>JAJMLF010000021.1:0-213610 GCA_030569555.1 Yamadazyma oceani | reverse complement strand
GTCCCGCCCGAGCACCCGTCCGCCCCAGGAATGACTCCCGGTGGTGGTGGCCCCGGGATATCCACTTCCGGTACAAGCTTCTCAGGCGGACGGGCAAACGCCCTATCGGTTTGTGTCACCAATTTCTGGTCTCACCAAAATTCATTCCGAACTGTTTTTTCTTTTACATCATCGCACTTGTACTTTCTTTTTCTCCAGACACTTCATTTAAATATCTGGTGAATTCCCCCACTGACCCTGGATTGAAACCATCATTGACAAACTTAAACTCAATCGATAACTAATAAATTATAATGGACTTTTCTTACAACAACGTGGTTCCAAGCTTTAGATTAGATGGAAGATTAGCTATCTTAACCGGAGGTTCTGGTGGATTAGCTGCCGTTGTTTCCAGAGCTTTATTAGCTCAAGGAGCTGATGTGGCTTTAATTGATATGAATTTGGAAAGAACCAAACAAGCAGCTAAAGATGTGGCTCAATGGGGTGAAGAAACCTTAAAAGGAGCTGATTTCACTGTTGGAACTGTTTCTGCTTGGTCTTGTAATATTGGTGATGCTAACAATGTTGAAGAAACTTTTGAAGCCATTAACAGTCATCATGGTAAAATTGCTGATTTATTAATTAATTCAGCAGGATATTGTGAAAACTTTCCAGCTGAAGAATATCCAGCTCAAAATGCTGAATCAATTATGAAGGTTAATGGATTAGGTGCCTTTTATGTTTCTCAAAGTTTTGCTAGACCATTGATTCAAAATAATTTAAAAGGATCAATTGTATTAATTGGATCCATGTCTGGTACTATAGTTAATGATCCTCAACCTCAAGCTATGTATAACATGTCTAAAGCTGGTGTTATACATTTAGTTAGATCATTAGCTTGTGAATGGGCTAAATATAACATTAGAGTTAATACTTTATCTCCAGGTTATATTTTAACTCCATTAACTAGAAATGTTATTTCTGGTCATTCTGAGATGAAAGATGCTTGGGAATCTAAGATTCCAATGAAGAGAATGGCTGAACCAAAAGAATTTGTTGGTTCTATTTTATATTTAGCTTCCGATTCCGCTTCTTCTTATACTACTGGTCATAACTTGGTGGTTGATGGTGGTTACGAATGTTGGTAAACTACACAGTAAAACTTAATTTATTCTAATGTATAGGGTATTTAGATTTAATGATAATGATTGTTTTGCATTGATTTCTTGTAGTTGACTGCCTTGCTGGAGTCTGATTATGCTATCAAGCAAGTTAAAAAAAAAGGGTTCATTGATATGCTGCACCCTTATCATTCATCCGATTAACTCACCGGCTGCAAATAAAACGGGGGCGACGCACGACCGCCTTTTATTGATAATATGGGGAAATTAATAGTAGAAATTGTCAACAACCCACAAGCTTTTTGCTTATAAATTGGGGTTAAAAGGCGTTACTGGCATCAACCAACCCGGTACCGGTTGGGCAATTCCCCCGGGAGATCTACGGTTGCTTTTACAACTCACAATAAATCGTGTAGTGGAAGTAGTGGAAAATTAAACCGTTTGGATTAAAAAACCGTAGTGCGCAGGCGCATTTGCTCTGTCCTGCTGGCCCGGAGAAATTGCCAGGGGCCGAACTCATTCAATTCCGGTCAACAATTGTACGTCATAAGTTGAATCAACTCCGAGCTATCGACCGTCATATGGGATTTGATACCAGGGCCCCGAGATCAAAGGCCCCGAGATCAAAGGCTCCGAGACTTGCTTATTGGCCCGAGACCCCATGGCCCCACATCTCATGTATGCATATATTTACAAGAATTAACATATTTACTTACAAGTTAAACTTTGGTTCATTTCTGTTCACTCTCTTGTTTACCACCCTCTACAAGTTAAACTCTAGTTCATTTCTTTTCACCTTGTTCATCACCCTCTTCGTTTTCTTTTCTTTCCATTGGTTCCACTTGAAATGGTGGTTTACTATCCAAATATTTATCAAAGGCATCATTAGTCTCTGGGAATGGTCTTGGTCCCAATAACGAAATCATATCTTGTCTTGTAATAAACTCTTTCTTCAATAACTCATTAGCAACCTTTTCTACCTGTTCTTTCTTGGTGGTCAATAATTCTCGACATTGATTATAACATTCTCCAACAATCCTTTGGATTTCTTCATCTACTAACCTATTGGTTTCATCACTAAATGGTTTGGTTAAATTATCTTGTGATCTAGTATCAGCATAATTTATCATTCCAATCTTCTTTGACATTCCGAATCTTAATACCATAGATTGGGCCATTTGGGTTACTTTTTTGAAATCGTCATGAGCTCCTCCGGTAACTGATTTGAAGAATAATTCTTCTGATACTCTACCCCCTAATGTCATGATCATTCTATCAATCAATTGTTTGGTCGATAATAAATACTGATCTGGTGGTAAATATTGGGCATATCCTAAAGTTCCTGATCCTCTAGGAACAATTGATACCTTTAATAATGGATGAGCATATCTTAAATACCATCCACAGATAGCATGTCCTGCTTCATGATAGGCAACTGTTTTCCGTTCTTCTGGAGATAATACTTTAGTCTTCTTTTCAATCCCCCCAATAACTCTTTCAATAGCCAATTCAAAATGTTTTAAATTGACGGCTTGTTCATTATATCTTGCAGCTATCAAAGCAGCTTCATTACAAACATTAGCAATATCAGCTCCAGAAAATCCTGGTGTTAATGTAGCTAATCTTCCACTTAAATCATGATCAATATTTTCAATCAATTTAATTTTTTGTAAATGAACATCAAAGATTTCTTTACGATCTTTCAATTCAGGATTATCTATGGTAATATGTCTATCGAATCTACCAGGTCTCATTAAAGCTTTATCCAAGATATCTACTCTATTGGTACCAGCTAATACTACCACATGATCACTACTATCAAACCCATCCATTTCCACTAAAAGTTGATTCAAAGTAGTTTCTCTTTCATCATTAGATCCAGTGGCATTACCTTTGGATCTGGATTTCCCTATGGCATCAATTTCATCAACAAATACAATTGAGGGGGCATTTTCTCTGGCAGTTTTGAATAAATCTCTAACCCTTGAAGCACCAACCCCAACAAACATTTCAACAAACTCTGACCCTGATACTGAAAAGAATGGAACACTAGCTTCACCAGCAGTAGCTTTAGCAATCAAGGTTTTACCAGTACCGGGACCACCAGATAATATAGCCCCTCTTGGAATTTTAGCTCCTAATTTCTCATATTTACCAGGGTTTTGCAAAAATTTTACAAATTCCATCACTTCTTCTTTAGCTTCTGCCATACCAGCCACATCTTTGAAACGGATCTTCACATCTGCTTCTTTGTTGAATTTCTTAGCAGTTGATTTCCCAAATCCTAAAGGACCATTCATTCCACCCATATTAGCAGCTCTTCTAGTCATATAATAAATGGCTCCTAAGAATAATAAAGTAGGCAAAAAATTAACCAATAATTTCCCAGTAGAACCTTCGGTAACATAAATTACTGGCAATCTTACAGATTCATCTATATTGAAACTGTCTTGGACAGACTTCAAGTTCTTTTCAAACAGTTCAATTGAACCAAGATTGAAGTAATAATGTCTTCTACCTAATTGATTAGCACCATTATCATTCAATTCAATATTAACAGTTCTATTGTTACTAACAATTAATCTTTGTACATAATGCTTTTCCAAAAAGTCGGTGGTAAATTGCTGGAAGGTAATTTCTTCATAATTCTCTTGGTATAAAGACATAACCAAGAAAATTAACAATCCCCCTAAAGCTCCGAGTTGAAATAAATTAGTTGGGGTGAGGTTGAATTCAACTTGATATGGTTGTTTTGATTTCTTATCAGATTTCTTATTATTAGCCCCTTCACTCTTTTTATTTCCTCCAGTACTGTTCTTAAACAAGTTACCATAAAAGCTTGATAATTTATCTTCGATATTATTCAAGTTTTCAGTAATATTTTGAAAC
Source organism: Yamadazyma oceani (assembly GCA_030569555.1). Classification (NCBI taxonomy): domain Eukaryota; kingdom Fungi; phylum Ascomycota; class Pichiomycetes; order Serinales; family Debaryomycetaceae; genus Yamadazyma; species Yamadazyma oceani. The sequence goes on along the minus strand of JAJMLF010000021.1, from coordinate 209,621 downwards.
TTAGCATATTCATTAGGGCATATAGTACAAGTAATAAACTTTCCTTCCCCTCCATTCATAGGAGTCGATTGTAAGGTCTGAAAGATCTCAAACCAATTATATACCGTATGGATTTCAATATTCATATCTTCAGAAATCTTCTCAACAGTACGTTTATATTTTTGAATATCATTAGATGATTCCCCCACTGTTCTTCTTACCCCGGAAGGAGTATGCTCCAACTCAACGTCCAAATCCAAATCTTTAAGTTGATCATATTCTGAAGCCAATTTGATAATAGTAGGATGATCGAATTTCAAATCATCAAAATAAGTTAAATTATTAGCCAAGTCATGATAAATATGGAAATAAAACAAAAAATCTTCTTTGGTTAATGGCTCATATTCGGGGAAAACCTCATCAAATTCTTGAATCAATTCATTCAAGAGAATATTAGGATTAGTAATGTTTCGGCTATTATACTTATCACATTCCCTGATAAAGCAGGTCAAGGTGAATCTATACACATCCACCAAGTACTGGGAGTATTCAGGATCCAACGGATCCAACACCGTATCAGACTTCTTATCATAAAACTTAATTTCGGGAGTTTTCAAGTTACTACCCTGATATAACTGGGCATTCGATACCTTAGCTTCTTGTTCAATCAATTGACTTTGGATCCGAAACTTTTCAATAAAATTAGCCAGCTTAAATTTGTCTCTTAATTCTTTCAATTTTTTGATTTCTTCATCCAATTTCTTTTGTTTATCGTCTTCTTCCGCCCTTAAATACCGGCTACTGTGGAAATATCTGACGGGACCAATGTCTTGTTGCTGGCCATATCTGCCGTTAAAACCGGTCAATAATCCACCACTTGCAGCTTTGCTTACAGTTCTCCAACCCAAAGGACTACCGAGAGACCTCATTAAAGGAACCTCTTTACTGATAGGCTTAAGTACCAGCATCATGATGTGATAGTTATGGTTCTAAATTTGCCCTTCTTGTGGTTTGGAGGTTTCTGAAAAAATTTGATGCGTGAGAAATAGGTGGCGGTCGTGCGGCAACCACACACCCTCCACTCCAATTACTGCAAAAAATATATTAATTACATTACACATTAACACTAATGTATCTACGTCTGCACCTCAAACTCCACAACCACAGGTCTATGATCGCTATACCTAAACCCCTGGTCTGTCCAAGTATCCAAGACCTTGTAGGAGGTAATAGAAGTCCGAGCACCGTCCTCATTAACCATCTTGTCACACCAAATGAAATCAATCACCGTATGGACGTCAGTAGGTTCAAAGCCGGTATATGTCTTCAAGTCAGACATTTTGATCACAGCCAACTCCCTTGTATCCAGTAGCTCTTTAACCAAGGTTTTATAAGAAGCATCAGTACTAATGGAATTGAAATCCCCCAGCAAAAATGTCTGATGATTATTAGGAATTTGTTTAATGAAATCTATGATTAGTTCAGAAGCTTTTCCTCTGGCCACTTCACTTATGTGATCATAATGAGTATTTAATAGATTGATAATCACTCCGGTTTCCTTGTTCCGGAAGGTGGTGATGGTAACAATTCTTTTATTAGCAGCACCCCAATTCTTGGATGGTTTATCAGGAGTGTTACTGAGCCATTTGGTGGTGCCATTAAGGAGTTCCCACTTGTGGGATTCATAAATGATGGGGGAGTACTCTCCCTTGTTGTGGCCATCATACCTCCCGATCCCATAATAGCTCCATTGGCCACCATCCTCCACGCTGGTTCTCTCGTTCAACCCTTCCAACAAGTCTTGCAACTGATTGTGCTTCAATTCCTGTAATCCTATCAAACTAGGCAACGACCTCAGGTGCACATAAACCTGATCTATCAACATCCCCTTCCGCTCATCCCACCGGTGTTCATGATAAAACCGGTTCTTAGTGTCAGTCCGAACATTGCTGGTGATGATCTGAAACTTTAGGCTCTGGCTTAAGTCTATGGGCACGGCTAATACCACCGTCATTAAGAGTATAAATGTGATCACAAACATGATAGAAAATGAACCATACATCGCCCAGCACCAAGAACAGCCGTACATTCACCGTTATAAGTACCCATACCAACACGTTCCTATCTTCCTATCTACATGAAACTGCCTTGATATGCTACACGTTGAACTACCACACGTGCAAAGAACATCACTACAGGTTTATTGTTCCCAAGACCTTGTGGGGCACATGGATGTCGTATACTACAATGTGCCACGGCCCTATCTAACCGTAGTCCCCTACGACCATCTACATCACCCTGGGGCCAGGCATCCAACCACACCCACACCGGGGCCAGTTCCACCACTCGCATCAAGAAATGGCTGCAATTTTGTGTGCCAGGGCCCAAACACGCCGGCCCCACGAATGTTCCGTGCATATGCAGCACCAGCCGGTACCACTATAAGAGCCATTGCATTCCACCACCACCAGCACCAGGAGCTTTCTTGCCAGTTCCCTTTGGTCTCCTCCATTCCCTACTATACCACATTGTCTCCTCGGTAGTTAACGTTCGCTGTAAGCAGCCATCTGGTGCAGTCATGTGTACTTTATTCCCGGCCCATCCCAATCGCATTGGTTTTTTTCCCGGTATTGTACACCCATAGCCATCAGCCAATAGATTCAATAGGCATGTCAAACATTGGAACCAGTCCTCCTCAAGCTGGGGAAGGCATACGGAACACCAGTGGTGGCCACTGGGATCATGTCCAGGGCCAATGGAATCAACCTGAGCAGGGCCAAGCCGTCCAAGCTGACTCAAATAAGAACCGTGAATCCGATCAAAGTGATGACAAGCAAGCTAACATGGCCAAGTTGGGGGACTCGGAGGATGACGAGGAAATGGAAGAAGACGAAGATGAAAATGAGATTGTGGAATTCAACCAATTCGAAGGTTCTCAGGCCCGTGCAGGGGATATTGAAGAAAAGTTCACCGGAGATGGTGAGCCAGCAAGTTCCGGTAATGGACGGCCCCAATTTGCCAGAGCTCTATCACATACAGATGCTAATTCGTTATTAGGAGGTGAATCGTTGGATAACAGCAGCAGAAAAGTGTTTGCATTCCATTTGCCCTTTGGAGGTGGGTTGACTGGTAATCTAGGTGATAAGATCTCCAAGTATAGGACCAGTTTTTACAAAGAGTTTCAAAATCACTTACCGAATTTTAATTTCTTTAACAGTGTGGATGATCAAATCACTGAGGATGTTCGGTTGAAATTACAAAGACAAGAATCATTAAATACTTTAAGTGAAGCTGATTACTTTAGACGATTAAAGACGAGAGATGACGTGAGATTTAGGGCTGTCAAACATTCATTGGCCAATAAATATAATGAAATCGTGCCTCATATCAATAATCCTGCCAATAAGCCTCTACCTGAATATGAATCGATTTATCTGAAATATTCTGGAAATATTGTTATATTAGGAGGGTATAGAGGATCAATATTAAGAAATGCTAAAAATCATAAACGGATTTGGATTCCTTTAAAAGCTGGATTTCATCTTCGGAAGATTAATTTATTATTAGGTCCAAATAAAGAGGATGAACTAAATGCTACTCAATTTCTTTATCCCGATGGGATTTTACAAAATATTGGTCCGATTGATTTGTGCAAGAGTTTAATTAAGAAACTATCTAATAATCCCAATATTAACCTCAAAGAATTTGGGTACGATTGGAGATTAAATGGGGAATTAACTGCTACTCAATTAGAAGCTTTCCTATCTGATATATATGAACAAACTGGTGAACCTTCTTTGGTAATATGTCATTCTATGGGAGGTCTTATAACTCAAAGGGCCCTTCATAAAAATCCAAAACTTATTAAATCAATAATTTATGTGGGTGTCCCTAGTGAATGTTTAAACATTTTAGGTCCCATTAGAACAGGGGAATCAGTTTTATTTCTGGATAAAATATTAACGGCTGAAGCTAACTTTATGATGAGATCTTCTTTTAATTTCTTACCATTAAGTGGTAACGTGTTTTACAATAGGGAAACCCATAAACCATACACGTTGGATTTGTTCAACCCTGATACCTGGGTGGAATATAATTTGAACCCATTGGTTTCCAATTCAAGATTATTAAAGAAACTGTCGGCTTTATTGTCTTCTAATTCATCTCCTACTCTATTGGATTATGGGATCAATTCGATCAGTGCCAGGCTTCGGTCTATAAGAGCAAAATCTCCTTTATCAAAATCACCCAAAAATAAATCCCCCAAGTCGGAGCTGTTCGAACTAGACAAGGACAATATGTCTCCACCACCTATGAACATGTCATATATCAAGTCACCATCACCTGCATCGATGGGTTCACCAACAGAAAGCTCTAACAACACCGCTTCCAACACAGTTTCGAGTACAGATTATCCATTGGATCAGAAATATAATGCTACCGTCGACACAAGAACCAACCCTCCTACCGTCAGAGATACCCTAATACCAGATGAAGATGGGTTTTCCGTTACATTTGAACAAGCATATAACTACTTAGCAGATGCTTTAAAGATGGCTAAGGAATTCATCTTGGACTTGGAATACAAACCAGAGTTGAAAGATCAATACCCACCCATGGCCATTGTTTATGGGAATACCGTACCTTCGGTGAGAGGGTCAAATGTCAAAGATGAACAGGATATAAAAGACGGGAATTATTATGATTTCTTTTACGGCCATGGAGATGGAGTGGTTCATCAAAAGTGGTTGATGCCTGAACGAAAAGGGTTTGACGTTTATAATCCCGAAACTGGTGAAGGACAAATTGTAGGGAAATTCTCAACCACCAATGGACACGTTAATCTAATGACAGACTTAAAGGCCATGGGTAAAGCATTGAATGCCGTTTACGAGGCAGAAAAAATTTGGCATACCAGTAAATAACAAAAAACCGAAACGATTGTTACGTCTTTATAATAACATGCATTAAGATATTATATCTACAAATCTCTACTCACTCATCTCCTCTGAATATTGCACTTTTATCCAGAGACTACAATCATTACACTGTACTATGATTTCATAATCTCCTGTGCCATCCGTGGTCCCGTTCACCAAATCCTCCTCCGTTAATTTCATCGATTTGTCGCTTCTACATCGTGGACATTGCTTGTAATAGTCGTCATCAATTATGACAAAATCCTGTAGATTATATATATCTAACCCATCTCCATTAATTATAAGTCCTTGCTTTTGAACACTGTTATTTAGTAGTTCATCATACTTCTTTCTACTGTCTGGGCTTATCAAAACCTTGTAAGCCTGTTGAATTAAAGTAACTTCAGTACTGGTTTTAGCGGACTTGTCTGGATGATTCAGAAGTAGTTTCTCCTTATAAGCAGTTTTTATGGCGGCCTCGTCACTATTTATACCAATTCCCAAGACTTGGTAATAGTTGTTCTTGGTCACTATAAGGTCATCTACCGGTAGATTGTCATTGCGGGCCAGGGATCCGTTCATATTGTCATATCAGTTATGGTGACTTATGGTGAATAATTTCAACTCTGCAATCAAGATGGCCCGCGCACGACGTCTTTTTGATGATGAGATGGGCCTGAAAAAAAAAAAATCCTAGAGAAAGACAACTCTTTACGACAGGATGGGAAGCAAGAAGAGCAGCATTAAGGACATAGATATAGACTTCAACGTGAACTCCTACGAGGACGGCTCACAGGTTGCGGTAGGAGCCTTTTTCAATGGGCTAAACATTCCCTCAGAAACCGAATTCGATCTCTTCAAACACAAGTCCATGGCTCAGTATGAAATGCACGGGGAGAATGAAACCTTAGAATACGTTGCAAACAATAACGACCATGGGGAAGATGATGATACAGACGAGGAAGGAGCCAAGAAGGAACACAGAAAACGTCAAGCCTCAGCTCTAGATGAAGATGATAGTAATTATTGTATTGGAGTATACGATCATGATACCAATTCTATCGAGTTATACGAAGCACCTATGATGAAAGGAAAAGTGATAGCGAAATCTAAAAGACAATACAAAGGACCTAGAATCAAGAAGTTAGGAATCAGAAACAACTTACAAAGAAATGCATTAGGGGAAACCTTTGGGACCAAGAAAGCCAAGAGTGCCATTAATAGTTTGGAAAGAAACAGAATCGATTCAGAAAAATTACAAGATATGGAATTGGATATTATAGATTCGGTGAAACAAACCACTGTGGACTTACCTAGCAAAGAACAAATGGATCAAGATAGTAGTGATGTCAGACCAATTCCTCCTATTAACTTGGATGCCACCAGAGTGGAGGACATATACTCTATTGACAGTATAGTTCCTAGGTCCGATTTCACTGCCATTAGACTTGTAGATGATATCAATGGATTACCATTCACCAAATCCACCTACATTACCGAATACTTACAAAAAGATAGTCATAAGTCTGATACCAAATACAAGTTGGTATATTTCTTATCATTACTATTGGGACTCTACCACAACAAGAGAGTCAAAGATAAAGCCACCTTGTTGACCAAATTCAACCATCAACCATCCGACTCATTGATAGACTACATTCTTCAAACATTTACCATTAACAAGGCCGGAAAATTTGGGAAATCTAAAGATAGATCTTTCTTTATAGACCCTCATAATGAAGATAAGTTATTATGTTATATTTTGGCCATAATATTTCACCTTGATAATTTCCTTGTTCAACTTCAACCTTTGTCGTATGAATTGAATTTAAAACCAGCCAAATTGGTTAACTTGTGTAGAGTGATGGGTGGGATTGTAAAGCCCCCAACCTTGGGCCAAGCAGAAGCATTATCTATTCCAAAGGCATTGGTTTCTACTTCCAAGTTGGCTACTTTGAAGGCTCCTGTGAAGTTGCCAGACATGAGTAGAAGAATCAGAAGGGGTCGTTGATCGAGATACTTTTACCTATACTATCACATACACCTGTGTATCTATATAGTCATAATACACCTTGTACAATAACATTTCAGTGCCATTTTTTGCACCCGTTTGGGAACTTTTTGCACCCTTTGAGAGCGAGTGAGAGAAGATGAAAAAATTCTCTACACACCTACTAAACACCATGGGGAAGGACGAAGAAGACGGGAAAGTCATAGAACAAAACCTTGTTAAATTGGCAGAATGTGAAAAGGATATGGATAAGGTAGAAAGAGAAGCGGAACTTATTCGGATAAAAAAGACCCAGCCAATATTCAGTAATCGTCGACAAATCTTGAAAAATATCCCCAAATTCTGGTACATCATTTTGGCGGAAAACGACGACTTTTCAGAGTATATAAGTGTGGAAGATTTGAAGTACTTGGACTCCATCGACGACATATATGTCAATTACAAAATCGCTGATACCAGTGAAGAGTTATTAAAGACCCCAAAGGATTTTTCCATCACCATCAGCTTCAAAAGCGATCACTTGGACACCAGCAAGCAGCCGTTATTGCCAGACCAAACCATCACAAAGGATTTCAATGTATTCATAGAAGATGGTGAAGAGAAGCTTGTTTCCAAGCCAGTGGATATCGTATGGCCAGATGAGTTACAAGCTATAAATCCCCAACAGATTAAACAAAAGCATAATAACAACGTCAAGGAATTCTCCAAAGAAGATAAGAAGAACTACCGTTTGGGGATGAGATCATTCTTCTCGTGGTTTTCGTGGACCGGGGAAAAACCAGGTAAAGAGTTTAGAAATGGTGAAGATGTAACTAGATTGATCATTGATGATTTATTTCCTTATGCAGTTAAATATTATACTGAAGCATTGCCAGGTGCAGACGAAGACGACAATGATAGCTCTGATCCAGAAGAGTTGGATTTGAGTGAAGAAGAAGAAGAAGAAGAGGAAGGAGAAGAAGAAGACGAAGACGATTCAAGAGCAGCTAAGAAGCAGAAAACGGCCTAAGAAACAGAGGCCCAGAAGTCCGAGTGCCGGAAGTCTCAGCACCAGGGCTTTCAGCCACGGTAAGTGCATTCCAGTATGTAGTAATTAGAACAATAATACCATCAATAGTAAAAGTCCTGTAGCCCATCAACTAGCCTTATTTATTTGCAGTCACTAGGATATAAGGTCCGCTCGCTTACCTAAGCAAGCTCCGTTCCGCGCGGTCATAAGTCACCAGAAACTCCCATAAAAAATTTTCCTTATCTTACAACAACAACCCACACCAGACTATTCTATTTACGGTAGAACAGTCGCTCCCATACAACAGGTCTAGCTCCCATATAACTCATAAGTGCTTATTTAACTATAAGGAAACACTTCTGAATCAACTAGGAAGTTACAAGGCAGATATTTGTTGGACATTAGTTTGATTAATTAAGTTTAATTGAATTGATTACAAATACATCATGAGTGTTCAAACCGCCACTACTGATGAACCATTTACAGGGCCAAACTTGAATATTACCCTTACATGTCCTGACTGTAAACAATACCCACCAGACTTGATTGAAAGATTTAGTGAAGGAGATATTGTTTGTGGTAGTTGTGGGTTAGTCCTTAGTGACCGAGTTGTTGATACAAGATCTGAATGGAGAACTTTTAGTAATGATGATCAAAATGGAGATGATCCAAGCCGTGTAGGAGATGCGGGAAATCCATTATTAGATCATGAGAATTTATCTACTATGATATCTAATTCTCCTGATAGTCTTCGAGTTGGTAGAGAATTAAATAGAGCTCAATCAAGATCTTTGGTAGATAAGAAGGATAATGCTTTAGCGGCTGCTTTTGCTAAGATATCTCAAATGTGTGATGGATATCAATTACCTAAAATTGTCCAAGATGGTGCTAAAGAAGTGTATAAATTAGTCTATGAAGAAAGACCTTTGAGAGGTAAATCTCAAGAATCTATTATGGCAGCAGCTATCTTTATTGGATGTCGTAAAGCTAAAGTCCCTCGTTCATTTAAAGAAATATGGGCTTTAACTAATGTCCCTCGTAAGGAAATTGGTAAGGTATTTAAAATCATGGACAAAATCATCAGAGAAAAGAATGCTACTAATCCTAATGCATTTTCTTTGGTTGAAGATAATATTCAAACTACTCAAACTTCTGCTGAAGATTTGATTAGAAGATATTGTTCTCATTTGGGATTATCCACCCAAATTACTAACGCTGCCGAATATATCGCCAGACGTTGTAATGAAGTAGGGGTATTGGCCGGGAGATCACCTACTACCATTGCTTCTACCGTTATATATATGGCTAATGTGGTATTTGGTACTGACTTACAACCTTCAAAGATTGCTGATAAAACTGGAGTCTCTGAAGGTACTATTAAAACTTCGTATAGAGTGATGTATGAACAGAAGGATGAATTGATTGACCCTTCTTGGACTGATCACTCTCGTAATCAGCTTAACGGGTCAAGTTGAGTTAACTATAAAAAGGTATAAAAAGGTATAAAAAAAAAAAGGGCTGGGTCTTATGTAATTATTTATAACACAATTAATAGAAAAGAGAAAACAGAACCGATGCGTTCTCTAACTCTTCTGAATCTCTCTTCTCTGGCCCTCTGATCAGATGCAAATGGGTGCAAAAAGGGTGCAAAAAACAAAAAAGACCCTCAAAATTGAGATTAATCAGAAGCCTGAAAAACTCACTAGAATGTTGATACGACCAGCTTTACCCCATATTCCACGGCCCTGTTCAGGATCCCTGGTATCTCATATTAGGCTATATGGATCCCCTGGACGTCACCATGTGGAAAAAACCCCTTTGGTGTTCACAGACCAGTTTGCTAACTTGCACCAAAAGTACTCTCCAACTAAGTATCCTATTGTGCTCTGTCACGGGTTATCAGGATTTGACAGCTTGGTATTTCTCCCCCGGCCCAAATTTCTCCGAAAAAACAGAGTAAAAAGAGCCATCAAGGACGGATTGATAAAAGTAGATTATTGGTACGGGGTCCAGGATATGCTATCACGAATAGGATGTGATGTCTACGTTGGAAGAGTTCCACCATTTGGTTCTATTAGTCAACGGGCCACCAGCTTAAATACATTCTTAGACCAACAGTTCAAGCAAGTACGGGTTAATGAAGATAACCTTTATCAAGATCCAATGAAGGTGAACATCATTGCTCATTCAATGGGAGGATTAGATTCGAGATATTTGATATCAAAATTGAGTAGTGATCACTATAAAGTGGCATCATTAACAACAATTTCTACTCCACACCATGGATCGGAAGCAGCAGATTTTGTAGTAGATACGGTAAACCCCAGTTTGATATTTTCACAGGCCATATCTGAGTTAACTACCGAGTCACTAAAGACATTTAACCAAGAGATTCCCAATGATGCTAATGTGGAATATTTCTCTTACGGGGCCAAGTTTGTTCCCAAATGGTTCAATGTTTTCCGAACCCCTTGGAAAATAATACGAAACCGGATTGAGATGGAAAATAACATCCATGGTACTCGAAAATCAACAGATAATGATGGAATGGTGAGTGTAGAAAGTGCTAAGTGGGGTCATTATTTAGGCACCTTAGATCAAGTAGACCATCTAGACCTTATCAACTGGACCAACAGACTAAGGACATTTATTGATTTGTCTTTATTCCATCACAAACCCCAGTTTAACGCATTGGCATTTTATTCTCATATTGTACATAGTTTATCCAAGAGAGGATTCTAATATACCTATTTACAAGATTATTCACACATAGTTATGACTTTGACATAAGTAAACTCTTCAACCCCCCATTTGCTATTAAACCTTCCATATCCGCTACCCTTAATACCACCGTGAGGAGCAGTTGGCTCATCATAGATGGTAGGGCTATTGATATGGATCCCTCCTGATTCAATAGTTCTTGCTAGTCTCTGGGCTTTCAAAATATTCTTGGTCCAGATAGACGTCTTCAACCCATAAGGCTCCTTGTTTAAGCACTTGACCAATTCAACCGAATCGCTAAATGTATCGAGACAAACAACAGGACCAAATATCTCTTTCGAAGCGATTCCCATATCTGGAGTGACGTTTTCCAAGATTATAGGGGAAATAGCAGCTCCAGTCTCAGGTAACTCCCCCCATACTACGCGAGCTCCTTTGTGCAATGCCTCTGTAACTAAAGATAAAGCCAGGTCAGTAATATAGTGAGCTCTCTCTGGAAGAAAAAAGTCCTTATCCTTTAACAACTGCTCGATTGTGGGACCAAGAAACTGCTTGAATTCATCGTACCGAGATTCATGTACAAATATCTTATCAGTAGACATACAAATTTGACCTCTATGACCCCACGAAGCCCAAATATTTGCTGCAATTGCAGCATTTAGATCAGCATCCTGTTCGATTATTGAATAATTCTTTCCTCCTAACTCTAACAAGCACGGTTTCAAATTAGCTGCTGCTACTTGAGCAATTGCAGTCCCGGTGGACGAAGAACCAGTAAAGGCAATCTTCTTTATACTACCATTCTCTATGAACTTCTTTACAAATTCAACATTATTAGATTTTTCAACATGAATCAACTGAACCACCTTACCTGGGACTCCTCCTTCATGCAAGCATTTCACCAACAAATAAGCTACTCGTGGAGAGAGTTCAGACGATTTAACAATCACTGAACACCCAGCAACTAGTGGAGCAAAAATTGACCTACCAATCAAAACCCCCGGAGCATTCCATGGGGCAATAGATAGCACCGGTCCTACTGGAGTTTTGACGGTTATGGCCAAGTCACATATTTCACTCTTAATTACTTCTCCCTCGGGCCCAGATACCTGAGCTATGTACTCGTCAAATTGCAGCAATACCTGGTCTGCATTAAATTCCAGAAACCACACAGGCAAACCTTCTTGATTAAAACACTTAACAAACTCTTCTCGCTTACTGCTCAAACATTCAAGACATCTTTTCAAGATTTTCACCTTTTCAGAGTATTTAACTTGACTCCATTCTTCATATCCTTCTTGAGCACTAGTGCATATTCCCTCGATATCTTGACAGTCTTCCAATGCACTCACCAGATATAATACTGTGGAATCTCTTCCAGGGCCCAGTACTTGGTAGACCAGGTTGGTGGACACTTCTCCACCATTACAAAGCAATGGAATAGCTGCCATAGAAACAAGTCAAGGTGATAATTAATGTGTGGAGATGAAAAAAATGGGTGCGAAATTTGTACATTAAATCATAAGGGAATGGATTAGATTATATAAGGTTGAGAGAGCTAAACTCTTTCGAGCAGGCTTCACAGTAATGGGATAACATACTAATACCGTCATCCATTATTTCAGGCTCTGTAGTATTGGAACCATGAAGAATATCTCTAAATTCATCCGAATGAATCAATGAGCATTTTCTCAATTCACTGATTAACCAGTTTCGATATTCTCCCTTGGCGATCTCTGATTCCATTTGGTTCAAGATACTGAACTCAATCAATAGCTTATGCCTTTTGACCCCGATTTCCTGGAATGATTTCTTGAGGCTAATGGCCACATCTCGAGTACTAGAATCGTAATACTCTTCATCCCAATTTATGGGAAGTTCATAGTTCCGAACAAATGATTTCTTGTTGAACCATTCAAGAACAGCAGTGTTATTGGTGGTGGTTATATTTAAGCCCGTCACACTGAATGCACTTAATTCTTGTAGGTCTTTCAAATAAACGGCCCGTTCGAGCATCAATGGGTTAGCGTGGAACATTTTATCAGCTAACTTGCTAGCACGATGAACAGTCCAGTACGACAGCGTTGTCTTTGAAAAGAGAAATAAGTTGATTCCACATGAAACGAAAATTATCGCTAATAAGAGCCTTTGAGCTGTGATCTGTTGGAAGCCAGTTAATAACGCATTTGTTAGAATTGTACAACCCTTCATCAACAATAAGAAGAACTGAACCGTTGGAGTTAATACCAAATCATACAACACCACTCTCGATCCAAGCTTGGAAACAGGAGCTGTGGGAGGATCATCATCCACTTCTTCGGTTTGCGACAATTTCCCATATAGATACACGGCTTTGGCCACTGGTCCTTTATCACCTAATTTATTTACTGCCTCCTTAATGGTGGTATGATATCTATGAATCTCATTTCTCTGGATGTTAGTGACAAAATATCTGATCAAGACATTTACTGGTTTGAGTCTTTCAAATCCAATTGTTCCGTATGATACAAGCTTACAATTATCAGCGTTTTCAGCTTGAATGATAAACCTCATTGAAGTTTCAAACTTAGATCCGAAGAACGAAAAATACTTTCTTTTATAGAGCACATTGTAATATTTCCCATCAATAAATTTTTCAATCACAAATTCGGCTAGAAATTTATTTATATAGAACCCTGGCTTTCTAACAGAACAAACGAATCGACGACTTAGCAGCCCATCTGGTGCCTTATTCCAAGGAATTCTTATGAAATCTGTCGCCACAATACCATCTAGATCACGTAGACAAGTAGAATTGTCCCCAAACAAGATATGAAATATCGCCTTTGCAGAGACTGGATATTTTGTTTCTCTTTGTATAGATTCAAGACTATTATATCTTAATCTGTAGTACTGTGCCCTTGGACTTTCTGTGGAGTTAACAAATGATGGGATGTTGTCGATCTGGCTTTCAGGAACTGACCCATTGGTCTGTGGAGCAGTGTGTTTATTCTCACTATCTTTTCTGATTTCTTCTAATCGTTTAACAACCTCTTCTATGGGTCTAGGATGTTCTTCTGTTTTGTTGTCAATAAGAAATTGTAATTGTTTGCAAATCATTTCTCCGCCATCGATATACACCCTAATATCAACACTGTCTTTGAGAAAATGAACCGTTATAAGATCATGATCATCCTGGGGGCTATACTCAACAGCCATTAAGCTATTGAAACTAGTTTTGAATAAAGACCTAAATCCAAGGACTTGGCTACACAGCAAGAAGCTTTTATTGGTAATGAAAGCTCTCCCGCATAATTCCTGTTTACTATTAGGAGAAAATAAACTATTAAATGTCACCAAACATAATTCTCCCAATTCCAATTCACTTTCAAATAATGCCCTCATTTCTATGTCAAGGGACACCAAGTATGGAGGGTAACCTTGAGGGTAGTTATCTCTAGCCGTTGGTTTATCTGAATCAAAGGCACCAGTGGAATCATCTGTCTGATCTGTCGATAAATTGTAAGCAAAACCCTTTTGCAAGTAGTATATACCCCAATTGACACTACCCCAAGTATTAGCAGTTAAAGCAGTTGGAAGGGCAGTAGCAGCTGCAATAGAATACGATATAATTGCAGTCTTGGTATTACTAGTCATCAAAGGAGGTTTTATCAGGGGAATTTGATGATATAAGTATTTTTGAAAATATTTTTCATCCAGCTTAATCCTAGTGGAAAGAGTACTAGAAGTAATGATTTGACCATTACCATCTTTTATTCTAGTATTTGTAAGTTGTCGATCAACCAAAGTATCTGTTGTGGAAGCAAATTCAGTTATAAGTGGAGGATACCTTGAGATAGCTATAGTGAAAGCTTGAGATCCTGAACCTTCTTGTAAAACCCTTTTCTTTTCATTATCAAATACTTTTAACCAAGATTTCAACTCAAGGAGAGATTCGGCTTGAAAAGTTATGCTAAGATCCGCAGTTTTAACATCAAAACAAAATCTTCTTTCTTCTTGAGAAGCATATCTAGTATTAGTCAATAATACCCCAATCTTGTCAGTTTCTTGTACAAAAGTTTTGGAAGGGCTTAAGATCAATAACCCAAATAACCCACCTTTTATAAAAACCCAACGTCTTACCCATATAGGTTTGGCAGATGTCCCAACCCAGGTTTTCATTAAAAGGTAACCATGTTTTTCAAATGAAGTCTCGTCAATATCTTGTAAAGATCGACTATTAATCAAAGAAGGATCATAATCAGAATAATCTCTTGAAGGTTCAAACAAATCAATTGAACTGTTTTCAACTTGATCCCTAGCACCTTTAACATCTTCACTAAAGATACTCATAGACCGTTCAAAAGCCTTAATCCAAGCACTAGTTCTCTTTATTCTCCAAGTCTCTCTTTCATATTCACTCAAGAGACTTCGACCACCGGCAATCTTAAGCTTTTCAGACCAAATCAGGAGTCCCAATTCAATAAACCGTAGATCTATAGTGGAAGAAATCTCATTTAATAAAACCACAATATCAAGAGAAGTCCGTAGATAAGCTTTTCTGGTGATGAACAATTGATAAGCATCTTCAATGGTCATTTGTGGATGCTTCGTTTTAGGACTTGACATAAAGATATGGAAATACTTATCATACTTTTCTTGAGTGGAGTCAAATTGGTCTTTAATTTTACGATATTCAGATAGCAAGGAATTGACTGAATCAGACAATTCCTTTATAGGAGCCGTATTGACCGCTAACATGGCTATACAAAGCTTATACAATTGGGAATTACAAGACGCAACATCTTTCAAAAATGGCACCGTTATTTCTTGATCCAAGATCCCTTCTTCAGCAAAACTAGGGAGTAAATGTTCAGTGAATGAATTAACAAACAACCTCAACTCTTGAACCTTTTTGGGGAATTTTGACAAGGTGCTATCCAATGCATTAACCCAATGGGAAATATTATTGAGTTGGCCGTCCAAATGATTTACGGATGCTCTAAAACTCGGAGAATCCAAGGCCGCCTCTTTAAAGCTTACCGAAATCAACCGGACGCTTTCACGAACCCCTTCATCATCTTTACTCATTATAATCTAATCCTTGGAAGTGGTAGGTCAGTGTCAAATGCACATAACTTCAATGGTGCTCAAATGCGCATCAGTTCCGGACAGCCCATGGATGCCAGTGCATATTTTACGACAAACAGGGCTCACGTGACAGGCGCGACCACCTCCATCATTATCAAATCAACCGCATCTCACATAAACAAAAACATCACCAACCACACATCTACAACTCCCACAAGCCATGAAGGTTGACGAATTAATCATCGATGGGTTCAAGAGTTACGCCACCCGTACGGTGATCTCCGGCTGGGACTCCCTGTTCAATGCTATAACCGGGTTGAACGGTTCCGGAAAGTCAAACATCTTGGATGCCATTTGTTTTGTGCTAGGAATCGCTTCCATGGCCACCGTTAGAGCTTCTAATTTACAAGATTTGATATATAAAAGGGGTCAGGCTGGGGTCACCAAGGCAAGCGTTACCATTGTTTTTGATAATAGTGAGATTTCCAAGTCTCCAATTGGGTTTGAGAACTGTTCCAAGATCAGTGTTACCAGACAAATCATTCTTGGAGGGACCTCTAAATATTTGGTTAATGGTCATAAAGCACAACAACAGACGGTATTGAATCTATTCCAGTCGGTACAGTTGAACATTAATAACCCCAACTTTTTAATTATGCAAGGAAGGATCACAAAAGTTTTGAATATGAAACCTACTGAAATCCTATCATTAATTGAAGAAGCTGCTGGGACTCGAACTTTTGAGGACCGGAAGGATAAGGCACAAAGAACCATGAATAAAAAGGAGGCCAAATTGATTGAAATTCGAAACTTATTACAAGAAGAAATCGAGCCCAAGTTGGAGAAACTTCGATCACAAAAGAGGACTTTTTTAGAATTTCAACAAACTCAAGCTGACTTGGAAAATTTGTCTAGAGTGCTAGCTGCTTACAATTACGTGAATTACTCCAATAAATTTGAGCAGCATCTGAAGTTGTTGAATGAAAAGGAAACTGTTATGTCTAGTTTAAACCAAGAAGTTGATCGAATTAACATTGAGATTGAAAATTTAAATCGTGATTTGGCTCAAGTAAAGGAACAAAGAGAAAAGGAAATGAAAAAAGATGGAAGGATTAAAGAACTTGAGCTGGAGGAAACTCAATACGCTGAAGAGATTACTCGTTTGAATACTTCTAAGGATATTACAGAGGATAATTTAAAAGAAGAGCGTAAAAAATATCATAAGCTTGAATCGCAAATAGCCTCTTTAAAAGAGTCTATCGAGAATAATTCTGATATATATAGTAACCATGAGAAAACTTATAAAGATTCAAAGGCTAAGTTGGCAGAACTAAAGGATGAATTCAATAAGAAAGAAGAATTATTATCAAGCTTATCTACCGGGATTTCTACTAAAGGTGGTGCATCTAGTGGATACATGGCCCAATTACAAGAAGTTAAAGACAAGCTAAATGAATCTTCTACCTTTATTGGACAATCTCAATTAAAAATCAACCATTTGAACCAACAGTTGAAAGAAGACGAGTCTAAATTGAGTGATGCCAAGTCAGAATATAACTCTTTACTGAAGGATATTGAAGCCTTTAAAGGCAAAATTGAAATGAAAGAAAAAGAATTGTTTCAATTTGGTTACAATCCTACTCGAGTTAAGGAATTAAAAAACAAAGAAGCATCCTTACACAATCAATTGAACAAAGCCAATACCCTGTTGGACTACCTTCGAAGGGATGTTGGTAACGTTGAATTCAGCTATTCTAAACCATACTCCAACTTTGACCCTTCTTTGGTGAAAGGTACTGCAGTTCAACTTTTCACTTTACGGGAAAATCAGAATGACAGAGCCATGGCCTTACAAGTTTGTGCAGGTGGAAGATTATATAATGTGGTGGTGGAAAACTCCGATATTGCATCTCAATTATTAGAGAAAGGGCAATTGAGAAAGAGAGTTACGATAATTCCACTAGATAAAATTAATGCCAGACCGATCAATAGTCAAGTTGTTGATTATGCTAAAAGTAAATGTCCTGACAAGGTCGAAATTGCAATCAATTTGGTAGATTTTGATGATAACTTGGAAAAGGCGATGCAATATATTTTTGGTAGTACTTTTATTTGTGATAGCCCCGACGTTGCAAAGAATATAACTTTCGATCCCAAGATTAGGGCAAGATCCATTACTTTGGAAGGTGATACTTATGATCCAGAAGGCAATCTTTCTGGTGGATCCAGAAAGAATACATCCGCTTTATTGATAACTATGCAGAAATATAATAAGCTACAAGCTCAGATCAGTAGTTTGAGTGATGAGCTTTATGCTGTTCAAGAGGAGTTAAACCATTTTGCAAAGATTGGAGAAAAGACCAAAGCGTTGCAGAACGAGCTAGATTTAAACAAACAACAGTTAATAATCTTAGAAAGGAAGCTTGAAAATAACCAAGCCACCTTAATTGTGAGGGAGTACGAAGGAAAACAATCGGAAATCGAAAATTTAAATCAACAAATTGCTGAGGAAAAGGGTAAATCAGATGCCTACAATAAAGACATCAAGAAGATTGAAACTGATATGAAAGAATTCAATAGTGATAAGGGTACAAAACTAAAACAACTCGAGAGTGAGGTCGCCAAGTTGAGGGACCAAGTTATAGAAAAGGAAGAAGAAATCCAATCAAAGGAGGAAGAGTTTCAAACTATAACGGTAGAGACCGAGCAGAGGAAACTGGAGTTAGAGAATTTGAATGATTCATTATCGAGTTGCCGTGACTCGATTAAAGAGTACGAGGTGAAAGTGAATGATATAGTAAAGAATATCGAGGAATTGAGCGAAAAATCTGAAGAGATCAAAATTCAGCTAGAGGAGGAAAAATCAAATTTATTGGGATTGAATGAAGAGATGAATGAATTGACATCAATTTTGCACACTAAAAATGAAACATTGAATAATTCGAAATTATCAATTCAAAAATTGAATCATGAGTTAGAAAAGTCAACTGCCATCACTAAGAACCTTAAGAATCAATTAGATGATTTAATACAAGAATTTGATTGGGTAACTGACACTACAATTGTCAATAGCATAATCCAAGAGTACCCTCACTTTGACATAGACAGAAGTGCCGAGCAAATAGGTATCTTGGAAGATAAATTTCAAGATATGAAACGTAAAGTTAACACTAACATTATGAGCATGATAGACAACGTTGAAAAGAAAGAAACATCTTTAAGACATATGATGAAAACCATTGAAAAAGATAAGTCTAAGATCATAAACACAATTGAAAAGTTGAATGGATATAAGAGGGACACATTAAATACAACCTATACAAAAGTGTCATTAGATTTTGGTAATATCTTTTCTGACTTACTACCAGGGTCATTTGCTAAATTGGTACCGGTTGATATGGATGATGTCACAAAAGGACTCGAAGTTAAAGTAAAGCTAGGTCCAGTTTGGAAAGAAAGTTTAATCGAATTGTCTGGTGGACAAAGATCCTTGATCGCCTTATCTTTAATTATGGCTCTTTTACAATTCAAACCAGCTCCGATGTATATTCTTGATGAAGTTGATGCAGCATTAGATTTATCACATACTCAAAATATCGGTCATTTGATCAAGACCAGATTTAAAGGGTCTCAATTTATCGTTGTGTCTTTGAAAGAGGGTATGTTTACCAATGCTAATAGGGTCTTCAGAACCAGATTCCAAGATGGTACTTCTGTGGTTTCTGTACTTTAGTCCCCTTAACCCGCAAGACTCAAGGTAGAGGTGTATATATAGCTATGTATTTTATTACAATTTCGACGAAAACTAATGCATATGATCTTCAGTATTTTTATATCTTATGAGCAATAGGCATGAACTAGTCTGATATCCTAAGGGAGTTTTGGCGCTTTGGAGCTTAACCTTAGCATCTAGAGCGAAAGTATAGCCTGATTATCTACGAAAAGGCAAGGTTTACGCGTCAAAAAAGGTGGCTGTTGAATGGCTGCAAAAAAAAAACAACAAAAGGGTGTCTCGGCTTTAGTTTAGAGTTGGCATTAGCAACAAACCATATAAATAAACGTACAAGACATAAATAAATGACCTCCTAAGCAACTTGAACTAGGATACAGGTAACCCCAGACTCGTTCAGTTCTAGCCCTGGCAGGGCTTCAAGTAAGCAATCGACTGGAAAATGATGGAGAAAGAAAGAGACTTTGCTACTCTCCGGTTTAAGGCGTTGGTTGAAAGCCATAGACTGATGGCTCCTCAATTATCTTTTGGGGTTTGTAAACATATATTAAAAACAAAACAAAAACATGATCTATAGAAAATCAATATATTATTGTTTGGAACATTTATTCTGAACTAGTGGAGTTTGCCTTTTGCATTGCTGGATTGATGTCAATACCTATGTGCTTAGCACCGGCAAGGAAAAGATCGGTGTCTTTCATGTTCGGACCAATCTCGATACCAAAAACATTTTTAAGAATAGCAATGAGAGTATCAGCAAACCCTGGAATAGCATCAGGATGCTCAAGGTTAGTGAATCTATCGGTTTTCTGACAACCTTTGACAGGTTCAGCTCCCAGGAATCTCTTATTAATCCAACCGAGAGCAGCACCGGATCCAAGAACAGCTTCACCAATATGACCAGTAGCCTTGGAAGCTGAAAATTCAAAAGAGTTAATCCCTTGACCACACCAAGCATCGTACACTCTCACAGTTTCATCATAGTTAGTAATCTCATCAAGCATTCCTTGATATAAGAACACAGGCACTTCTGGCTTAACATCCTTGGTAAATTCTGTTCCCAATGTAGTATCCTCGACCACTTTCTTGATTGCGTCAGTTTTGAAAACATCGTATCCACTCTCTACATATCTAAAGGGACCAGTGAAGAATCTATTGAAGAGAAATCCAACGATACTCCCTGGAATACACGTTGAGTTAGCAATATTGAAGTGGGGCTTTTTAATTTCGTAGATGGCTTCATCAAGCACTTTATATATGTCATTGTATTGATGAGATAATCCATGAATAGCAGCAGCAGTGAACCCAGCAAATGGCCCACCTTCTATACTTTCAGCAATAGCAGTGATATTACAATCCCAACCACCAAAAACAGACCCAATCAAATTTCCCTTTAAATCTGGAGCATAGGTGGGTTGAATACCGGCTACCCATGAGGATGGGAACGTACCACCAGAATAACCCCAAGTGATTACTTCAGCATCGGGTTCAATGCCAGTTATATCTTTAGACTGCAAAGCAGCTCTAATAGCATTTATGGTAGACTGAGCAGCTAAACGACCTACAGCAAATGCCGATAATGGAGATTCGTTGTCTGTCGATACAACATAGTAACCTTGATCTAAGGCACCTTGAATCAAAAACATTTCAACTTGACTAACAATGGTCCTTAAAGTACCTCCATTCTGGAAAGCATAAGATGGAGAACAATCAATATCGGCAGCATCCTCAGCAGCATCATAAGCTACGATCCTAGAGCTATTACCATTATATGGCTCAAAGACAGTAGTAACAACTGCAAGTGGTACCCCATTGATATCTTCGGATCTAACTAAAAATTGCCAACTATTTTGTATATTGACTGGGAAATAGATACTTCTAATCCGATAAGGTACTTGTCTGTGCTTCAAGATATCACCAACTTTAGCATTTTTAAAACCTTCTGGAGCCTTATAGAAGTCATCTTCACTTGGCTTGGTAGGAAATAAACCAGTACCAAATACTGTGGAGAACAACAAGAAAACTGTAAGAAGCTTAGTGTACATCTTTAACGATAGTGACAGGCCGACTTAGTGACATGGGGAATGTGCCAAATTAAGTAGTAAACGTATTTAAGCTTTCACCCACTGTGCTGCTGATTATACACAAATTCCAGCTAAAACCTGTGCAATAACTACCCATTTCCCATAGGGAATTAGATATAGTTTTGCATTGACGAGGAGGGTTTACAATAAGAATGTCCCGGATGTGTCTATTGGGATGGACGATTAGGAGTTAATTTTAAAGAAACATACGTGTTGTAATTTGTTAACAAACTTTATTATTTGACTAAAGCTTAAAATAACAACAACTTTAGGCTAGCTTTTGCGAAATAGGTATTGATGCATGTTCTTCAAGAGAATGTTTGACACAAATTAAAGAGTAAACAAGCTGTTTAAAGTTTGTTTTGAGTAAGGCATATGAATTTTTATGATTTTGCAGCAAAAGCTCATTGTGCGTATTTGGCATAGCTACGCAAATGGTATAGCCCCAAGTAGAATAGTTACATTGTGGCCCTCATGGCTGTAACTAGATAGCTCGACAGGATATTATCAATGTCATATATTGAAAAATTAAAAAGATATACAATCTCACGAGATAGAAACAACTTCCAGACTCGCTCCTATACTAAGCACTCTCAGTACTGTTGGCCAGTTTAATAGCAGAGTTAACATCAACCCCTTCGTGATGTAAAGAATTTAAAAGAAGATCACTATCTTTCATGTTAGGACCAATTTCAATACCAAGGACATTTTTAATAATAGCCACGACGGAATCAACGAAACCTGGAATAGCATCAGGATGTTCCACATTAGTAAATCTCTCAGTCTTTTGACAACCTTGAACTGGTGCCCCACCAGAAAACATCTTATTAATCCACCCAAGGGCAGCACCAGATCCTAAAACAGCTTCAGAAATGTGACCAGTAGCCTTTGAAGCAGCAAATTCAAAAGAATTCATTCCTTGGTTACACCAATATTGATAAACTCTTTCAGCTTCATCATATGGAACAACTTCATCAATTTTTCCTTGGTATAAGAACACAGGCACATCGGGCTTGATATCTTTGTTATAGTCAGTACCTAAAGTAGTTTCTTTCACCACCTTGCTTATGACCTCATTTTTAAAGATATCCCAACCACCTTTAACATACTTGAATGGGCCAGTAAAATAGCTGTTGAAAAGAAATGAAGCAATAGATCCTGGTACACAAGTAGAATTAGCAATATTGAAGTGTAATTTTTTGTAATCGTAAATATTTTCATCAAGCACTTCATACATATCATTGTATTGGTGACTTAAACCATGAATTGCTACAGCTGCAAATCCAGCAAATGGCCCTCCTTCTATTTGTTTAGCAACAGCGGTAATATTGGCAATCCAACCCCCAAATACAGACCCCTTCAAGTGGTCTTTCAAGTCAGGGGCATAAGTAGGCTGTAAAGCACCTGACCATGAAGATGGTGAACTTCCACCAGAATAACCCCATGTGATAAATTCAGCATCAGGTTCAATACCGGTTATATCTTTAGACTTTAAAGCAGCTCTCATAGCATTCAAAGTAGAATAACCAGCCATTTTTCCAACAGTATAGGCAGATATTGGGCCCTCATAATCAGTGGAAACCACGTAGTAACCTTGGTCCAAAGCCCCTTGTATTAAAAACATTTCAACTTGAAAAGAGATAGTCCGAATACCACCCCCATTCTGAAATCCGTAAGATGGAGCACAATCAGTGGTAGCTGCATCTTCAGCAACATCATAAGCTACAACTCTAGAACTGTTCCCATTATGTGGGGCAAGGACGGTAGTAACAATAGCATTAGGTTTGCCAAGAGCATCTTCAGATCTAACTAAAAATTGCCAGCTATTCTCGAGATTAACGGGGAAGAAGACACTTCTAATCTTATGAGGAACCTCTCTGTGTTTCAAGATATCCCCAACTTTAGCACTTTCAAATCCATCCGGAGGATTGTAAAAATCGTCATC
This sequence comes from Yamadazyma oceani, assembly GCA_030569555.1. Taxonomy (NCBI): domain Eukaryota; kingdom Fungi; phylum Ascomycota; class Pichiomycetes; order Serinales; family Debaryomycetaceae; genus Yamadazyma; species Yamadazyma oceani. The sequence continues at coordinate 186,153 of JAJMLF010000021.1, read as the reverse complement.
ACTAGGTTTGGTAGGAAACAAAGGGCCACCCAATGCGATGGAGAGCAAAAGGAACAAGCTAAGAAATCTAGCGATCATTGCTGGAAGTTAGAGTCAATAGGAAAAAAACAATTCCAGGAGACAAACAACCTCTATTTATACTATCTGTTGGACCCTACTAGTACCACCTACGGAACCCCTTCGACACGCAGTAACGGCTTTTCTACCGCCGTGGGATCTTCTATCGTATAATGCCTGCAAACAAAACTCGAGGCACCCCATATGTACCTGGTGCCTCAAACCTATTTATTTATTTTCAAAGTCTATTTTCTTAAAGCCTATTTCCTATCATAGTTGGATACAATGGAACACTTATCATGTGACGGAAGCTAATATCAACTAGTGTTGATGCTTCGAAGGTAACTGAGGTAATCATCATGAGTTCATTGAACATTGGATCAGACAACTGGGTTTCATTGTGAAAGCAAAGTCTGTTCCCACCGATGTATCAAATCAAAGGCTATTACCATTAACATTGACGTGACAAGAAATATTCGGGTCTAAACCTAAAATCTAAACCTTTAGGAGTTTTGGTCAGAGCAATCAAGACATATTTCAGTTGTTCTACCGCCTCACATTGACACTTTTCTTGTTTCAGTATATACCAACAATAGCCGTGATGCGATAAGCCACCATATTGGAGCAAGGCATATGCACGACGTAGACAAAAACGGAAACTGGCAACCGGCATGTTTGGATGCGAATTTGATTTCAACCAATTGGTGCACGTTACTGAGTTAAAAACATCACAAGCGTACTTACAGAGTTGGATTATCACGTTGGGACAGCTTGAGCTCAGAGGCGCAAAATACTCAATGGTGGTTGTTTACCAAAGCCACCCTATGTAAAACTGCTCTTGAAAATGGCCACCAGTAACTGGGGCTCCATTTAAGGTGGCTACCAGCGAATAGGGTCTCATGTGAAGCCGGCCATTATCCGTTGTTGAACACACCACAATACAAAAACAACATAAATCAACAACAAAAAAATAGAGGAAAGGGTTTCTAGTGAAAATCTTTCTCTCGACTGAAAACGTACACTGGAGTGGCCACTTCAGAGAACAAAACACAGAACACAAAAGCCTAAATTTCCCTCATTACCATACGTTATTAAATCAGATGGAAGATTGTATGTTAGTGCAGTTTCATTAATCATCATACCACAATATTATAAGCTTCCGGAGATGGGAATAAAGAATGTTAGGGACTTTTTCATAATGCTAACTTTAAGCACAATGATGGATACTATCTTCTCCTGGTCATCTGTAGCGCAGGGGAATTGGAATACCTTGAGGCCCCTATTAGCATTTCGTAGCTTCTGGTTACTCTTTAGTCACAAAAGAGCTGATTCACTAATGGGAACATACATCAAGGAGACTCTGAAGCACTATTATGACATATAGTATTAAGGTCCTAAGCCTCAAACAAAACCTAAGCACTTGTATGAAGTTAGTTACCATTCCACCGACTAAGTAGAAGTACTACTCCAAGCTCTAGCCATTGCTTTAGTGGGATTAAAATAACCTTTCCAGTATAGTTGGGTTGCCTATAACTCATACGGTACCCTGGAGGACATCATTAGCGACCTTGCAATAACTTGGGATGTTGCAGTGGGCCCAGAAAAAGTGAAGGTCTTTAGACAAGAGGATGTCGTCAAAAGTGCTGACACCTGATCTAATATCTAATGCCGGATCCCGACGCTAGTGGCTGTTTGATGTTCGTAAACAAAACATCTATAGACATGCCCCGAGGTATGCTCGAGTTTCCTCAAGGCTCGAGAATAAAGTATCATTTCCAATACAGAGCTTGAAATATGCAACCCAATGCAAGTTATTGTATACTCTAATATGAAGGTCCAGCTGCTGCAGGTGAGAATCTTAAATGAAACCTGAAACGAAACACAAACAATGAGCGGCCGATGGGCCTGTTTCATTCCTTCATCGGAATTATTACGATCGCCAATCCAACGGTCGGACTGAGGCACACAACCATCAGAGACGAAGAATCCGAAAAACCAACACTCAACCAACTGGATGGAAGACATGAGTATCCTTAACAGAAAACACAGCAGGATGGAACAGAAGACAACAAACAGTCCTTTAGTCATGATATATACACCCAGCTAACCTTGAGGTCTGTTAACAGTCCCTCTTGTCATACCTTAACCACTTGTACGCGGATCAATTCAGGTGGCCCTGGTGCTACTAATTTCCGTGTCAATACCAATACATCATAATACATATTGCACCAAACACTAAATAGCTCTACCGATAGGCTCAAGTAATACACCACTAATACACACCACCGTACGAAGCCTAAACAACATACATTATTATGCTAAACTTTATGCACCAACCGGACAGGATATAATCAAACATCCGAAGAAACATCTCGTATTAGTGAACATTATGACAGATATCACACAATAATCAAGTAATTAAACGACAACAAAACGATTTAAGGCACAAATCAGTCCCATTTACAATAGAACAATATGACGGCGAATTCAAATTCCACCTGTTGCTCTAATTGCTATTGTTTGTTATCATTACTAAGACAAAAAACCAAAACAAGACTAATGAGATCTACAAGAAAAAGTTCTATTTTCGCATCCTATTCGGAAAACTAGTTACCGCATGAGGCAGGGGCAGGACTCAATTTAGAAGGTAGTGTTTAGCTTCCTTTATAACAGAACAACAGCCGCCGAGGGGCACCGACAGGAAGATAGACATACACAGTACTACAAATGTCATTGCTATTGTTATCATAGTTACCAAAGTGGTCCAGATACGACCAGGGATAAAAAGGAGTCAAAGGGTAGGACCATAGAGTGGCATTATAGATATAAACAACCATAAGGTCTATTTTGAAGAATAAGCGCCGGTTGCAGATTGTCCCCCGATTGCAACCAGTGTTTATGCACGATACGCACATTTCTCAGATTCAGCACGTTGGGTTGTAAATCACTTGGGTTATCAATACGTCACCAGCCGGGCCTAACCACATACGCTGAAAGCCGACTCCCTATATTAATTGGGTACCCCCAGGGCCACCGTGTTTTCCGTCCCATTCTACTCTTTATTAAGTCATTGGTCCGTTGTCAAGAGCCAATTGTCAATAACAATTGTCAACAACTAAGTGGCCAATTGTCTAGGTCTTCGCCTGCCCCTCCTTTTCTATCTTTTTCTTTGTGCGCGGCCGGCGTTCATAACCCATTGTTTACACCTTCAACAATATTGACTAATAGGTGTGGAATATTTCTGATTATAGGAGTGCAAATTCCATTAATTTGCTGTTTTCATTTGGTTCTGAACGGTGTATAATATCTTACGGTACCCCTTCCAGTGGTGCTTGACTCTTACATTCTTTTTTGGATCTTAGCTAATCGTCTGGCACACGACCACACATATCAGGTCTACCAGCCAGCCTTCTGTTGAGACTCACTACCTTCCAACGCTCAGGCAACACAGGAAACACACAGGATGCATTCCTGGACTAGGTCTTCTAAGTTACCATAAATAGCTCTTAATTAACCCCTAAAGGCTCAAAAGTAAATGTTACCAACAACCCCAAGAGCAAACATTGAATAATGTCTGGGACAATAAGCCATTGGCAATTATGCCTATTGTAGGAGATTCATCTACAAAAACAGGAGTAGAGAGTAAGACAACACCGATCAAGACTAAAAACATTGACAATACGGTCCAAAGATCTAACAAAAATGGTTAACAAACCAGAATGTTCATCCCAGGGGAGCAAACAATCACCTTACGAGTACTAATAATAGAGGTCTATGGAACCATCGATTTACTAAAATCCTGTCAGGGCATCTATACCAACCTGTTACGAATGGTTTGGTAGAGGAATGGCAATCTCCAAAAATTTGAGCAACTATTTATGTGTAGATACTTAACTAATATGGATTTAACCTTCGCCTTATACAGTAACATTTGCTCATCCCTTTTACATACGCCAATGATTACTGAGAACCCTTCCTGTAGCACTGGCGTCGGGATTCCATATCTCTACGTAATAGTTGTTTTTGGCCAGCAATATATGCCTTTTCTGTGATTAAAGATTTCTTCAATACATAAACATATCTTGGGGATAGGGTCGTAGTAAAATCCAGCAAGGGTGAACTAACCAGTAACTAGCGCCTCCAATTGACCCCGGAGAATCGGAACCTTTTTCCAGGGAACACCACCTACTTGGTAAGCTCTTTGCCGTCTCTCCTGTCATACCACTGACTCTATGTTTCTGATAAATTCGGAGTCTGTCTTTTATATCCCTTCCACATCTCAGAAATGATAGGCGGTCTTGGGACAGTCTTTATGCGTGAGATGCATATGAGGTGGGCTATTGTTGATTCTGTGATCCCTGTTTCGAACAATAGCCCTGCACACAAAATATTCATAGGAGGTGCCACAAAAGAAATTTTTTACACACATGCAGGCCCGAACATTGAAGTGGCAGCAGCACCCGTAGGGGCTCAAGACTCAAAGGCCATCCCGCCCATGAACGATAAAACTATATAATTACTGACTGACATCCATCTTTCAGGCTTTTTCCTTTTCTACTTTACGTCTATCTTCTTTCGTTTTTACTGTTCTAGACTGCTTAACTTATAGAAAAAAAAATGAAATTTGCTTCCGTCTTAGCTAGTGCTTTATTAGTAGGTGCTACTGCTGCTGTTGATGTAGCCTGTTTAGTTAATGGTGAATCCGTCGCTGTTGTTGACTCCGAAACCGGTACTTGTCCATTCACTGTTCCAGAAGAATACCCAGTCAACTTTGAATTCAGTTCTATGGAAGACTACGATGTTACCTTCTACTATGCTCAACCAGAAGACACTAAATATTTCACTGACATTGTCAATGAAGGTAGAGTTATTGAAATTCCTGCTTCTGTTTTATTCGAAGCTCCACCAGTTTCTTTATTCCAAGTTTCTTTAGAAGAAACTCCTGCTTCTAACTCTACTGCTGCTATCAGAAGAAGATTATTAAAGGGATCTCAACTCGCTCCAAGAGATGAATTAGATGACTTCTTAGCTATGGCCAAGAGTGTTGATGGTGTTGCTTTACCAGGTTCTAGTGTTGAATTTGCTGTTGAAGCAGTTTCATCTCTTTCTTCATCTGCTACTGCTTCTTCATCTGGTGCTGCTTCCGAAGGTGTTACCACCGTTACTGATTCAGAAACTACTGTTGTTACCATTACTTCTTGTTCTGATAACAAATGTGATGTTGCCACTGTTCCAGCTACTGCTTCTGAAGCTACCACCACTGTTGAAGGAATTGAATCTATTACCACCACTTACTGTCCAATCACCACTGTTGTTACCATTACTTCTTGTTCTGATAACAAATGTGCTGAAACTGAAGTTCCAGCTTCTCCATCATTAACCACCGAAACTAAAGAAGGTGAAGTTACTTCTTACTACACCTACTGTCCAATCACTGAAGACACTACTTCTACTACTGTTGAAACTTCATTTGTCACTGTTACTTCTTGTCATGAAGACAAATGTGAAACTTCTTCAGTTCCAGCTACTCAAGGTGAAACTACTTCCACTAACGAAGCCGGTGAAACCACCACTTACACTACTTGGTGCCCAGTTACTACTACTGAAGGTACCGAAACCCCAGCTGGTACAACTACTACCCCAGCTGGTCCAGGTGCTCCAGCCGGTACAACTACCTCAACTACTCCAGGTGCTCCAGCTGCTCCATCCACTGTTGCCGGTGAATCTACCACTCTTGCTTCATCTGCTGCTCCAGCTGCTTCATCTGGATCTCCAATCTCCACCTACGAAGGTGCTGGTAACAAAGCTGTTTCTTCATTAGCTGCTTTAGTTTTCGTTCCATTAGCTGGATTCTTGTTATAAGTGTGATGTAATCATTTGATTTATCATTCTTATGAATATTTCAAGTACCCATTTTATTTTCGATAAAAATTTCGTTTAGCTTTCTTCTTTCGGCTACTGGATTAGTTAATTCGGTTTAATTTATCTTAATTTTCAACATTATTAAAAACTTTCAAGAAAAGTTTGTTGATATCGTTTTCGCTGGGAATATTCTTTATTCCCTTCTGTATATTTACGGTTTAATGACTAATTTGTATATTATTTTTCGATTAATATATTCTGTACGTTTTATAAGTTTGGTAGGCACTAATTGTTGATGTTTAATGAAGTTGTTAGTGGTGCGCAAATGGTAATGCGGTTGCAAAAAAAAAAGAAACTTAAAGGGGTGACGGTGCCGCAGACCATCGTGGTTGGTACGGTGCATGTGTGATGGTGCACACAACCGTAAGGATACGAAGGATACGACCACTAATTAGTTCTAGACCTGGAATTGGGCTTAGTATCATACAATTGCCATAAACCCATTGTTCTGCTAAACGGGCAAAGTCTGTACCTCAATATTGACGGTTCACTAAAGACTATTGTTGTAATTGTTGCAATTGTTACAACAACTTTGCATCTCCGTCTCAGATAATGCAAAATCGTCTACTCTGTTATGACCAGACGAGAGACGAGAGCATACAAGACGAGAGCATACAAGACGAGAGCATACAAGACGCGTAGCGGGTATGGGGTATGGCAGATTGGGTAATCATATACCGCAATAGGAGCATTATAGTACTTAACAAGGCCCATGTAACCGGTAGATGCAAGGGCGTGTCAGGTTTGAATGGCAGTTTAGGCTCACTCTATTCATGTTACAATCGTATCTTTATGAAACTATTCTTATAACAATACCGTTTGTGTCTATATAACGTGGCTGCAAATAGGGGCACTCAATAGGGCCAATACTTGCCATAAGTTAACAACAACCACTAATATCAACTAATAACCAAGTACACAAAGCATAAACATAAACCATCTAAACTAAACTAACTCTTGCTCCATGGATCATGATTCTTAACCCCAAGTCAATAACGCGTCTCTACAATTAAACTACTGGTGAATGCTAAAACTGAGGGTGAATTATTTTTCATACTAATGGTGTACGATGCCCCTTTTTACTGCGGGTGATGATGCAACCTCTGGGCACGGATGTTTCGTGATTGATTCGTAGAGGAGCTATACATACCACCACCTGATCTCAACTCCATCAAACACCCAGACTTTCAGTCCCTTTCACCTTCTCCTACTTTGTTCATATCTTATCCTCTTCCAGTTGTCCGCTTCTACTAATACAGCAACTGTAATGCCAAATTTCAGGTGTAGCTTTATCTTGACCTCCATGCATCTATTATAACCTCACTTGCTCCTATTATTTGACGGTCTCGCGATGTTTTGGTTGGCACCCAAACGGGCTAAAAGAATCGCGTCGTCAAAATAAACAATGTTAGTCTATTGCAAAATCTATTGTTGGTGTTTGGTGTTATTGTTGAATTTCCAGGGGAATTGTCCTTTTATAGGGTGGGTCTCCAGACAAATTTGTAGCACACCTCCTTTCCCACTCTATAACCCCCGTTGTCCTGGTCTTGACAATGTTTACTTTTTTCCTATTCCTGTGGCGGGCTATTAACTTTTGATCGCTTCTGGTAATGGTTTGAGGCTTGGACACTTTAAACTATGCCCACGTAACAAAGAAGTTTTTACTAGGAAATAGAAAAAAAAATCATCCCAATCACGAATTTTCTTAATGGGTTTGTTCCATGGACATATAAAACTTTTTGAATTTCTCTAGTTAAGTTTTTTTTAGTTCTACTAACACTCTTTTTAAGACTAACCCAATACATTCCTTTTTATTTAATTAGTCATGAGATTCAACACACTCGTTTCTTCTACCTTATTGGCTTCTTATGCTGTTGCCAAAGATGTTGTCTGTATGGTTGACGACTCTCCAGTTGCTACTGTTGATTTAGACACTGGAGTTTGTCCATTCGAATTACCATCAGATTCTCCAGTCAACTTTGATTTTGAATCTACTGAAGATTATAACATCACTTTTTACTATGCTACTGTAAACGGTAGTAAATACTTTACTGATATTGTCAATGAAGGATTAACCATTGACATTCCTGCCAACTTATTATACGGAGAAGATGGTGTACCATACTTCGAAGTATCTGATTCTAAAGAACCTCAAGCTAACTCCACTGCCGCTTTAAGAAGAAGATTATTAGGTAAAACCGTTTACGCTAGAGACGAACAATCTGATTTAGTTGATGCTTTAAAAGAAATGGACGGTACTGCTATTCCAGGTTCTTCTTTTGCTGTTGTCGATCCTGCTGTTGCTTCTTCTTTAGCTGAATCTGATTCTATCACTCCTGTTTCTACTGAAACTGTTGAAAGTACCACCATCATGACCATTACTTCTTGTTCTGATAATATGTGTACTGAAACTGAAGTTCCTGCTAAAGAAACCGTAACCACCGTTACTGTTGATGATGAAGTTACTTCTTACACTACTGTCTGTCCACTTTCAACTGAAACTGTTGAATCTACCACCGTTGTTACTATCACTTCTTGTGTTGATAACAAATGTGAAGAAACTGAAGTTCCTGCTAAAGAAACCGTTACCACTGTTACTGTTGATGATGAAGTTACTTCTTACACCACTGTTTGTCCAATCACTGAAGAAGCTTCTACTTCTGCTGCTCCAGCTGTTACTACTGAAGAATCTTACGAATCCACTTCTACCCATTACGTTACTTCTTACCTTACCATCACCTCTTGTGGACCAGAAGGTTGTGAAGAAAAACCAATGAAAGAAACTTTAACCACTGTTACCATTAACGGGGTTGAAACTGCTTACACTACTTACTGTCCAGTTGAAGCCACTGAAACTTCTGAGGCTCCAGTTGAAACTTCTGAAGCTCCAGTTGAAACTACTCCAGTTACTACTGAAGAATGTGATGAAGAATGTGAATCTATGAAGATGCCTAAGGTGACTCCAGTTTCCAACTCCACCACCATTGCTCCAATGCCAGTTACTTCTTCTTTGAATGTTACTTCTGTCACTCCAGGTGCTACTATTGTCTGTACTGGTCCAGAATGTGCTGAAAGTGAATCTACTGTCACTGTTAAGCAAACCATGACTATTTCCACTACCGGTCCAACCTCTGAAGCTCCAGTTTCAGTTGTTGAAGGATCAGGTAATGTCAATGCTTTCACTTCAGTTATTGCTTTAGCTTTTGCTTCTTTAGCTTGGTTACTTTAAATGATTTAGACAAGTATTCATACCAAGTTTTTTCCTGTTTTTATAGCTAACTAGGGTTTGCTTTGGTCGGTATCTGCCTTTAAAACATTCGCTCATCATTGTCTGAACTGGATTGTTGTTCTTTTGCGTTGATTATAATTGTAAGATGAACAACATCCTTTTTTACTTGCGGTATAATATATCGTTAGCTTGTTGTTATTGATACCCGTTACCAACAACCAATGCGTATTGTATATTATACTGTTCTTTTATTACTGTCATTTTTATTTAAAGTTTTAATTATATCTTGTGCTTATATTCTTTATAACTAGAAGCATAACGCTTTTATATTTTCAAAATATCGGGAGTTTCGTTCGTTCATTCATACATATTTCGAAAAGACAATTATTATATTTCTTATTATTTGGTTGTAGATATCGTAGATAATTTTGCAGCAAAGCGTTTTGCAACCAGAGAGAGAGTGAGCGTTTTAGGAGCTGGGGATATTGCAATGGTTATGCTATGGTTTGTAACGTCCTTGGTTAGGTACATGGTCATAACTATTAATTCCCAGGCGTCCAGCTAAGGCGACCGTTCCGCCCCAGCCAGTTCCAAGTCGCCCTATACTCTCGCCCTATACAGGTGGTACGCCTGTGGTATCACGTACCACGCACCACCGCGCACACTTTAATTCAGAAAACGAATAACCAACCGGTAACCAAAGAACACCAACTCCATATACCTTAATCAGGACTGTTGTAGTTAATATGGCCGACCAAGTGGACCTAGTGGCATTATCAAACATCACCACCAAACCTCACAGCTTCAAAGACCCCCATAAAATAAAAAAGGGAATCAAGAGGTATAAACCAGCTAGACAGTTAATCAGTGACGAAGTCAAGTATTTACAAGCCAAAACCAACATCAAATTCGATACTCCTACTTATACATCAATAGCAGCACCACCGTCCTTGAAGCCCCAGAAAAAGTACTGTGATATTACCGGGTTGGAAGGCAAATATAAGAGTCCATCCAATAATTTAAGATTTCACAACGTAGAGATATACCAGGAAGTGATCAGACACATGCCCCCTAGTTTGGACCAGGAGTACTTAAGTTTGAGAGGAGCCAATGTTGTGTTGAAATAGACACACACACACACATATATATATATATATATAAAAATACATACATATAAATACAACCACTAGTCCCGGTTCCAGGCTGTAACTATTCTTCGGACATTTCTGTCAAATGTAGGAGTTTGCAAAATCGATTCATTATCCTCTGGCTTGTCACTAATGTCCAAGAACGGGTTACATATCGTCTTAATATATACCTTATGAATGTCGTTGATGAGAGTCTTCAAGTTCAACTGGCCAATATCCACCAGGTTTCCAAGAAGGGTGGTTGTGTTATCAAACCCAACAATTATCTTCAACCCCGTGTTGGATTCGTACCCGTACACCGTCACATCGTCCTGGATCAATAATAGTATCGCCCCATTCTTGATATCCCCGTCCTGCTGCTGCTCTCGCATGCTTATGGACGTTGGACTCACTATTATATCTAGGGCCATATGCGATAAAAAGTTATACTTTAGGAAATTGTTGTTGGTTTTTCTGGACTCTTCAGGGGCCTTCAGGGGGTCATTGGATTCCGGTTCATCTACACCAAATGACTGGATATATAAGGGCTTATCATGTCTCGAAATGAACGATATAAAACAGATCTTTTTATCTTCGAATTCTGTCATTAGATACTTCAAGGTGGTGGCTACTGCGCGAGAAATTATCGTTCCTACCACTGCACACGGCTAACTTGTCTGCCAACGGTGTGTAGATATAGCCTGCAAACATTGACACAAATCCTGTGCTGACTTGTAACTCCCAATTATTTATTGGTCTTTAAGCTGCTCCAATGACTCAGCTATCCCCGTCGTCCAAAAAGGTTGATGATTTTTTATCTTCCCTATCTCAGTTATCACAAGAACGGTTGGATCAGGACCAACAACGTCAACGGGATTTGGAAAGAAATATCGAAACTTTACGGGTATCTCCTAATAGTTCTCGCCTGCCCATGAAAAAATCTGACACTCCTCCTCCTAAACCAGCCAGACCAAGTTCTCAGGTTGCTAGCAGACCTGGTGGTTTTGATGATGATCGAGGTCCTGCTCTACCCAGAAGAAGATATCAATCGGATTCTCCTCCTGCTCCTGAATTGCCTAGAAGAAGATACACAGAAGAAACCCCTCCTCCAATGCCTGCTAGAAGAAATGTCAGTGGTAGAGAACCACCCAAGAAACCAGCAAAGCCAAGTGCCCCTGGTGAGTTTTCAATTGATTTGCTTCGTCCAGTGGCTGCCAAAGACTCTCCTCCTATTCGGCCAAAACCTTCTGAGAAGCTGAAGCCGGTACTTCCAGATAATCTTTCTGCAAACAATTCTATATCAGCCACCTCTACTGGAATTGGTGAAACGAAAAAGTATCGATCGTTTGCAGAGGTTGAAAGAAGCATCAAGTCTCCTAGTAGTTTAACTGGCTGTTCAAAGACGGAATTATCAGCTGACGAACAGAAGCCACCTATCAAGCCTGCCAAGTCGAACTTACAAAAAACAGCCTCTATTGGTGGAAAACCATCTATTGGTGAAGTAGAGCCAGCTGCAGCAAGCAAATCAACTGGTAAAGATTCCCCGAAGACGAAACCTATCAAACCTGTTAAGCCACAAAAGCCAGATTTCAAAGAGAGCCCCGAAGCTCTAACCGAAAATAAACCGATTACACCAACAAAACCTAAACCCGTGGTACAGCCTAAACCTATAGTGCAACCCAAACCTATAGTGCAACCCAAACCTATAGTGCAACCCAAACCTGTGGTGCAGCCTAAAGCATCAACCTATGATGACTACAAAGAAAAAGATAACCAAATGCTTGCCAACCAATTGAACAAGATGAAGAGCAAAGAGAAGCCTCCTAAACCGAACAATAAACCTACAAGGTTTGCTGATAGAGATAATGAACAATTGAAAACCCATATTCAAAGGTTATCTCCAGTACGAGGAAGTGCTCCTCTCAAGCCAGCCAAACCATCTCTTGAGACATACAAAAATCAAGATAATCAAGTGCTTACAAGTCAACTCACTAAAGTAGGTAAGAAGAGTTCAGAGGACTTGACACACTCAAATGAATCCAATGACACTAAGCCACCAGTAGACTTTCGAAGTCATTTATCTTCTATCATCAGGGCCGGAACAGCACCCTCCTTACAACAGACACCACCATCCAACCATTTGCATAGAAGCCTGACTGATCCAGTTACTCGTAATGTCAATACCACCACCCACAGCAGTACCACGAAGAAACAAGACACTGCTGCCTCAGGTAAGCTTGCACACCCCAACAAGTCTAGAACTAAAGGACCCAAGAGAAAGTTACCGAAAGGTCTTTCGACATCCCATAACACCCCGGGCCCTTCACGGACCACTCCAGGACCCAAGCTGGAACCAGCAAGAACAGAGCCACTGGCAAAACCAGTTGAGCCAGAGCTAGCAGAACCAGAGCACGTCAAGAGTGTCAAGAAAGCTCCACCACCAGTTAATAAGGCTTCAAAGCCCAAGAATATCAATTAGAGTACTACAAAGAAGATTTATAGACAATTGCATGCAACAGAGCTCTTAAATGTCAGATGCAACAGCTCTGGCTGCTTTCTCTCTTTCTCAGTTTCAGACTACTTTGTGTAATTTCTCGCTCACCAAATTAATTCAATTTCTCAAATAAACATAGTTAGCAGTTGACTTTGGCTGGAAGTGAACCAACAGCTTTTAGCGACATAACCGATACTTGACATTCATAACTTGTTTAGGAACCATACTACAAGTGTCCTGATAACAATCACCAATAGTTAAGCTAGGCAACAACCCACAGAAAGACCGAGGATGAGCCCAGTCTCTGAACAGATCACCGACCATTTGAATGGTCTTAAGACCAACATCCCTCCTAAATTAGAGAAGGTAACAGCCTATCTTAGTAGCTTGAAGCAAAATTTACCCCAGGACATTGAATCGTACGTGGAGCAATTGAAATCCGTCAATAGAGATGAATTAATTGAAGATTTCAGAGGGTTTAAAGTGACTCCCGTAACCATCACTATTTCGGTTCTCAGTATAACCACGGCGTTAGTGATTGGGAAATTACTTATTGGCAGCGGTGGAGCTTCTGACGCTGGTGATAAAGTAGCTTCCAAATCTGATAAATCCAAAAAGGGGAAGAAGAAGAAGGTTTCCAAAGCTCAAAAGACCAATAAAGCTATTCAAGATATATTAGATAATTTTGAAAACAATTGGGTTCCTCAAATTAATGAATATTTTAACAGTTACAAATCATTGAAACCAGAAGAAATTGAATATAAATTCACTTATTTTCAAGAAATGCTCTTGAAAGAATTATTTGCTTTAGATGGTATTGATACTTTAGGTAATGAAGTCATAAGAGAAAATAGAAAAAAAGTTATACAATTCATTCAAGATCATCAAAAGAGATTAGATTCTTTCAAGAAGGAAATCGACTTGTAAATTAAATATGGACTCTTTGTCATTACATTACCGAGATTCTGGTATACTTTTGTCAATATATATATATAATTACTTTAAAGATCTAAATCTTTCTTAACCATATTCTTACAGATTGGATGATATAAATCCTGAAACCGTTCAAATGTTGCTACGGCAAATTCATTTGAAACATATTGTCTTAAGAGCCTATACCCAGGTCTAACGTATTTCATTCTTCCTACTGTACCTAACCAATCGGCAAAATTTTTCAGGATTTGATCTTCAACAGTGAAACTTCCATTCTTTATTAAAAGAGTATTGAAATCAAAGATTATTTCAAAGTTTTCACTTTTGCTATAATATGGATAAACGTCAATTATGGTTCTAACAAGTTCAGATTTAACTTGGATATTTTCTAATTTTTTACTCAAATATTCAAGGAACACGAGATGCTGGTTAGCATCAAATTGCATGATGTCTTTTTCTTGATCAAACATGGTTGCTAATTGACCAACATCTTTGGAACTTTGAAGATTAACAATCCATTTATCAGCTAAAGAAGTACATTCATCAACTAAGCTAGTGTCAAAGTTTGGCTTTTCTGGTAACCCTTGATTAAATAACCAACCTTTAAAATCAACCGTATCCAAAATTTCTTTTTTACCTCTTGGAGCAAAAAAATTATACAATTCATCAATAAATTGAAAAGAGTCTATGGAAGTATAACGGAATTTTTTGAAATAATGAGGAATAAATTGATCAAACTCTTCAATTCCTAACTTCTGTTCAAGGTAATATAAAAAGTTGAATCCCTTCTCATATGGAATTCTGGAGTAGAACACATCTGGATCACCATTTTTAGAAAGGTCCCAGATCAATGGAGTATGTTCATTTGGTATGGAAGGAATGGATTCTTCTAATCCACTCCATCCCAAGATAGATGCAAAATGTCTATATTTTTCCCCATATACTTGAGCATCAGCATCACTAAAGTGTTTATTATCTCTTTTTGCTTTTAAACTAGCAACTCCTCCCAAGATTCTTCTTTCGAAGTAAACAGTCCACCCTTCATTTAACCAGAAATGTTCCCAAGAACAATTAGTAACCAAATTCCCCGCCCAAGAATGGGCTAATTCATGAGCTATAACCTTGACTTGTGATCTATCTTTACAAATCAATGAAGGAGTAGCAAAAGTGATATTGGGATTCTCCATTCCTCCATAGGGGAAACTCATAGGCAACACCAACACATCAAACTTTTCCCATTCATATTTAAAGGTTAATCCTTCGGCTATCTGAAGAAAATCTTCCATATCTTGTTCAAATTCCCATTTACAAGCTTCAATGTTAGGACTTTCACAGTAAACTTTAGATCTTGGTCCAATAGGAGCAGATACAAGATTCCCAGATGCAATAGCCATCAAGTAAAATGGGATAGGTATAGGTTGATCAAAAGTATACACGTCTTTGTCAGAACTTTCCACTGGTCTCCCAGACATCAATACCGGTAAAGGAGATTTCACCACCGAAGTAAATGCACATTTAACCGCAGGTGTATCAAAGCATGGTAATAATGATCTGGCATGAATCGATTGACATTGAGAAAACAAATATGCACCAGTATCCCCTCTTATGAATTGCAAAGCAGTACATTTGTTAGTAGTACTATAAGATATAACCACTTCAAATTCGTTATAAAATTTGCCCCCTAATGCAATCTCCAATGGGGATCCATATGGTTCTGTTCTATCACGAATCTTGAATTCAACTTCCTTCAGATCAACTACAACTTTTTTAATATCCAAATATGAGCAATCCAAAACTAGCTTTTCAACAAATTCAACAGTTTTAGAAGGACGTAATACATATTTTACCAGACCAGCTATGACTTTGTGGTCAAAAGAAATGGACCAATCTAATTCGGCCCGAACAAGTTGGAAATCATAGTAATTAGAAGTTGTACATGGGTCCAATGCTGGAGTGGTGGATGGTCGTAAATCTTGAATAGATTCCCTTCCGGTCATGGTATGGATTGAAAGGAGATGAAAAAAGTTACAACTGCCACCCAATCAAATGACTGCCAATAAGATGAATGCCTTATGTGCTTCTGACTCACGATGATGTGCCGCATGCCGCATGCGACAGATTTTGACCCATTTTTACCACTACATTTTTTGCAGTCATTTATGTAATAAACTATGGAAAATATCTATACACAACACCAAATGAAAGAACAGAGGTAGGGGATGAAAATGCTATAAATGGTTCTAGGAACTGGTGGTTCTAAGACTTGCAGTTCTATGAGCTGGTCGGTTTACCATCAGCAGACTCAGAAGCTTCTGGAGCTTCAGGTTTCTTCTTGCTCCTCTTCTTGGATGCTTCAGCCACCAATTCTTCAAATACTCTAGCTTCTTCTGCTTCATCTTCGGTTCTCGAAGTGGAACTGAATACCTCTCCAATCAATCTCAACCCTTTGGCTCTAGCCACTCTCTTCTCTAGTGGTACCTGTTTATCATGCAACAAGTTGTCACATACTCCACGTACAGTGGCCTGGATTTCAAATTTGGATCCTGACCAGGCAGCTGCTAATACTTTTCCCATTAAGTATTTTTCCATGTCGGCAATTTCTTCTGCTGTATGTCTCTCTGGTATAACTTCAGGTTTCTTATCTTTATCTTTGTTATCTTGATGGTCCTTTTTGGCATCTTCATCGGTAGTTTCAGTCTTATTCTCCTTAGAGGACCCTCGTAACTCTTCAAGTCTCTTTTCGAGTCTTTCAACTTCTTCTTGTTTAGCTTTAGCCTCTGCTTCAGCGTCTTTATCAGCCTTAGCATCAGCTTCCGCTTCAGCAGCTTCTGAAGTCTTACCATCAGTTTCAGCATCTTTTTTGGCATGGTATTCATTATCTTCTTGCATCTTAGTATATTCTTGCATTGTCAGTTGAGCATCTAATGCACTGGTTATGGTTTTAAAAGTATCTCTTACAACCCCACCTTTTTCCTTAACAGACCACCAAAGACCCCCAAACCCTAAAAAGGTCTGATTTTTTAAGAATATCTTCAGTTTTAACTTATAAATAGAACCAATGGTGTGAAGAATTTCCAACCCAAAACTTTCCATTTTTAATGATTCTGCTTCATATTTCAATTTCGCCTTGAATGATTCAGCTACATCATCTGCCATATCAGTTTCGGTAAATAACGAAAGCTTATCAATTAATTTCTTACCCAACTCTTCTCTCATCTCTATCTTCTTTATTCTACATTCTTCTTCGAATTTCTCTAATTCTTCTTTACGTTTCTTCTCTTCTTCCTCCTCTTTGGTCAATTGTTTATCCCCATCCAGGGTGCTAGCCCCAGCAGTGTCCCCGGTGGTGTCTCCTTGTTGGCCACCCCCTTCTAAATATAACTGCGACATCTTCTGAGTATTGGTATCAACATGACTTTCAACATCACCACCTTCAGCATTTCCACTTGATTTAGTATCTTTGGAATCATCGCCTTTCTTCTCATCATCCCCATACCCTGACAATTCAGCAGACTTGGATAATTCTTGGATTAATGACAACTCTCCAATCCAATCCTTAAAGGCTTCTCCACCAAATATCATCGAGAAAAACTCCGAGGGATCTTCAAATCCTTCAGTAGGCATCGATTCTTGTTTCCCATGCTTGTCATATTTAGCTCTTAAACTCTCATCACTCAATACTTGATAGGCTTCTCCAACTTCTTGAAACTTAGCAGCAGCTTCAGGATCATTTGGATTCTTATCAGGATGTAATTTGATGGCAGATTTTCTGTAGGCTTTCTTAATCTCCAAGGAGGTAGCATCTGGCTTTAATCCCAACAAGTCATAGTATGTAGTGTCAACGACCATGGCTAGGGGGCAATTTAGTGTAGATAATTATAGGGTTTGTGTTTGGCTTGTACCAGGGTTATCTCTTCTCACTGATGGCCAAAAATATTTCACACGACAGTGGTGCGGGATTGTGTGCAGGTGAGGAATGACGGGGGCCAGGCACCGTACGGTGGGTGGACCCAGCTGCCACCGGTGGTGATAGCTCCCACCGAGGACATACTGCCAGAGGACATACGGCTAGAGGACGCTGCCACAGGAGCCACAGAACATTAACAGACCCCAGACAAATACAGAGATAGCTCGTTCACCGAACGGTATCGTTAGTCTATTATATTTACAAGATTAAACACTAAGCAGAGTAATACACCTTTCTCAAGTCTACCAATTTCTTTCCTCTACCACCAGCTAAATTCTCCAAAGAGGTTTGTTTGGTTAATGCTTCAACAAAACCTTTGATAACATTCATAGGATTTCTGGATTTATAAACCTTACCTTTTAAATCTTTGATTCCAGCAGCTTGACATATTTCAAAGATATTATGGTTAACTCTTAATCCAAACCCAGCAGGGGCTGACTTGACAAATAATTTGACGGCATGATATTTATAATTAATGTCTCCTAAGATGGTTCTATTTTCGTATCTTTGAACAGGAGTTAAATTCTTAACGGCATTCCAATGGGCTTTAATTAAAGCTGTTCTCATTCCATCTCTAGACTTCCCTTCACCAAGACCTATCATTCCATTTTTATCACCCACCACTGTTAAGGCATAAAAGTTTGGAATCTTCCCCTTGGATGTTTGACAACTAACTCTTTTCATGACAATAGGTCTCACATATAATCTGGAAATATATCCTTGATCTAATCCAGTCAATTTAGATAATCCTTCAGCAATCTCTCTATGCGATTTTAATGGGTTCTTCTTGACAAAATCAGTGGTAGGAGTGAATCTTAACCTCAAATCAGATCTATCTGGACTTCTAACTTGTGGAATATGTGGGAATGGAGTTTTATCCTTTGGTTGATTTGGATATAAGATTGGTTCATCCCATTTAGGATCGGTTTTGGAATAATCTCTGGTGTCTATTTGGCTTCCAAATTTAGACCTGGAGGTAGGCCCTTGCTTATTCAACTTCAATATAGCATCTGGCTCCACTAAGGATTCGGCAATCTTGACGCTTTGAAGAATTTCGGGTGTGTAATACTTTGATAAAAACTTCAAGTGTGTATCTATTCTGTGCTCTTTTGTGGCGTTTTCATCTTGGTTGGTGAAGCCAGAGTTTTTCCCTTTGGCACCTTGGGATATTATGGTGCTTGTGGAAAAGTTTCTAGTTGTCCTTACTCTAGTTAGAGGCACCCCTATGGACTTGAACATGGTTAGGTGTTGATGTATTGGTGGTAGAACTGGTAGACAAAAATTTTTCAGTGAGAAAAGGTTTGGTCGCGCACGACCAGTTTTAAGTGTTTTGTTAGCAGCCATTTATCATATTGTTCTATAAAGAGATATAATCATGAATGTACGGAGGTAGTATAAAATTGGGTTAAATAAATTATGCTTATTTTACTTTATCATTTGACAGGACTAATGCAGATGACAACCACCTTTTCCTACTTCAGTAATTACACCTGCTTCCAATAATTCATCTAACTTATCAGACTTTTCTAGCTTTACAATCTTATCAGGATTCAAGATGCCTCTGGGGTCCAACAGGAGTTTGATTCTTCTCATTAGATCCACGGAATTCTGTCCTAGTTCTATTGGTAAGAACTTCCGTTTCCCTACTCCCACTCCATGTTCACCAGTACAGGTACCTTCATATTTCAATGCTCTTTTGACCATTCGATCAACCACAATCTGAGCTTTTCTGTAATCTTTTGTATTGTAAACCAATAGAAAATGACAATTTCCATCACCAATGTGTCCCATAGTAGCAAACCTATCCTTGAATCCCAGGTTCTCCAAGTCTTCGTTAGTCTCTGAAATAACATGTGGTAAGGACGATAGGGGGACGGCTATGTCTGTAGTCCAAACTTGGACATCATTGGGGTCTTCCAATACCGTGGATCCATGATCAATAGTAGACCAAAGCCCGTTTCTACGGGCACTCCATAACAAGGCATTCTCTTCTTCACTCTTCGATGTCTCAAACTTGATAATATTGTTGTCTTTAGCAATCTGATGTACAATGTTGGTATCCTGGGTAATTGCCTCTTTGGTCGGACCCCCAATCTTCATGAGCAAAGTGGGGCTTTCAATAAACTTTTTCAGGTTTTCCAGTGAATCCACTACAGCATGCTGGTTTACAAAACTGACCATGGTGGAATCAAGTAGTTCAATGGCATTCAACTGTAATCCACTCTTGCCCACAATATTTGAGGCTGTTTGAGTGGCATCTTTGATGGTTGGGAATGTAGCTATACTTACATATTCATACATGGGCCGAACATTGAGCTTGACGGTCAACTCAGTAATTAACCCCAATGTTCCTTCTTGCCCTATAAATAACCTTGTCAAGTCATAACCAGCACTTGACTTTCTGGGCCGTTGCTTGGTTTTTAAAATGGTTCCATCAGCCAACACCACTGTCATGTTGACTACATTCTCCTTCATAGTTCCATACTTATAGGCATTGGTTCCACTAGCAGAACTACTTGCCATACCAGCTATAGTAGCACCCATCCCAGGATCAGGTCCAAAACATAGTCTTTTCCCATCTTCTCTACTCTGCAAGAATTCGTCCAAGTCCTGCCAACCAACAGCTGGTTGTACCACCACATCTAAGTCATCAGGATGAAACTCAACGATTTCGTTCATTCTCATAAATGATATAGATACACTATTGGGCCCTCTGGTATGCATAGTGTGACCCTCCAAAGACGTCATACCCGAATTTGCAACTATAGGAACTCGATATTCATGGGCAACTTTCATCACTTGTGATACTTCTTCGGTTGTGTTTGGATATAAGATTAGACTTGGTCTATTATTCTTCGGATCGGGAGGTCTATGAGTACTAAAGAATAAATCTGCTGCTGCTTCTAGTTCTGTTTTAGATTCTGAATAATTTTCTTCTCCAACAATCTCTTTCATTCGACTAGCAGCTTTTTTAAACTCTTCGTTATTGGCAAAACTCAAGCCTTTAGCATCTTCAAGTGGAAGTACGGACTTCTCGATCTGTTTTTTATCCCAATCCATGGCATTTCCTAGCCACAACCCAGAGCCAAAGAGCAAGGTTCCGGCCATAAATCTTGCAACCGGAAGTCTGGTTTTGGGGTTATTGATTTTGTAACCATTGGGAGGTTTAGCAGTGGAATAGCACACATTTCCTCTTATTTTGGACCTCCTGACGAGGCTCCTTAACAACATACTTGATTCAGGCCCGTACGGACTGGCATTATCAAGTACGCGAACGGTTCCCCATATTAGATAAGAGGCCAGTCAGATGATTATGTAACAAGACCAGATTTCAACATATCACGTGAAAACATCAAATTATTGCGAAATGGCTCATCAACGGTTTTTTTTACAGCCAATATCATCAGAGATAATATTCTTATTGTTAATCTAAATAACAGCTGGGAGGTTTTTCGAAGATCGTATATAGTTATAGATACAGAGAATGGCTCCACATGCATTAGCTCAGCAGAGCGAATCTCCTAAACCAGCTAGTGTTTCAGGAAGTATTAGTGAATATGATGATAAAGCCGTGGTACAGAACGTTAAATGTAATCCATTTGATACCACTGTTGATCCTGGTGCTTTGAATGGTTCTAGTTACAGTTCTCCTATTACTATTATCAACCAGGCCATCTTCGGAGTTGGTAGTAGAATTTTCAGCTTTGATAACTTAGGTGATGATAATGTACTCGATAGTCATTTGCAACTTTGGATTAGAAATTATCAAAGAAAAAATCCCCTTGGAGTGACTCCATTTTTCCATAAATCTCAAGTAAGGTCAGGAGCTGGTAGCACTATCCTTGGATACTTGAAGAAACCATCTTCTGTACTCGAACAGGTTGAAGAACCAATTAATGTATTGATTGATTCCAATGGATTAAATTACATGTACCCAAACTTATTAGCACAGAAGAACTCAAATGTTCCATTATCCATGACTGTGTCCGCCGTTGATTTTGATAAGGATTCAAAGGCTTTAGTTTCTAACTATGAAAAAGTGTTGAATATCAGTAGATCCTTGAATTATCCGGTATTGACTCCTACTGATTTATCTAATGGTATTGAGTTCCAGCACTTGAGTGTTTTGAACCAATATTTGAGCAAAGTCACTGGAAGACCCAGTATTAACTTGATTGACGGATTAGAATCCATTAAGACCTTTACCAAATATGACGGCTTATTATCTGTTGAACAAGTCAATGAACTTTATAATAACTTGACCAAGGTACTTCCTGGTGACAATGCGAATGACTTGAATAGTTTAGTGACTGATGGTTTAGAAAAGCTTAATGCCTTGACTGGTTCTTCGTATTCTCCTTTTGAATATGTCGGAAATAGCAAGCCTGACACGGTGTTTGTGGTTTATGGAACAAACGAGGCTACTAAATTAGGCTCTATTTTGGACAAAGTAAGCACTTCTCTTAGAATTGGATTAATAAAAATTCGGATTCCATTGCCATTCAATGTGAACGAATTCGCTAGGGCCATTCCAGAATCCACCAGAAAGTTAGTCGTATTGGTTGGTGACAACGAGTTTAACACTTCCATTAAGGCAGACATTTCCACTTCATTGTTCATCAGTGGAACCTACAATAGATTTGATATTGAGGAATTCAAGTATCCATTAGACTTTCAATGGACTCCAATCACTATCACCAAGATCTTAAATGAGTTTGTTGAAAACCTTGATCCTAACTTGATTTTGCAAGAACCAGATAGAATCATCAGTACTGCTCCTGTTTCTACCACTTCGTCTCCAGACGGCTCTTATTTGATTTGGAGTAAAGATTATGGTGATTTTGCAACTACCAGTAACAAATTGGCTTTTACTTTATCGTTAGATACCGGTAAGCGGGTTACTATTAGGAACAAATTTGACAATGCCACTGGTGGTGGATTATATCAATCTCAGCTCACTTCAACAAGCTCTCAGAAATCAGATGTAACCCAGGTTGATAGCAGTGATGTTACTTTGGTCGAAGATATTTCTATATTATCTGAGTATGATGTTTTAGCTACTGCTAAACCAAGGTCGACTGTATTGATCGGGAATCATAAAAGCTTCAATCAAGATGAGTTCATCAACAAATTACCTAATGATGTCAAAAGATCCTTAAGCATTAACAAAATCAACCTAATTGTTGTTGACTTTACAATTTTTGATGAGTTGGCCGATTTAAAGGACTCAACGAAGGGATTTTCTAATGCTTTCTTAATTCAATACGCTTTCTGGTCTAGTGCCTTCCCTGAATTACAAGAAAGCAGTGACAATAACTATTTAGTCAGTAAGTTATTACAAGCTAACGGTGGTGGATTTGAATTATTGGGTGCTGTATTGGATAAATTCGTTGCAACTGTTAAGGACAAACAAGGGTTGAAATCCATTAAAGTAGAAGATTCCTGGAGGGAATTAGAAACTGATAATGAAGAAATCATTCAACTTCCATTCTTCCCTACTGAAGGGTCCTTTAACCCTAATCCTAGAAATGATAATGAGGTAATAGAAGAAACCAATCATACTGGTTACTTAGATTTGGTTAAGAAATTGACCTTCAAAGAAGCATATGAAACCCATACTGACTTGAGACCTGACTTGCCAGTTAAAAATTTTGTTGTTAAGGTACAAGAAAACATTCGTTTGACTCCTGATGAATATTCCAGAAATATTTTCCACATTGAATTTGATATCTCTAATACGGGACTCACTTATGCTATTGGTGAAGCCTTAGGGATCCACGGTCGTAACCATCCGTACGACGTTGAAGAGTTTATTCAATTCTATGGCTTGGATGGAAACTCATTGATTGAGATTACTAATAAGGATGATCCAACCTTGTTAGAAGTAAAGACTGTAAGACAATCATTAATTGAAACATTGGATTTCTTAGGTAAACCACCTAAAAGATTCTATGAATCTTTAGCAGAATTTGCTACGGATGCTAAAGAAAAGGAAGTGTTAAGCAAGTTGGCTAGTAGTGAAGGTGCTGCTGATTTAAAGAAACGTCAAGAAGTTGATTTCAATACTTACTTTGATATCTTGGAAGAATTTCCAAGTTGTAAACCACCATTTCAAGAGTTAGTTAAGATAATCTCCCCCTTAAAGAGAAGAGAATATTCCATTGCTTCATCTCAAAAGATACATGAAAACTCCGTGCATTTATTAGTTGTTGTAGTCGACTGGACTGATACTAAAGGCAGAAAAAGATGGGGACATTGTTCCAAATATTTAAGCGATTTAAATATTGGTGATGAATTGGTTGTCAGTGTCAAACCTTCAGTTATGAAATTACCTCCCTTTCCCGAACAACCTATCGTTATGTCTGGATTAGGCACTGGGTTAGCTCCTTTCAAAGCATTTGTTGAGGAAAAGATTTGGCAACAACAACAAGGTATGGAAATTGGAGACATTTATTTATTTATGGGCTCAAGGCATAAGAAAGAAGAGTATCTTTATGGTGAATTGTGGGAAGCTTATAAGGATGCTGGTATTTTGACTCATATAGGAGCAGCATTTTCTAGAGATCAACCACAAAAGATTTACATCCAAGATAAGATTAGAGAAAGTATCGAAGATTTGACTGATGCAATGGTTACCAAGAAAGGTTCATTCTACTTATGTGGACCTACTTGGCCCGTCCCTGATATCACCGCTTGCCTTGAAGATGTTATGCAAAATGGTGCTAAGAAACAAGGAGAAGAAATCAAGGACGTTGGCAAACTTATTGAAGATATGAAGGAAGAAGGAAGATACATTTTAGAAGTTTATTAGATTCGTTTTCGGGTGAGCGAAAGTTATATACTGTAATAAATATTATTTATTAAACAACTTGCAATGTCACAAACTGTAGAAATAAATATAAAGAAGTAGATAGTTGAATACACTTCTGGAATATCGTAGCAAAAATCGTTGAAAATTCGTAACACATTAAAGAAAAAAAAAAGAAATGAATCTGAGCCATTATCTTGGTATAAAGTCTGAGAATACACGAGATTACAAGCTGATAGATGTTTTCAGATTTTATGACTCAGAAACAGGAAGTCCCGACGAATTGTTAAGTGATTTGGCAGTAATATTTCCATTGTCAGAGAGCTTGGATGGTTCAGTTACTGATCTTGGAATAGCTCCGTCAGCACTAAGGGTGCTCGTACTTGTGGGGCTAGTATTAGAAGTCAGTAAATTTGTCATATCGTTTTCATCAATGGGACCCACTCCATTACTATCCTCAGAAGCTCTCAAGGTAGGAGATGAATGAGCATCGATTTTAGCTTGCAAATCGGAAATCTCCAGTTTCAAAGCTTTAACTTCTCTTTCAAATCTCTTACCAAACACATCAATATAATAAGTGGCACCATTATAACTGGCCCATATAAATACCAACGCTACAAAAGAACCACATAAATGTTTATACTGAAACCAAAGAGGACAGAAAGTCATTGTTAGAAGTTGATAGAAGAATTGAATCAAAGTAAAGGCAGCAATTTGCATCCAGTTATAGGGTAAAGAATTAACAAACTTCCCTAACCCACTAGCTTGCTTCCTCTTCTTCAAAAATGTAAAAGAAGTGACCTTTCCGTTTTCGATCTCCTTTTTCTTCCTAATGGTGATGAAATAATGGTAACTAACTTGCCAAATAGTATAATAAATGGATGTAATAATAATTCCATTGATAAAATTCCAATGATTAACTTGATGAAGAGCAGGAAACCTAACTTTAGTATAATCCTCGGGTAATTCATGGACCAATACAAATAAGGTTATGGGAGGCATAACATGAATAAAAGAACTAGTAGTTTTTTCAATGGAATGTAACACCAAAGAATTTCTCCAAGTTATAACCGCAAAGGATAAGGTACCAAGACTCAAAGAAAAGGCCGATACAAACAATGATTTTGAATCTGGTTTAAACCAAATAAATAACATCAACAATAGATTGACATAGTAACACAAATCAGCCAAGTAATACTGAAATGATTGCTTGAAATAAGAATAAAATCTAATTGGCATTAAGAGGCAAAACAATACCGTATGAAACACATGGAAATAACAAGGATATTTCCCGATTATGAATCCACCAGTGGCAATACAAAACACTGCCAAAGCATAAAATAACTTCTCAGTGCTCGAACTTTGCAAACTCAAATGAACTTTATCATCAAATTTACTCAATCTCTGATTTAAATAATCTTGTAATTTAACCAAATCTCTTTTCTGAGTAGGATCAATTCTCTTCAAATTCTTAAACCTTTGTCTGGTCTTAAATGTCATATCATTAATCTTCTTTCTGGTGGAATCACTCACATGATCCAACCCAATACCAAAATCAAAATCAGGGAGATTAATCAACTTTCCCATATCAATATAGCTTACTGAAGTAGATGAATCACTTCGTTTCAATTGGTAATCATTCAAGCTCCCCGTCTCGGTGGCCGTCTCATCATCAATGGCCAATTCATTGTCACTAAGAACACTTATGTTATCGGATTTAGTGGTGCCAGTGCCATTGCTACCAGTTGCTGTAGGGCTAACTCCAGTAGAAGAACTGGTGCTGCCATCATTTGCTTCGTTACTCATGGCCCGAAATTGTCTATGACGCCTAAGTTTAAATCCAATATAGTTACCTTTTAATGACTCCTCGCTAGCACTGTCACTGCCACTAGACCAGGTCCTGTTGATCTGTCCTTTGTATGTGTAATTGTAGTTATTGTCACTGTGGAAGCCCATCGCGATAGTGACAGCGGCGTGGGGTTACCGATTATGTTTTGTTAGTGATGGGCTGTAGCAATAGGAGCAGAAGGATAGGGAACACTATGGAGGAGCACGGCTACGGCCACAGGCGAAAGAATAGGATTAGGGGGTATTTATTTATTTAATTGCAGGTTTCTTCGTAGTCTTATATATATGAGAGGTTGTTTATGTAACGTGCGGCGCTAATCAACACATGTGGGCCCATGGCCCTGGCACGAGACCTGCACCAGCAAGGCTGTAGGGGTGGGGGATGCTAGGGGTAGGGGAAGAGGCTGGGAGTATAGCGGTACTGAGAGCATTCAAGGGCAGGGGACTGACACAGTACTCTACAGAGCACCTCCAGGGCATCCAAAGAGCATCCAGGCTGTCTTATCGCATGGCTGCAAAAGAATCAGGGTACGTGGGCTCTTGAGATAACATTGTTTATCCGGTTGCATCGGGCCTTTGGACTTCATAGTTGAGTAACTATAGGGCCCCTTACTTGCGTTAGCACTTGAGACTGCTGCTGTAGTCCCCCATCATTCTCCGGCACTCCAGATATTGTAGGCTGTACCTGGTTTGTTTAGCCCTGTAGATACTGTTATCTCTGGGGGGCTCCCACTGAACGCTTTCTCATCTTGTTGCAACAAAGCTTTACTCCAGTGGACTCCTAGGGTGCCTTTCTTGGGCCTCTCTTGTTGGCCACTCGTCTTACCACTGCCCCTTTGTCTCCCTCTCTTTTCTATGTCCACGAGGAAAATTATGCACGTTTCTCAAATGGCTGCAATTCTTTCCTGTTCCGGGACTGCATGCATGGAATTCAAGGCAATTAGATGCGCCAATGTTTCTTCTTGAATCCACTCATGCTGGGGCCCATTCATTTGTATCTGGACAGAGCCCGAGTAATACATACTACCAGGACAGACTAGCTTTCTCAAATCTAATTTTAACTCGCCTAGCCTGTCTTGGCCATATGCAACCATTCGGGACCATTTATTTTGCAGTCTCTTTCTCACTTTTCTACAAGTCCGAGTATGGAAAACTGAATCGACTGCTAGTCTTGATAAACTGATAATGGTGAATGGAACTCCTTTGGTTGAAAATAGAGACATGGATGCTAATAACAATAGTGATGAAGAAGGTCTCCTCAATGACGTTGAACCAGATACCCAATTGGATCCTGAAGCAGAGGTGAAGAATGTGAATTATAAATTTAGGCATTTGGCTTCATTCAACTTGAATGGATTTTGCTGTATTGCCTTTGTGATCTTTCTAACCTCCTCTCAGCCATTCTATATCTCCCAAGTATTGTCTATTGATAGTAAGAACCTTGGAAAAGTCATAGGTGCTTTAGGAGTAGCGGATGAGTTGGCTTGTATTATCTCATCTCCTTTAATCGGTACTTTATCAGATAAAATCACCCATTTGAATTGGCCTGTCAACGGCACAAAATTCATTGTGGTACTGGGGTTTATTTTCATATTCATTTCATTCTCCTTATATGGTTTGGTACCTTACACCAGCTGGTATCAATTGATTTTTCCTAGAATTTTATTTGCTATTGGGGTCACTAGTTGTATGAGTATGGTTCCTGTTTTACTCCACCAATTAATATACTCTGACTTTAAATTCTCCAATAACTTATTCTGGAAATTTAGTTCTGGGCCTAGCTCTTCCAACGATGCATCTAATACCAAGAAGAATGGGAGATATTCTGCTATGATTGGGGTGTCAACCGGTTTAGGGGCCATTTTCTCTGTTTCTTTCTTCTTAACTTTGCCGATTAAATTGCTGGCTAATTTTGATTTGGATTCTCCACATGCCTTGAAGTTATCATTTATAATTATAGGGCTCTGTTCGCTTTTGGTATCTATCATAATTTTATTCTTCCTTTATAATGGCAGCTCGAGCAGAGATACGACGACTCGTCCTAGCTATTTACAGTTACTTTCGATTGGCTTTTCTAGGTTCAAAGCAGATTCTTCTGTGCAATTGGCCTGTTTAGGAGGATTTGTGGCCAGGTCCACTAGTGTTCTTATTGCTGTTTTCGTTCCCCTTTTCGTGTACAATTTTTACCATGAATCTGGCAAATGTGATTCAGATGGTTCCCTTTCGAAAGACAACTGTTATGATGGTTATACATTTGCAGCTATTTTAACTGGGGTGGCTCAAACAATATCATTGGTGAGTTCTCCATTATGGGGCTGGTTGATTGACAGACTTGGTAAAAAGTCATGTTTGATATTATCCTCGGTGATTGGACTCTTAGGTAACTGGTTGATTTGTATCTTTAATCTATTTGATCCCAGAAATGCTACTAGTTTCATTCTTGTTTCCCTAATTGGAGTATCTCAAATAGGAACTATTATAACTAGTATGAGTTTTATTTCTATGGAAAATGATGCTGTTGGCTCTATAAGTGGGATTTATAATCTTTCTGGTGGTCTTGGTATTTTGGTACTAGGTCAGTTTGGTGGTCCCTGGAGTGATCACTGGATACTAGGGCCTTTCTTTTTGTTGGGATTGTTTAATTTTACTTTGATACTTGTCTCGTCATTGCTGCTGTTTAAGAAAGTGTACATTTGAATAACAAAGTATGATTATATCGATCTATATAGATCCTAGATATGACATTTATTTGAATGAACAATAAAGATTACTCTCAAATTGCTCTTGATATCATGCTTCAAGGACAAATACAAGAATGTCATGACACTGAATACTACAAAAAGCATACCTTAGTGGTATCTTTTGAAAAGAATGAATTTGTACCCGTATCCTTTTTTCCACAGGAATATCTCTTATCATTCGATTAGGTAACAAAGATATATCCCAAAGTATATTCATATTCTAATACATAGTTATATAAAAGGGGACACTATGATTTATTCGGGTTTCAAAATATCTCTAATGGCTTTCCCAGCAGCCACAACCTCTTCATCATAGTATCTCTTACCACTCAATTGTAATCCAATTGGAGCACCAACAAATTGTTCTGGATCGTACATATTTAATTCTAACTCTTCCAATTCACTTCTAAATTTGTAATCTTTGAAAGAATCATCCCATTTATCAATCTTAGGATCTTGGAACAAACCAGTTTGGAACACTAAAGTTGGTAAATCCAAGATATTGAATAAAGATGTGTAAGACCAATTATAAATTTCCTCTGGCTTTGGAGCCACATTACTATAAGGAGGACTCAAAATGAAGTCAATATTATTTTGGATTAAAAATTGATTATATTCTTGTCTTAAAGTATCCCTTATCACATTCAATTCAAAGGTTTCGTTCACGGTAAATGGTTTAGCACCTTGACCAAAGTTTAAATACCATTTACTTAATTTAGTTAATGGTTCACCAGATTTACTCAAATACTCCTTGGTACCAAGATTACCACCGCAATTATATAAATTGTTGATTGTTTCATAAGCTAACTTAGTTTTGAAAGGCTTAAATTCGACAATTTTAACTCCAGATTTCTCTAATTTGGCAACAGTGTCCTTTAAAGCTCTGGAAATTGGAGGAGTTGTTTTTACCAAGCCATCATCATACATTACAGCAATAGTTAAGTCAGAGGGTTTGGGAGTGGCAACTTCCCTCCATGGCATCATTGACACATCATGGTCCAATAACCATGGTTTACCATCATTGATATAGTGTTTCATCCATAACTCAATATCTTCCATAGTTCTTCCTAGAGGCCCACACACACAAAGGATATTTTCAAATCCAGCAAAACTAGAATTACAACCAGCTAATGAGATTCTCTTAACCGAAGGTCTTAATCCATAACAACCAGAGAAGGCAGCTGGAGATCTAATGGAACCTCCGATATCTGAACCCAATCCAGCCACAGAACCTCCAAAAGCAACAATAGCACCTTCACCTGATGAGGAACCACCTGGAGATAATGATAAGTTATAAGGATTTCTAGTCATACCGGTTATATTATTGTTTGAATCTAAATGCATTAAACACTGAGGTTGATTAGTTCTGATGCAAAATACAGCCCCAAGCTTTTCTAAGATTTTGGTAGAAACTCCATGGTCATCAGCTACATAATCAATCAATGAAGCAAAACTAGCGTGACAAATCTTTCCTTTGTAATGATAATGTTCCTTCAAGGACAATGGTAATCCATGTAAAGGACCAATGGTCTTACCATTTTCAGCCAAGTATTTGTCTAAATATTCAGCTCTAGCTAACCCTTCATCCATAAAGATATCCATTGCGCAATTAGTTAATTGGTGAGCAATGGTGGCTCTTTTTGCAAAGGCTTTGAATACTTCAACACTAGTGTATTCCTTACTGGCGATTTTGGCAACCAAGTCTGGACTGTTCATATCGGTAATTTTGAATTCTTCAGGTGTCAACAACTTTTCATCATACAAGTACTTAACAGCATTGAACTGTTTATCTTCTAAGTTCTCAATAGAATCAGGAAGTGTAATAGCATATTCTGGTAACACTGCATCAGCTAAATCCTTTCTGTATTTTTCAATCTTTGGTAAGTATTTGGTCTCATATTTTTCTTGATCTTCATACCCTTCCAAGGTATCTTTGGTTAAGAATTTTTCGTAAGTCAATCCACTGTCTTTAGTAATCATGGTATAATCTATTAGAGGTTAAATAGGTGAATAATTCGGGTCATATATGTACGTCTGACTGGCTGCAATTTATAGTAGTCTGGAGCATTGATAAGAGAGTCGCACCTGATTTCTGGAAAAGGAAATTAGCATGGTGCATTATCTGGCGGACGCTAAGTGCCAAATACGGTATGAGCGAGCTGCTAATCTCGATTAGGTAATAGCCTCTGTTATCTGATCCCAGGATCTACTCACGTTGCATACGTCTTTATTGGCCTATATATGGTCTATTCACATTCTATAGATTCTAATATAAATTGTACAAGTCAGCCCCGATAATATCAACAATAGTCTTCCCAGCTGCCACTACTTCTTCATCAAAATATCTTCTTCCACTCAACTGCAATCCTACTGGAGCACCTTTAAATTGTTCCGGGTCGTATCCACTAAGTTCTAGTTCCTCTAATTTACTTCTGCATTTGTAAGTTTTGAAGGAATCATCCCATTTATCAGTTTCAGGATCCTGGAATATACCGGTTTGGAATGATAATGTTGGGAAATCTAAAATATTGAACAAGGAAGTATATGACCAATTGTACACTTCAGCAGGTTTTGGAGCCACATTATTGTAAGAAGGACTTAAGATAAAATCAACTTTGTTATCAATTAAGTACCGGGTATATTCTTGTCTCAATTTATCTCTAATCATATTCAATTGACGATTTTGAGCCACTGTATATTCTTTAGCACCATCCCCATAATTCAAGGACCATCTGGTTAACTTGGTCAATGGCTCACCTGATTCTGCCAATAACTTTCTTTGCATATAATTCCCATCACAAGCATACATTTTGTTTACGGTATCATAAGCCAATTCAGTATTAATTGGCTTAAATTCTACAATTTTAACCCCAGCTTTTTCTAATTTGGCTACAGTCTCTTTTAAACCTCTGGCCATAGGAGGAGTAGGTTTCACTAATCCATCATCATACATTACTGCAATGGTAATTTCGGAAGGTTTAGGAGTAGATACTTCCCTCCAAGGCATCTTTAAAGCATTTTGGTCAATTTCCCATGGTTTACCATCATTAATATAATGTTTCATCCATAAATCAATATCTTCAATAGACCTAGTCATAGGTCCAGCAACTGCCATTACACTTTCTTGACCAGCACCTGCTGACAATCCTCCTAAAAGTCCAATTCTCTTAGAAGTGGGTCTTAATCCATGACATCCCGAAAATGCTGCTGGAGCTCTAATTGATCCACCAATATCGGATCCAACACCAATAGCTGAACCACCAAGCCCAACAATTGATCCTTCTCCAGACGATGATCCTCCAGAGGATAAAGATAAGTTAAAGGGATTTCTGCTGAATCCCACAAAGTTATTATCAGAGTCCAAGTGCATTAATGTCTGAGGTTGGTTGGTTCTAACGTAAAATACAGCCCCCAAATCTTCTAAAATCCTGGCAGTAGTACCGTGCTCCTCACAAATATGATCAATTTGTGATACATAACATGCATGACGAGATTTTCCTTTGTAGTCCATTTGTTCCTTTAAAGATATTGGTAATCCATGTAATGGTCCGATGGTTTTCCCGTGCTTCTGATAATAATCATCCAAATATTGAGCTCTGGCTAATCCTTCTTTTGGAAAGAGTTGCAATGCACAGTTAGTCAATTGGTGAGAGATAGTGGCTCTCTTAGCAAATGCCTTAAATACTTCGACACTGCTTAATTCCCCCTTGGAAATCTTGTCTACCAACTTGGTAGCACTAGAATCAGTTATGGCAAATTCTTTCTCGGTCATAATGTTCTTATCATATAAGTACTTCACAGCATTGAATTGTTCTTGCTTTAACTTTTCGATTGAATCTGGTAACTCAATAGAATTCTCGGGTAAGATCCCATCTTGAAGATCCTTTCTATATTGTTCAAGCTTTGGGAGATAAATCTTGTTGAACTTTTCAGCATCCTCATAGTTATCCAATGGATCAGTTGTTAAAAATTCTTCAAATGATACAGTCATAGTCAATAAATGAATCAAATCAACTTAAGGTAACGATAAACAGGTTTTAAATTAGCTGAAATATTTTTTCCGTGCCATTCAGTCTCCTTTATACTACTGATAATGATCCGCAACTAATTACCTATTTGAGATACTTCCAAAAAGAGTTGGCGCATCTGTCAGACTTCCCTACCGGATATTAGGAATACATCACTACAAAGTTTAAGGTTGTTTTACCGATGGTAGAAGCTAGATCGTGGTGGATAGACCTTTGAAAAATGTATGGATCCTATATTAATGATCAACGCTTTATATGGCCCATTTTCCCATCTGTTTCTTTCAACCTCCCCCACATAATTCTCAGATTCTCACTGCCAAACCTCTTTTATCAGGGGATCTGCTGTCTCTAAACGTAAAAGGAGCATTTTGCAGCATCTGGTGTTTTACATTTTGCAACCAATTCGGCAGCACCTGTAACAACTTTTAATACCGTCTTAATGCTCGGTCTGGCCCAGGTGGTTACGGTGGACTTATTTACAACCGTAAGCAATAGGACCGTAATCGTAATCTGCTGGTTTTGAGCGTGTTGTTTTCCTTACGGAGCACTCATACTTTTATTCCCAGTAAATGAAAATATAGTCAACCCCAGAAACATGATTCCACCAGAAGTCCCAATTGAGAGCAGTAAGTACCACTATAATTTTGCAATAACCAATAACAAATCGGGATTGGGCTATAGGGTATACTTAGATGATGATAATATGGATAAATATAAAACCTTCAAGAAGAAGAAAGGAACAGACAATGGAATCATACAAGAACTACAAAAGCAAGGAAAGTGCCTCCCAGTAGTGAAGGCCTCTTGCAACATATATAATTCATTTTCGAGAACCTTCTTGACCGTGGATCAAATGGTCCCCCCTTTGAGCGGCCGATTCGACGAAAAAAGGGACAACCATAACTACGCTAAAGTAATTAAACGGGGTCATATAGGGTACCATAAATATGAGGTTCAACTACCAGACTCCACCATTATGCTTTACCGCCATCGCAGATTCCCTATCACAGATTTTTGGTATAAGGGAAAACGACTTAGATGGTTGTATTATACTGATTATCAGAAGCGGAGCGATATCCACAAGTATAATTATTCCTTATTTGAAATTGGACAATATCAATCTTCGTTGATAGACGATCTTGTCGATGGAGAAGTAAATAAAAAAAACATATTGATGGGAAATCCTATAAAAGATTTCTTTTCGAAATCTTTGTTTAAACTAAACCATGACGTGGATTCATTCATATCTACGAGGAAGTTGTGTCAAATCAAATATATAGCCCAGCAAAAGGTATTTGGTACTACTAAAACTGCAGAATTTGAATTTGGTTCCAACAATAAAATTGAATGCTTGGGTGAAATTGATTCAGAAGTAATGATGTATTTGACTATGGCGTTGATATTAAAGCTGGAGGAAGACATAAAGGCTATGAATAGAGCTACTGCTGTAGGTGTTGCTGCTGGTTCCTGAAATTTATGTATTGATTATTATGGATGTAAAAGAAATAGCTATTAGTTCTTGGACTCTGACAGTATTCGAATCTGTAAGTCTACCAGCAGTCATTGTGGCAGAAAACTAATGAGGATTACAAAGGAGATCAAATTTTGTAATCTCTCATAAGAATCCTGTTTCTGTGTAATCATGGGAGTAGTGAATGATTTCTTTAGGTGTTTCAACCCTGTACTACCTTGGGAGATTCCAATAGAGCTGGAACCCGGTACTGTACCAGTAAAGTTTATCATCAGTAGTCCTTTCTATTGGTTCTCACTTAAGGTATTCATTTCAGATAAAGCATACAACAATTACTACAGTTGGTTTCCGAAGTCCAACCCCCAAAAGCAAGGAATTAATTATCCTCTTCTTTATAGCTCTTCCTATTGGTATCATGATTTATATCCCAATGGAGAGTATGTGTACAAAAAGAGAGAAACTTACTTGAAGATTTATAAGTATAAAACTTCAAGTTCGATATTTGACAAAACATTTGTTTACTGCAGGGTTTATAGAAGTCGAATGAAATCTTACTTCTTCTATGAATTGGAATTCAAAGATAAAAAAGTATGTATGTTTCAACATAATGATTGGCCAATAATAGATTTTAGAGTTGGGGATAAGCAGTACCGATGGCTCTATTTCTATATTCCGTTCAATCCAATTGGATCATATGTATATTCTTTATTTGAGGCCCAAGATGGGGAGACCACTTTAGCTGATTACATCAATCCTGAATCAGGTGTTATATGGAAGAATGAGTACGAAGAAAAACTTATATCCTCTAAACCCTTCTTTCAACATCCTCATGATACCCACAGACTAAAGAAGAAAATTGGAGAGCTTACATTTACCCAAGTACCCGGTTACTTTCCCTTGCCAGGTTTTCAAAAAACTGCCAAATTCCATACCTATCAGTCGAACATAACTGATTCCAATGATTCTACTAGTGAATTAAACCAAATCTTTCTATGTACAGCTCTAATTTTGAGACAACATGAAGGGTATAGGTGGCTACCTGACAAGTCAGTAAACAGAAGGACCGGTATTGGTAATCCTTCACGTATAGGTGCTAATGCAATTAGGCCGTGATATTTCGACACCTTGTTTAAGTACGTATATATCTAATATTATACCTGATGTAATCAGTACCTTTCCTAGGAGCGGACGATAATGCTTTTCATTGTCATCACTGACACCAGCATAGTCATCTAGTATAAATTACAACTACTTTGATTGCACGAGAGACAACCACGTACGAGAGAGTTCCAAAGAGATATTCCCTTGTCAGTTTACAGTTAGGAAGAACCCAGTGCGCCCCCACATCACGGCCCGCAGGTGTCTCAAATTCTCAAACGTCTTCGTGCCATCGAGACCATTTCTTACCGTTACAACCACCATGTTCAGAGCTGCTACAAGATTCACCACCCCTATTGTGGCTGGGACATTGGCATTCGGACTATTTCCTCTAAGGAAAAGCAACTTTGAAACCTACGAAATTACCAGTAACGAAAAGGCTGTCAATCAAATAAAACTGCATCCCCTTTACCAGTCACTCACCCAAGATCCAGACTTTTCAATGACATCTTCAAGAGAACAATTTCCTAAACAACATCATAACAACCTCGTTACTGCTGGATTGTTATACGGAGATAATTTATTTGAAGTCAACCCCATAATGTTTTCCAATCATAAAGATAAACTATATGCTTTCCACTATTTAGGCAATAAATTAGTGTCTGAGGATGGAAAGATTCACAATGGAATCACTGCTACTTTACTAGATGAGGGATTATGTGGGGCGGGATTTCCATTACTACCATCCAAAAAGGGGGTAACTGCCAAATTGTCAATAGATTTTAAAACCCCAGCACCACCAAATTCGCCGGTGGTGTTAGAAGCACAAGTGGTAGAACATAAGGGAAGAAAAGTGGTTATTGAAGGGTCACTTAAAACCTTAAATTCTACCCCTCCAACAACTATTGCTACTGGTAACTGTGTACTAATCGAACCACGCTGGTTTAAATATTTTTCATGGTTTCAGGTTCTCTAATTGCTACTTTAAGTAGCACCATCAACAGTATTAGTGCCGGGCCAGAAAAATTGGGCCCGGCTGAGATATTTTGGGCGGTGTCTTAGCCTAGAATGGTAGCACGGGCCCCACTTTAGTGGCTAATGCGACATGGACCTCCGGCGCACCTGCTTGCACGAATGACTCGTAAAGCCTCATGGGGCCTGTGATAGCAATAGTAATAAGGTTTTGATTTTTTCTTTTGGGTTCTTTTATGGACTCGTCCATTTGGTTTAAGATTGTCTGAACTTTGAAAGAAAAAAAAAAAAAACTATAAATAGGGTAGCATCTTCCTCAATTCTTTTTGGATTCAACAATACAATCAAATAAATAGATATACAATAATGTCAGATTTAGGTAGAAAAGATATTTCCGATAAAGTTGAATCAACTGTCAAACCAGACTCTCAAAAGACCACTGCTGAACAATTCAAAGACAAAGTCACCGATACTGTTGACAACCTTGTTGGTGGTAACACCTCTGACGAAGGTAAATCTTGGTCCCAACAAGCTGGTGATAAGGTCTTTGGTGAAAAGAAATAAGTTATTAGTTACTCTTTATTTAGACCCAAAAATAAAATATGTTATTTTGAATTGCCTGTAGAAAGGACTTGCAACAAAGATCTAGATTCTCATACGTATAGTGCTGGCATTTGCAACTTTTGCAAATCACGAACGACCGCTCTTAACCATCAAATTACTTTAGGGAAGCCGTACTTAAGACGGGCTCAGTCTAATAGTGGCAGGAATGGTACCAGCCACCACAGTACTAGACATAATTATAGTAGAAGCAGGGCACCATCCGTGTCACAAGCAGCCGTGTCACAAGCAGCTTCCATCTGGTAGTCTGTGAGTATAGACTGCGTGATTCCGGTAGCCTTTTCGACTCAATTTTCACTACAAAAGTCCAAAGACCATCCTTACCCACCAGGTTAACTGCCGTTCATATACAGCGTTGTTCATTACGATTGCTGCAAAATATCTTTTGCAGCCTGTCTCTCGCACGACTTGTTTTGATGACGCGTTGGCGTGGAATTTCAATCACAATAAATCATACCCTTGATACATCTATTCACATACCTTTTGTGCTCTGTAATGACTGTCGTGGCCAATACTGCCGAGCAAGGCTACCTTGACTTGTGTAAGAAGATTATTGAAGAAGGAGAACATCGTCCTGATAGAACAGGTACCGGAACCAAGTCAATATTTGCTCCTCCACAATTACGATTCGACTTATCAAATGACACTTTCCCGTTATTAACCACCAAGAAAGTGTTCACAAAAGCTATCATTCATGAACTTTTATGGTTTGTGGCTGGATGCACCGATGGAAAAAAGTTATCAGACAAAGGGGTAAAGATTTGGGAAGGTAATGGATCAAGAGAATATTTGGATTCTTTAGGGTTGACCGAACGTAGGGAAGGGGATTTAGGGCCGGTTTATGGATTTCAATGGAGACACTTTGGAGCAAAATATGTTGATTGTGACACCGATTATACCGGCCAGGGTATTGATCAATTACAAGAAATCATTAAACGGTTAAAGACTAATCCATATGATAGAAGAATCATTATGTCAGCTTGGAATCCATCAGATTTTTCCAAGATGGCGTTGCCTCCTTGTCATGTATTTTGTCAATTTTATGTCAACTTTCCTGAAAATTCTAGACCAAAATTATCTTGTTTGATGTATCAACGTTCTTGTGATATGGGGTTAGGAGTACCATTTAATATTGCCTCGTACGCTTTATTAACTAGAATGATTGCTCATATCGTGGATATGGATTGTGGAGAATTTATTCATACCATGGGTGACTGTCACGTATATTTGGATCACATTGAGGCTTTACAAGAGCAAATCTCCAGAACTCCTAAGCTGTTTCCTAAATTAACCATTAACCCTGACAGAAAAGATGACATCAAATCAATTGACGACTTCAAATTCGAAGACTTTAAAATTTCTGATTACGATCCTTATGGTCCTATTAAAATGAAAATGAGTGTTTGATCTGTATATAATCTATATATTATGCATTGATTCATTAGTTTATGTACATTAATTGAATAAGGTATACCTTCGGTTTCCTTTCTTGGGTGGGTGCTTTTTTTCATCCTCAAAGTCAAATACGGAACTACTATCTTTTGCTGGTTTCAGTGATTGACTAAGATGTGGCTTGTTTGTATTCACCTGGTTAGTATCGATCAGGCCCAAGGGCATTCTGGTGTTACTCTCAGGCTCCTCACTTTGTGAATGTCTGTTATAATAGTTAATTCCGTTAACGGCATCCACCAACTGCACTGACTCCCTTCTTAATTTCTTCCGTAATGAAGGACCCACGTAATCGACTGGTTTTCTATTTCTGATGGGCCTTCGACTGGCTCCTTCATTTTCTATATCATTAACAGGTTCCACTGGAGCTGCTCTTTTGACCTGGCTTTGAGTGGTATCATTTTCTTTCGCTATAGCTAGAGCCCCAGCTTTCCTTCCATTTCTGCCTGCTCCTTTAGAGGGCTTCTTTGTGGTCGTTTCTTGAATGCTCTTTGCACTATCTTCGTTCTTCAGTTCCACTTTCATATCTTCTTTTACATTCTTCGGCTCATCCGACGTCCTTTGCTGAGATCCAACCTTTTTAAGGTCAGAGGAGGGCTCCAGCTGAGGTGCTTGGCCCTGGAGTTCCACTTCTCCCGTGCTCTCATGACTAGTCTCCGTCACATTCCCATGTTCTGGCATGCTAGGCTTGGGAATATCACCATACTCTAAACTACTGCCTTCTGCTGGATCCCTATGCACCCTTATTGGTTGAGAGTAGCTCTTTCTTCTTCCTAGATTATAGCTTTTCAAAGGCTTTGTCACTAACGGTCTCTCTGGTTGGGTCACAATTACACCACTTGGCTCGGATCCTGATCCAGAGCCTGATCCAGGGTCCGGTCCATTTTCAACAGCAGTTTTGGATCCAGATATTCCAAGACCTTCTTGACGTCTGAAACTCTTAACTAGTTGAAATATATCATTAAACTTTTCATTCAATTTGGATTCAAATTCATCAAGTTTTTCCTCTAGTGACCTCTTATGGTCGCCTCCTGGTAAAGACCTTTGTTTTAGCTGGATGTTCTCGTTAACCAAATCACTTATCCGAGACTCCATATCTGACACCTTGGTGAGTAAAGCTGCATTCCTCTTGGCCAAAGACCTATTTTGAAGGACATATTGAGAGTTGGTGGTACTCAGTTGTGAAGGATCCTGACTGTCGTTGCTTGATTGTGAGGCCGATTGCAGTTGGTATTGAGACAGCCTCCTGTCTCCTTGTCTCCTACTGCTAGCTAGCTCCACAAAGGACTCTGCTGTGGACGATAACCTGGCCATGTATTGGTTTGTTCAACTGTGGTGATGGCTTGTTTACAAAGAAATCGAGAAGTAAACATCGCGGATCGCGGGGCTCGAATTTAGAATCTTGTATATCTTTATATCTTATATCTTTATATCTTTATCCATATCGCTCTACCAGAGATTTTAAGTTATGCAGAAATCTAGGCAAATCCAACAGAAAATTGAAGAGAAGAGAGCAGAGTTAAGAAATTTGGCCGAAATACGAAACTACACGGAAATGCTCAAGACTCAACTCATGGACTTGGAAGATAAGTTGGGTGGGATGATTCAGGGTAGTGAAAGTGTAGCTTTGGTCTTATCCAACTGGCAGACTGTTGTGAAGTCAGTGTCTTTGGCGTCTCTTGGATTATACAAGTATTCGGAAAAAGATTATGATAATCTGAGTCCGTTACCTGAAGGGCTCGTAAGAATAAATCTAGACAAAGATTCTGTAAATAAGACGGCTGTTGAGGGAGAGGAAGAAGAAGAAGATGATGATGATGATGATGTGATACTGCAAGCATCTACTTAGACGAGTTAGAGTTATCATGGTATTCCCTTGTATATTAATTTATGTATATTCGTGTATAATAAAATAGTTAATTACTACAAACTAAATGTTCAAATTGACTTCAGTTTTTATGGATTGGATCCAAGTCAATAAATTGTAAGTCTTTATGTGGTCCAAAGAGATGTTGAAATATGATTTATTCGTCTCTGATAATAAAATATTATCATCTTCAAATATTGATTCATTATCATTCAACATTTCTTCAAGGATCTTAGTTTCTCGATCACCGTCAAAAGTTAAGACGGTCTTATATAATACAGAATTTTGAACTTTTCTCTTGATATAATCATCGGTCTCATCTTGAGTGTTTTTAATTTCACCCCAGTCATCAGTTATAGCTAATAATCTACACCAAATTTTCTTTGTTTCAAATTTATATGATTGTTCATCCGGCAATAATGTTGCCACTTTGAAAGCATTGGAAAACCCATTAGGAAATTTCCCCGATGGTTTAACTAATGTTAAATAATCAATTAATGCCAGTTCAGGTATTTTTTGGTTCTTGATGAATCGGTTGAATGATCTGGCAAAAATTGACTCGGCTGCACTCTGACTTATCTTATCATTCAAAAATTTTAAAAACGAATCAAATTGAACTCCTTCCCCGCCATCACCTTTTACTAAAGCTTCAGAAATATACCTGAATAATGATTTTTGGATTCTGATTAGTATAAGTTTAGTTTCAATTGCAAATAAAGCTCCATCTATCTCGATACCATTAATCTTAGATCCGGTTTCTTTCGAGGCAATGGCACTAAGTTTAGCCAAGGAATATTTCAATTCTAATGAATTTTGGCTCTCGTTATGATTCACTTCACTAGACTTCAAAAGAAATTTAGATGCCTGTGCAAAATCGCTGTCTACCAACTTCCTAATCCAGGCTACTGATGCTACTTTATTGGGGTTCTCTTCTAAGTATTGATTCAATAAATCATTATATCTAGGAAACCCTGTGAATAATATTTGGATTTTATCATGTTTGATATAATAATCAAACAAGGCTTTAGCAAATTCATACTTGTATCTTTCGAAATAGATATGGTAGTTGGCTAACGTAGCATTATATTCGACACTGTTCAAACCATACTGATCAACGACTCCTTCACGTTCCTCTTCTAAGATTTGTGATAAAGATGTGAAGTCATGATATTGTTCGACTAACGTAACAGCATCTTTAGCTAAGTTGTTTGCTAATAAACATTGAACCCAAGATGTTTTGTTTTTATTATACCAATGGACATAATTAGTTAACTCATCGCTTCCATCCGTCTTCATATAAGATATAGCCTCATTAATAAAGTAGTATAACACATGACATAACTTTCCGATATCATTTCTAGTGTTTTGAGGATTGGTGAATATGGAGGAATCATTACAGAACTCTCTTCTAAAATATCCTTCAATAATTAAAATTAAATCTGTATCGAAGATCCAGGATTTCTTATTAGGTAAGTGCTGTGCATATTCCATTTCATTTAATAAGACTCCATTGTAAAGGGTTCTGGTAATCAAGTTTAAAACAAACTCCGAAGGAAAGCTTGCACCAACCATAATATTCAATATATTCGTGAGTTTAATATTAATCGAATTAATGTCCTCGTTTAAATATCTTCTAATATCTTCGTCACGATTAATGGATTTTCTCTGTTCTATTAAAAGATTCTTCAATTTAGTGGCTAATTTTTCATGTGAGTCTATTGTATTCCAAACATGAAGTGATACTTCTGTTTTTTCGAGGGCATGAATCATTGATAACATAACATCATTACCCATTTGAGGAAAGTTTTTGCTGCTATAGTCAAGCAAATTTTTGAACAACTGACATTTCTTATCTAAAAGAGATACAACTGCTGGTGACTGTGAAGGCAAGTATCTTGAAGTCGACTGAATAATCTCATCTATAATTTGTGATATGGCATTAGAAATGGCTTCGTTAGAAAAATTTCCTGATAAGTTAAAATCAATTGAAGATGAAGATGAATAGAATATAGCCTGTTCAATATGGGATTTGATTAAGTGAACCGGATCTAAAGAAGATGCATCAGAAATCATATTACCTTGAGTAAATCTTTCAACCCTAATCACACCAGAATTACTTGTGAGTAAGATAATTGCAGGATTAGAATCATCAGATTTATTTTCGTATCCATATCCAATTATTTCCACATCATCACTTAAGGTGATAACATCTTCCCATTTGGGTCTATGATATGGAACCGTACCCTTGGACATTGTATAAGAATAGTCGATATCAGTTAATATAACTGAGTTATTCAAAATTATAAATGCAGTTGATTCTGGACTTGGAATGAAAAAAGAACGATGTCTGCCAATACCAGAATTATTCTTATCATTAATAATATCACTATTAAACCTGTTTGACTTATATGAACCATAGATTAATACTCCACTCTGATCCATTTTAGCAGTCACCAATATCAAACTATTGGAAGTCTGTTGTTGAGGGTCCAGAATAAGACAAAGAATTAAATAAATATCATCTGTTTTAGCGGAGTTCAACCTCCATATATCTAAGTACGTAATATTGGAACTAGAAAGATGATCAAACCCATCTAAACTATTTTCAAGGTTTA
This sequence comes from Yamadazyma oceani, assembly GCA_030569555.1. Lineage (NCBI taxonomy): Eukaryota > Fungi > Ascomycota > Pichiomycetes > Serinales > Debaryomycetaceae > Yamadazyma > Yamadazyma oceani. The sequence continues at coordinate 142,906 of JAJMLF010000021.1, read as the reverse complement.
AATGGCAGGAGAATGTCTTAGATCGATCAATCTGAGGGCCGGTTGAGATGGTAGATAATTGAACTGTAAAGATAGTAACTAACCCAGAAACTTCTTGAACTATTATCTCCTGGTAGGTGTTATTTTCATAAATCTTCCCGGATCTTATACATATAATGTCATCATTAATATCATCTGAGCTATTGAAAAACCCAGAAATACCTTTAGAAACAGGTTTCATTAATTCAAGGGTCGACAAAGAAGGCTTACTTTTATAATCCCTTAGGCTTACAAGAATTACTCTCTTCCAAGAAGTAACTAGGATAATACCTGCCGGTTCAACATTTTCAGCAAATACAATAAATTCCCCTTTATCATCTCTAATTGAAACAACAATTTCTAAATTTTTATCACTGATTAGCCCTAAAGCAGGAGAATGCTGGACACTTTCGTAAAACTTCAATAAACCAGAAGATGCATTTATTACAACAATCCCAGGGTCCTTAGTAGCTCCACTTGCGGGCTTAGTCAATATGGCCAATGGTAAGATCCCCGAAGAAAATTCGGCCAGAGGAAACTCTATAGTTAATGGAGCATTATCCACCGATTCATAGGGCCAAACAAAAATCCCTTCATCTGAAACAGTCACGGCATAATTGGAAAAATGATCCGAATATCCATTTAGAACGGCTCCGTTGTTCTTCTGTTTAGTTAATACAGATGGTAAAGCCGGCAACCTTGAAATACAATAATATGAATTCTTTGTCAATTCATGAACCTTGGTTTTGTCTAATTCCGTGGTGTTAGAGCCCATAATGGGGGCTCCAATGGCATTGGTGATGGAAACATTTGAACTGTTAGCAGTGGTGGAATCATCAACATGCTCACCAATATCTTCTTTTCTATCTGGTGGACTGACCCCAAGATCGGTCTGTTCCAGTCTCACTACTTTTCGGACCTTTGACTTGTCTTGTCTGGGCCTAAATATGGGTCTCTGGTGCCCCACTGTCATGACAATAACTATATTCAAGCAGTTGTTGTATCACCAAAATAGTTCTTTCAGTGCGTTTTTTCATCATCAAAACTTCTGGTTTGTGCACTACGCGTTACTTCCTACCAGTTGGCTGCAACTATGGGAAGAGAAGGAAGGTGCTTAAGATGTTTATTAATATACACAATGAGTAGAGTATGTTTTAAAGAATATCTATTTCACATAGTCCACATAGATTCAAACTTTTTGCTTCTTACTTGCTGGTTCATCAGAAACTTCATCAGAAACTTCGTCTGATTCACCATCGGAAATAATGTCATTAGCGTCGTCATATGATTCTTCACCTTCATCATCATCGTCTTCTTCTTCTTCGTCATCGTCTTGGTCATACCGAGATTTTAATCCTTTCATTTTTCTGGTTTGTAATTTACTCAAATCTTGGTTACCAACATGAATTTGAGCCACTTTATCACCCATGAAATCAGTAGTAACATTCTTTCTTTCTTTGGCTTGTAATTGTTTTGGTTTCTGGTGAGCTTCCTTTTCAATTTCAGGGGGTGGTACTTGTTTTCTACCGATTTTAAAATCAAATCTAGGACCAATTTCATCAAGTTCAACTCTAGGAACCTTCTGTCCTGACCGTAAAGTTTTCAATTTATATACTCTAAAATGTAATAATGGTAACTTGGAAGAATTTGGATCTTCAATTTCTCCAGTAGAAAGGGCCATCACGTACTGTAAACCTGACACATCTTGTAAGTCTGTTTCTTCACCTCTATATAAATCCAAGAATAACGATTTGATCTGTTGGAAAGTTGGATGATTATCAAAAGCTGGCCCATTAAACACGAACATTGGTTTTAATCCAATGGTAAAAGTAGTCTTTTTGAAATCTTGTAATAATTTATGGTCATTTTGTATGGATAATTCAATCATATCATATAATTTATGGTTGAAAAATCTGCTAAAAGTTAAAGTGTTTGGTCTTTTTTTGTTACTACTGGAGAATACAATGATTGAAGTATCATTTTTCTCGCTAAAAAACTCCAAAGTACTAGCATCTTCGAATGGTCTAACTTCATTTTTTTTACTAAACTTTTTGATATCTGGTTTTTTGAAGCTCATCAAATCACACATTGAGTCATGTAATACTTTATTGCTGGTGGATCCGGGAACAAATAAGGCTTGCTTTGTGTTCTCTACGAGCTTGGCTTCCTTCTTAGCCAAAGCTCTCTTGGAACGGGCATTTTTTGGTTTAACTGTCCTGATCATTGTGGTATCCTATAGTACTTAGATTAAATGATTTTTTTTTTTTCATCTCATCGTCATCGCCTATGAACTGGTCGTGCGTCGCGCATATTTTGGGTGCAAAATAATCTAGGTTAAATACCGATATTAATGTATATATAAATAGATATATGTAAGTATAAACGTGGCTAAGTGTATATAAATAGGGGTATAAATAAGTTGAATATGTGTATGGTTGCTTATCATGCCCATACTTGAAGTTGTTCGTAATAATCAATTCGTTTCTTCTCACTATTATCAACATTGTCAACCACTGCTTGTCTTAAGTCATCCACCATAACAGGATGGCCGCAGGTAATGAAAGCACAAGATCCTAAGGATTCTTTAACAGAGTCTTTTACAACTAAGTCCATCGATGGCCTTCCTTCCTTGAATGTAATAAATGATAGTTCTTGCTTGATTCTTGAGATTATTTGTTCAGGATCTTCGTTATCAATCGATCTGTAACTTTCAGTCACCTGTGAAGCTGCAGATTTCAAACCAGTTGTTTCATCAGACAGTCCTCTAAGCTCATTACTATTAGTACTGATACGATCAGATGGGCCTGCTAATTGTGGTTCCATGTCAATCATATCACCATCACTCGGAAACCTTCTATTGAATTCGTCAAGATGGTGATAACTATTTGGCTTGGTGACATAAACCGTAGTTTCAATTTTCGTATTTTTTAACGACAATAATTCCTCATAAAACCAATATAAGGAACGGTATTCTCTAACCACCCAGACCAATTTGATACTTGATTTAACGCCTGACATGGCCAAATCGATAGCTTCTGCGTAGATACCTGGAATCCCATTACCACCGGCGACAAATATTGCCGAGTCATGATATCTAGCTGGAGTTGGTTCTCCATAAGATCCTTCAACTGCTACTCTGATTGAAGTAGTTTTCCCTGGATGATCCAAAAGATATTTATATAATCTCTCGGTTATTCCTTCCTTAACTTTGATAAATAAAATTATCTCATCGTTATTGTCAATAGAATTGGTATAGGTGAAAGGATGAGATTGCCAAAACCCACTTGGAGTTAAAAAGTGGATAAATACATGACCACCAGGGACGGATTCCCAATGGTATGGCTTTGGGACCACCACTTTCAAAGACTCATCTGCTAATAACATAACTTTGGCCCGAGGGAATCCAAAAGAAAATAATCGGCCAAGTCTAACCAACCTATCAAAAATCCATACTGCTAAAGTGTAATGATAAAACCAAAGACAATACAAATCACTCACATGGATATAAGCACCCAAGATAAACCCAATTGCTAAGACAATATGCAATAACAAAAAACATTCATACCAGTTTCTTCTTAAAACTAATAACCCTTGAACCAAAATAGCTAACCCTGAAGTAGTTGCAACAAGTCCTGCTTGTACATAAGGTTCCTTAATAAACTCATAAAAGTCTCTAGCGTAAAAGGTATAAAATAATGAATGAATGGTAATCAAGAGCACTAAGATTCTAGATATCCACCGGTGTAACGTTATAAACGTTGAATAATCCCATCTAGTTAACCACTGTAAGAAGTTATTTCTTCCACCAAATAATATTAACAAGGGCATCATAGAACTAGTCAATATACTTGTTCTAACCGCATAAAACCTTAATAAGGCTCTATATTTACTTCGGAATAATGGATCATTTTCCACGTAATGAATATTAATTACGGTTAAATATGTGGTCAACACAAGGAAGCCCGTAAGGACAATGGTTTCTAATCTGGTAGGAACCAACATATCCAAAACTTTCATGAATGGTTTTTCATTAGTTTTGTATTTACCTCTAGTGGCAGGCAAACTGATAGATTTTCTAAACCAGTTGGAAAAAGGATCTATCAATAATTTCTTGTGTAAATTAGGAACCACCAATTTAGACCAATTGAATACAGAAACCACCACAAACACAACAACCCAATAAAGCACGAGATATCCTCCGTAATAAACAGATCTATCATAATTTCCTAGGAACTGATCATAACTGGCAGAAAATAATCCTATTTCGGAGTCATTTAACCGAAGAGGGTAATCGACCAAAAGATCTCCGTAATCATCGAAGGTATTGTTGGTGATATTATCTTGTAATTCAGGTAATGGCTTTGAAAGTTTGGTATAATTATACAAGGATTCAAAATAGTCTTGTTCTGACAAAGTTGTGCCATATTCGGTAGCACACATATCCAAGAATGAAGTCATTCTATCAGGATTAGGATGAGCATAAGAATAACAATAAGCCATGGTAGCTCTAGCATTTGGATTGGCACAGAAACAAGACTCGAATCCTGGGGATCCGAATGGACAGAAAGCTACTCTTGATGACATTATTTGATAATTGCAAGCCATAAAAGTAATCTTAGTTTGACCAAATTCATGAAAGGGTGCTCCGAGTCTAGCTTTATCAGGAGTTAAAGTAATGATAGTTGAGATCACAAACCCCATTAGAAGCATATTCCTAATACGTCGCAAGACAGGATTTCTTAACTTTATGGGGATTGTGAAGGGTATTAGTAGACCCAAAAATGCTATGGTGATATAAATCCACGAGTAATACATCTGAGATCACCTCTTGTTAAATACACAAATAGGGACAAATCAACAAAATAAACCCTAATAAAATATAATAAAAATCAGACAAGTTTGGGGAAATAAATGCAGTTGTGGGCAGGGGTATGATGGTGTATTTATATCCACATTAATATCTATAAATTTAAGTATTATCAGTTAAAAGGACAGAAAAAAGAAGGTGTAGGAGTTTGTAAGTTCTCAGTTGTGAAGAAGACTTTGAATGTCGCTATTTTCTCAGTTTCGAGGGCTTATTTCCGGGCAGAACAGAATGTGCTTGGAAAGGTACTGCAAGCAAGTAACATCTTTCGGATCGACTCTTAAGAGGCACCGGAGGAAAGGCGGATACTACGAAGTAACTAGGTTGAGTCACTGTGATCTAAATAAATGGTTAAAGTTTCCAGCAGTAGGATATAAATGTCGTACACTGATGGTTTAGATAAAAAATTTTCTTTTATCCGCGATGCGGCCCGGCAACAAACCACCACCGGAATTAATCAACAGCAAATCATATGTGGACTGATGGTTTAGATAAAACTCGTTTAATCCGAAACACGGCTTATTGTCTGACCCCTCTTTTCTTCACAGTACAAATGTACTGTCACAAGTTAGCATCATCTATGACTTTATGGAGCATAGAATTATTAAGTTTATACCGGTGTTTGTATAACTAAAAAGGGGTTACACCACAATATTTTTGGGTCTCTATTATATTGTTGTAGTAAACCGTTGTGAGTTAATGGGTGTCGTGTGCCGGCCGGTGTCTCTGTTGTAAGTACCGTAACGGTTGGGTTGCAGCTCGTACCAAAGTCTTGATATGACTATAAAGGCCCTGAAGGGCCGGTGTAGGAGTATATATTTGATGATAGTGCCATATAGCCTCATAGTTATACATATGAGCATAGATTGACCCATGGTTCTCAGTGGATCTGGCCCTGTCATTTCTGGAGCTCATTATTAATAGACACTTATTAATTGTGAGGTTCCAGACTTTGCGCAACCAAATGACTTGATGACTTGATTAGTTTAGGCCATGACTATATAAATACATAGAGTATTCAATTTTATCTCTGATTATAAGCACTATAATCTATAACCTGTAATCATGTCGATGCAATCACAGCAATTAAAAGAAACACAAGTCCCATTGAGTCAAATTAAAAGGCCAATTCCTCCTGTGCTAGACTATCAAAAGATAGATGCCATGGTCTCGACTTTAAAAGGAGTACCTATGGGTTCTGCTACTTGTAAAATCGAAGATATCGATTCGAATGAATTGCCTGCTATAGATGTATTCAGAATAAGAGAAGAGGGGCAGGATTTTTATTTTGCATTTGGAGGATGTCATAGATTTCAAGCATACGATAGAATGGCACAATCAGAACAAAAAGATGTAATGGTGAAGTGTAAGATTTTACCAGCTACGAGGAAAACTCTTAAACTTTATTTGGGTGCTTCTGTTGATAAACTATTTGAAGAGATTGATAAAGAAAAGACCCAGTCGTAACGGTCTGAATGGTTTGAATTGTTCATTGCATATACACTAAGTATTAGTTTAATATAAATAATAGTCATTACGCCCATACTTGTAATTGTTCGAAAAACTCCACTCTTTTAGAACCAAGGTGCTGACATACCGAATACCTTATATCATCTACCATAATTGGATGACCGCAGGTTATAAAGGCCGTCGACCCTTTTGATTCTTCGATTTCATTGGAAACAATATCATCAATACATGGCCGTCCATATCTGAATTCAACATGAGATAAATCTGCTTCGACCTCTGATGTGGTTGAATATAATTTTTTCTCTGATTCTCCTTCGTTATCTATGTCTTCGAGTTTTTTCTTTTCGTTATCACTGCTGGTTATTACTTCTTGTTGTATAACTGGTTTAGTTACATAGATAATCGGCATTATAGGCATTCCCTGTAAGTGTTTTAATTCTTGGTGAAACCATTCAATTGATGAATGATCTCTGACCACCCACATTAATTTGATAGTTTTATTCTCCTCTTTATCCATCTTTTTGGTAGCCTTCAAACCAAGATCATACACTTCACTATAAATACCTGGAATCCCGTTTCCTCCTGCAATAAATATAGCCGAGTCATAATGTTTGGCGGGTGTAGATTCTCCATATGGTCCTTCTACTGCAACCCTAAGCTTGCAGGTTTTACCAGGAAATGAATTTAAATATTGGTATAACCCATGAGTTACTCCTCCTTTGATCTTACAGTATAGGGTTATTTTATCTTTGGTCTCAAACGATTCGGTGAATGTGAATGGATGGGACTGCCAGAAACATGAAGGCCTAAGAAAATGAACAAATGCATGTCCTCCAGGAATTGACTTCCAGTGTTTAGGTTTTGGTACAGTAACTTTAACTGTTTCTTCAGCAGATAATTCCACTTGTGCAACTGGGAATCCAAACACAAATAACCGACAAAGTCTAACCACCCTGTCAAATATCCATACAGCTGAAGTAGCATAGTAGAACCATACATACCCTAATTCATCGGTGTGGACCCAAGCACCTCCAACGAAAAGACCTGCTAAGATAATATGGATCAATAAAAACATTTCATACCACTGGCGTCTTAAAACTAGTAAGCCTTGTACCATGATAAATCCTCCGGAAACAGCTGCTGTCATACCCCATATCACATAATTGTCTTTCATGTATAAAAGGTAGTTGTCTGAAAAAGCAATGGAATATCCAATTCCATGAATAGCTACCATAACAAATGCCATCCTACCGATCCATCTATGATAGGTAATAAAGGTAGCAAAATTCCATTTGGTGATCCATTGCAAGAAATTATTTCTTCCAGCAAATAGAATTAGCAAGGGCATATAACAAGATGTCATGATTCCAGATCTAACAGCTATTTGTCTTCCTATCGAAGCAGATTTACTTCTAAACAATGGATCATTGGGAACGGCTTTGATATTAGCAGCATCACAACCTATCAATAATGCTATGAATCCTGTAATTATTATGGTCTCAATCCTAGATGGCACCAAACAGTCCAATATCCGAAGAAATGGTTTTGCATCTGTTTTACGTCTATGCACTGCTGGTAAAGTGATATATTTTCTAATGAAAGTGGAAACTGGGCCTGTACAAGTCTTAACTAATCCTGGAAATAATTCCCTAGACCAATTACAAACTGTTGCAATTATCATCACCAACAACCAATATCCTAAGATCCCGGTTCCATAGTACAATGAATATTCATAGTTCCCTAAAAATTGTTCGTAGCCGGCAGCATATAACTCAGCCAAGGTTTCGTTGATTTTAATAGGAACATCTATGGGTACACTGTAGTTGAAATCAGGAATATCATAAACCTCTTTTGCATCATCGACATAATATTGGTAAGATTCGGTGAAGTTTTCTACTGTCACTGATGCCCCATACAGGGCACATAAGCCTACTAACTTTTCCAAATTTGATGGGGTGTCTCTACCTCCAATATGAAGACATCCCATAAGAGAAGCTCTATATGCTTCATTTGCACAAGGGCATGAATTGTAGTCATATGGAGAGTCTGGTCCACAGAATGTAGCCACTTCACCTATTTGGGAAGTACAAGCAGAAAATGCCCTGCTATAAAATGGATAATGTTCATATGGTGCTCCCTTAGCTCTTGCAAGATCAAGGCATCCAAAAATTAGGATTATAAACCCGAACAATTTCATTTTAATTTTACCTAAAACTTTTCAAATCAATCGAACACTAGGGAGATTGTGTAGGCTATTTATACGAGTTCATTGTGTTCAATTAGAGATGTCAATTATATTCATTGTTCAGTAATTTCCCAATTTGTTTCGCTGCTCCTGTTTCAGGCCCGCCATATTCCTGTCAACGTCAGAGAGCCAACTCATATGCTTGCATGGTTTGTAAATTTGGTAATAAAATGCTCCATTGTTACTGGCTAAATTATAGTGGTTCGTCTCTGAGTGGCTGGAACAGATAATATTTAGAATTAAGGTTCGTGCCTGGCTACTAAAGCAAAGCTTGTATTACCGTCATGAAAAGACCAGATTTAGTATCCCAAGGGCCTAGAGCCAAGACCAAGGATTTGGGTTTTGACAGATTTTAACTGCGACAGGTTTGACGTATAACTGCTTCCATACAGGGATGGGCAATTCAAAAGAGAAGCACAAATCAGAAGCCCATAGTTAGCTGTTACTAACTAACAACCAAACAAGTAATGTACATTCACGCCATCTGTCTTAATTCGAACAGCTCCACTTCTTCGCTTTTAAGGTTATAGGGTTAACAAGGAGGTTTTACTTTATGGTTATGGATACCCTCTGACAGGCAACCCAGTATAATATGCATGCAGTATGCGGAAAGATCCCATAGATAATTCCTGTATTGCCTCTTTAGGTTTTTTATTTTAATTTTTTTTTTATTTTTTGCTACCGGTTCTACCTTCCGCCTTGTATGCTGTTGCCCGGAAGCATGAGCCCTGATTATACGGTGAAAGAAGAAAGACTATTAACAACAGTCTGTTCATTGAAAAGTTTAGTTGTGTAACAACTTTACGAATTTACGTCGAGCTTTGTGTATTCAAATAGTTGTACTATATCGGATTTACGGAGCCAATGGGGACAGGGAATCAATGCTGTCCCTTGATGAATTAGCAACCAACTGACTGGCCTTTAATCTTTTTTTAATTCTTTTAAGTTGCAAATTCACGGGAATGAATGGTAATAAGCCATGCTCCTCTTCATATAATAAAGACTTAAAAACAGTAATCATAACACCCCAATAGCACATATAACTAATTACGCTACCATACGTAGCACTATTGGTCCATCCAAATACGGCTGTTACAATCATCCAGAATGCCCCGTCATCTTGTAATTCACCATTACAACAATTAACATGCCATATGCTGTTAGCAATATCGTATGATCCTGGACCATGACCATTCTCACTAACATCAAATCCATCACATAAATCAATAAACTTTTGTAATTCAAAATTCCAAACTCCTTTAGAGAATAATCCAGCCGCAATTAAATAAAGAAATCCTGTGGAGGTTACTAAAAACCATTGCAAGGATAACTTATTTCCAGTACCATATAATAAAACTCCTACGGTTGTACCAATAACCATAGCCGTTAATGTTGATACCACAATAGCAGGGATACTAGTATCTTCATTAATTCCAATTCCTCCTATAAATACAATCGCCTCCATTCCTTCCCTTAAAGTTGTCACAAAAGGTAAAATAAGCATCGAATATTTTTCAGAAAAATTTTCAACCCTTTCTCCAATTGAATTTGACTGTCTGCTACTGGTCCTATAATTAGTTGCTCTTTTAATATAGTTTGACTTCTTAATCAAATGAGTCAATTTAGCTTTCCATTTTGCTTGCATTTTATTGACTCTTAAGATTTTTATACCCATAATTGAAATAATCAAACTAGCTATAATAGAGAAAGTTCCTTCCCAATAATGTTCGGTGACCGACCAAAGATCACTCCCAATCACATAGAATACACTCAAAATCACTGTCCCAATGATTAAGCAACAGACTAACCCAAGTAACCCACCAACCCAAACTTGAATTCTTAAATACTTATAGGTATCATGCACTTCTGATGAGCTAAGATTTGCTTGTCCTTCGTAACCCTCTGGTTCTGGTGCTACTGCTTGTTCCGAAGTCTGACCTTGTTCTAATTGCTCATCAGTTTCAGCTATCAATCTCTCTGTCTCTTCATCAGCATCAGGTTTGTTTTCCACTTGATCCTGTTCGGATGGGACAAAACTTTGGTGCAAAAATGCTAGTAGAACTGAAATGATAATTGCCAGTTCTAAAGTTTCTCTTAGCACAATTAGAAACACTTGAAATGAAAAATAGTCTTCCAAAGTAGCCATTTTAAAATATTATCGAGTGGATTCCACTAAAATGCTTCCAATACTTCGGTATACCAATGCTAAAATGTAAAGTTGCAAAAATGCCAACGATTAAGGTATCGATGGATGCGTTATTTTTCTTGATATTTTTATTTGATTTGGTCTACTGATCCTTACAGCCAATGATTCCAAGGAAGTTTAAAAAAAAGCCTCGTGATCCGTATTATGGGTTTTTCGATCCGAACTGGTTGTAAGTTTATGTGGTTTGCAATCGATGCCGTAAACGCAGACGGACTATTTATCTATTTCATCAATTGCGTGTGCGAACCTTGTAGCCCTCGGAAGTTACTACACGACATTCACCTTTCGGAACCTGGTTCGGAAACTGTGATATTCTGTGATCGTAAATGGTTCTGTTATGAGAGTCAAACTTGTCACCGGGATCAGACTCTATAATATGTATGTATTTATAAAATAGATTCTACTTGATTATTCTATATTATGTTATGATACACTAATGCCAATATTATTACAATTAATGATTATTATAATGCTCTAGATGTAAAGTCTCTAATTTTTTATCAGATACATCTTCTTCAAAATCTGTTAAGTCACTCTCGACATCAAGCCTTTCAGTTCTAGGAGCCTTATCCGATGATGTTCTAACAAAGGGTTGCTTATCTTCAAAATCGGCTGTGGTTAATGAATTTGACAGTGGTGGTCTTTGTCTTGGTTTTATATCTGATGGTCTTGGTTTCTTTCGTTTGGGCATGAAGATGCTACTGCTACTGGCACTGCTACTACCACCACTGGTTATATCTCGTTTCCCGGTCACAGGGATAGATGTGGCTCCAACAGGTCCTGTGGCACGTATCTTGTCAAGTCCGGGAGGTTTGGGGCTGGCCACTTGAGCTATTGGAACCCGGCCCGTTGATGATGGTTTGGACATTTGTGCTTGTGTTTGTGTTGGTGTTTTCGTTTGTGCTACTGAAGCTGACCTATTCCCAGTAGTAGTAGGAGTAGGGATCTTTTCATTCATATAAGGAGATTCACCGTACAAAGAGCGGTTTAATTCTGCGATATTGGATCTACTTGTGCCGGTTCCATTTTCGTTATTCTTATTGTCATAATGGCGATCTCCAGACCGTGAATCATTATCGTTCTGCCTATTGGGAATATAAGAATCTGTTCTTTTTCTGCTTAAAGCACTGGTAGCTCTATTTGATTGTACTCCATTTTGATAATTTGATCTTGATAATTTCTTAAATCGTTCCTTATCAATTTCATGACACTCTTCAAATTTCATGTCTTTCGGTGACACGGGTTGTGGATTTGCTCTAAAAAATTCATGGTTCAAGGCATCTAACCCATTAGCCCTTTTATAAGGGTTTAAAGTTAGTAGATCTGATATTAAATCAACCCCTAACGAGTCATTCATGATGCCCGAGAATTTGCTCTCTAAAGTTCTTTTACACGTTAAACCAATGTTCAAATCTGTTTTGTTAGGTAATGACATTCCTTCAGGCCAATCATTATTACTTGGGGGTCCTACCAATTGGAAAATTAATTGACATTGATGAGAATCCGTCTTACCAGCCAATATTGGTGTACCAGTAAACAACTCTCCAAACACACACCCTACCCCCCACATATCAACAGCAGTAGTATATTTCCGTTCTCCTAACAATAATTCAGGTGATCTATACCATCTAGTAACTACCAACCCAGTATACAGCCTTTCACCTCCTCCTGGTCCATTTCCCAACATTGGTGTCTTCCCATGATAAACCCTGGCCAATCCAAAATCTGCAATTTTCAATACCCCATCATACCCTATCAAGATATTAGCAGCCTTGATATCTCTATGTAAATACTTTTGTTCGTGAATATATTGAACTCCTTTCAATAATTGCATCATTAAACATTTAATCTCTCCCATGGTTAACACAATATTAGGATTCTCTAATATCCCTACTAAATCTGATGACATATAGCTGCTTACTGTATAAAAGCATCCTCTTTGATGAATAGCATCTTGAGCATTAGATACCTTAGGTTCCTCATAAATCATCTCTAGTATCTTCAACACATTATCATGGTTCAACTTCTTCACAATACTGATTTCTCTCATGGCCGTTATGGGGAATCCTTCCTTAACTGAATGATTCAAGAGTTGCTTGAGGGCCACCGTTTCACCTGTTCTTATATTTTTGGCCTTCTGAACAACTCCAAAAGTTCCTTGTCCCAATTTACTAATGACTTCAAAATGTTTCAATTTACTCATATCATTAAACCGGTTTATCGGCTGTGTGGCTACTCGTGTTCTTATATCTGCATTATCACTATCACCCATTTTATCATGTCTTTGTATGCTTCTCTGGTGGTGTCTGTGGTTAGTGGTGATGAAAACTATCAACGGTCCTTTTGTTAGATCCAACTTTTTTAGTGCGTGTTGAAACGAAAAACTTAACAAAAAATTGCTCATTTGCAACTTTTATATCTGTGACCGATAATATATGCATTAAAGATTATTTAAATATACTTAATTAAAAAAAAAATGTCCAGGAAATTATAAAAGAATTGAATAAGATAGATGCCTTTACTAAACTGGCTGAGCAGCAGTAGCAGCAGTAGCAGAGAATTTTGATCTGTTTTTTCTCTCTTTAGATAACTTAGATGCCTCTCTAACATGAAATCCACTAGATAACAATTGAGATGTTTCTTCCAATTCTAATCCAGCTACTTCTGGATATAAGAATAAAACAAAGAAGAAAGAAACAGCACATAATCCAGCAAATAATGAAAATGTACCAGGAGGGGTAATATTTTCCAACATTGTCAAGAAAGTAGAAGCAATAGTTAAAGAACCAGCCCAATTAGTTGCAGTAGCAAACATGGCCCCCATTGAACGAACATTAACATCTGAAAATAATTCAACCCCAGTCCATGCAGAAGTACCAATACCAATAGCATAACTAGCTACAAACCATACCATTGAAAGAATAATAACAATTCCCCAACCAGTGATGCCTCTAGATTCAACAACTACATCATCACCTGAATTGAATTGAATTCCTAAGAAATGGAATCCAATGGCACATACCACTAATGATACACACATACAAGGGATGGCAAATAATAAAATTCTTCTTCTACCAACCTTATCGATAATACAAAGAGCAACAAATGTAAATACAAAGTTTGTAGCTGCAATAATGATTGAAACAGCAGTGGCATTTTCAAATCCACAAGTTTCAAATATAGTAGCACTAAAATACATTAATGAATTGAACCCAGTAAATTGTTGAATACCTTGTAATCCACATGCTAAAATCAATGCTCTAAAATTTGCAGGTTTAGTATGAATAAGTTTAAGGGAATTCCAAGCTCTGGAAACAGGACCATCTCCAGGAACATTTGAATTAGACGAAACCATTTCATCAATTTCAGCATCAACAAATGAATCATCTACATCTTGATAAATTTTTTTCAATACTTTCTTAGCACTAGCAATGTCATTATTAATAATATAATATCTTGGAGTATCTGGTAAGAACCAAAATAATCCAAATTGAATCACTGGTGGGACCATACATAATCCAACCGATACTCTCCATCCATGATTGACAGAAGTTAACCCCCAATTAATAAAATAAGCCACTAATTGACCTCCAGTAATAAACATACCATTGGAAACAATTAATCTACCTCTATAACGAGAAGGAGCTAATTCTGATAACATTAAAGGAGATATCAATGAAGCAATTCCTACAGCCCATCCAAGAACAAATCTTCCCACAATCATAGTCCATACATGTCTAGCAGCCAATTGAATTATAGTACCAACCACAAAAACTATATTAGATCCCAATAAAACCAATCTTCTTCCTAATAAATTGGCCAATAACCCACCAATAAGAGCTCCAATTAATGCTCCTAATGAGGTAGCACTAGTGATAAATTCCTTCTCCCCATTAGTCAAAACCTTATTAGATAAATCGGTACCTACAGATACCAAAGCTCCTGATATATACCCGGTATCATACCCGAACATAAACCCAGATATGGAAGAGGCAAAAGTTAACAATATCACTAATCTAGAAGGTCTGGTTCTCCTCTCAGTATTCCCACTTATCACATCATCTTCATTTATATTACTGTTCTTAATTAAATTACTAGAAGAAGCATCTGAGTTGGTAAACTCCAGATTTTCGGTGGCATTGTAATCAGCTATGATGGCTTTGTTGTCTAATTTACTGGTTCCAGCACTGCGGCTGCTTTTTGAATCACCCGGTTGTGGCATTCTAACGAATCTGTAAACGAAATCCTATCCAAGTGACGTGTGAAACTAGCAGTTTTCAAAGTGTTACAGCAAAAAAATATCGCAATTATTTGGGGATCTCATGCTTTTATATGTTTTTTTTGAGAAAAAGTTTTCGCCGAAGTGAGACATCGGGGCCCAAAACCACACGCTTAACAGACGTGGATTCGCCGGGAATGTAGGTGATATAATGGGGATAAATATGATGGAATTAGTGGATGAGAGGTGACTATATAGGTCCACACGGCTTGTAATGTACTCACGGTCAAATATTTAAGCCTTTAGAACAGTCTTTGTACTAATTACTGACGTATTGTAGGGATCTTCCATGGGGCTCGGTGGATCTGAATTACAATAAAAACCTGGTGCGTGTGAAACACAAGGTGACCGAATACCGTAGAAAGAAGGTGGTGTAGGCAGAAGGGAGCAACGATTATATGGGACTCTGTGGCAATATATAAACCGGTATGTGATAAAAGAATAGGTCTAAGTTACCCAGTATAAATAGCAAAGCAGAGTGAAACTAAGTTAATGTATATTAAACAACTATCTATTAGATTATTTTCTTGGAGGATTAAATTTGATCTTTCTGTTTTTAAGTGGTTGCCATTTAAACTTCTTAACCCAAATACTTACAAAATATAAAGAAGAAATCACTATTAAAGCTTTTAATCCCCATTTCTTTCTATCATCATGTTCAGGTTCAGAAGCCCAATTTAAAAAGGTGGTAACATCTTTAGCCATTTGAGAAGTAGAAGCAGGAGTACCATCTTCATATTCTACTAAATCATCAAATAATACTCTACCCATAGCAATAGCCCCACCCGGGAAATAAGGGTTATAATTAGAACCAGGAGGTAAAACTACACCAGCAGGAGGTTCTTCTGGGTACCCAGTTAATAATGAGAAAATATAATCAGCACCACCATGTCTAGCTTTAACAATTAAAGATAAATCTGGTGGTAAAGCCCCTTGATTAGCAGCTCTAGCAGCTTGTTCATTTTCATAAGGACTTGGAACATAATCAGCTAATTTACCAGGTCTCTTTTTTGGGTTACCTTCATCATCTGGTTCATCATCATATTCTAATTCTTCAGCAAATGCTTTGGCTTCAGTAGTAGAATGAGATACTCCAACAAGATTTCTCCAAGCAATTCTTTGTAAAGAATGACAAGCAGCACAAACTTCTCTATATACTTGGAATCCTCTTCTAATAGAGGCATGATCAAAAGTATCAAACATCCCATTGTGTGGCCAATCATAACTTGGTGGATGTAATCCATGTTCAGCAGCAGTCATGGCATTAGCAGTCATGGAATCTTGGTATAACAAATATGAAGCACTTAATCCAGTGACTCCAAAGGATCCAGCAATTACTTTTTGTAATAATGGTCCTGATATTCTAGCACTCTTAAACATGTTTATATTTTGTAGATTATGCAGATATTTTGATGTAAAAGAATGTTATTTATGGGGGGTTGTTGGTACTTTGTTGTCGGATCCCCAAATTTGCTTATGCCAATTAAACTCAAGGGTTTTCTATATGAGTTCTTTGTTTTAACTTCTTGGTTACTTAATGAATCGAGCTTCAATTTCAATTACTCTCCAAAGTTTTGACCAGTTGTAAAACTTATGCAAGATGGAATAAGGTGATTCCAAATCTACTACAAGCTTGAAATTGTAGGTGATTTTTTTCAGTGAGCATACTGAAAGTTTTTTTTCTAATGAACAAAAGCTCGTCCCTGATTGGTTGTTGTGCGAGGATTAAAATTTCCTCACTTTTCATTTGTTAGGTGGTTGGAGTGGGCACTACAAAGGTGATGCCTGGGTTTAACATGGGGTTAAAGTCATTATAATTGTAGCTGAGGAGCCTGTTAGTCGTAAGGGATTTATAGAGGCACAACAAGTAATGAATTTGTAATGAACAGTAGTTTAGTAAAAATACAAAAAGAAAGAGCCCGATGCGGGACTCGAACCCGCAACCTTTTGATAACCTTTAAAGTACTTTTAAAAGTCAAACGCTCTAGCCGATTGAGCTAACCAGGCAAATATGCAAGAAAATGTGGATAGTGGTATATAAGCTGGCTACATACCAATCTGTAAAAAAAGTTTTTGACTTTTTTTCGTTTTTTTAACGTGATTATATATTATCATGTACTATTAAATCATTCTTTAGATTTCAGTGGTACTAAAATCTTATTTAGGGCTCTAGAATATCCCACTGGCCGGATAAATGCCCCTCCTCTATTCTCCTTCATTGGTGCCGTTTGCTGCAAATTCAATTTTTTATCTCCCAAAAACTGCGAACTCCGGTGTCTCTAATCTTGGTTAGTTGTAATCACATAAGATCTAAGATGTTTTTCAGTTCGGGTATTATCACTTTCATCCTGGCTCTCGTTTATTTCTACACTAGACCCATTGATCCTTCTGGTGATTACTACGAGCTCCAAATAAAGTATGCTGCCTTGATCCAAAAAGTCTTATTGATGTCTCCAATCATCATCAAAATTGGTCTCAACTTGGTGGCTGTCCAGTTAGCTTTACGGTCCATGAATCAAGTGTTTATGAAACGGATGGTTCTGCAATATGAGGGTATGAAAGATACGATTAAAACGGATCCTATTAATCCTAAATCTATTGGTTTGAAGCTCTTTGGATTCCTTGTTGTTGGGGCAATGGCTTATGTGGCTCCGGCAATTGATATCAAGTATGTTATGGATATCCCCAGTTATCATCACTACAATCCCGAATTTGCTACTGAATTCAAGGTTTATCTCATGGCTGTCTACGGGCCAATTTTGAATCAAATTAAGTCGACTGTTCATGACTTTACCATGTCTATTGGTAGTGCTTAATCAGTATATATTCTATATAATTCCCTTGGTGTTGCCATTTTCCGTAGCCTTACCATTTTTCTTCGGGATTCTGTTTATATTGCAAATAATCTTCCAATTTGAAGAGACTGATCTCTGTTTCATTCTCTACTCCTAGTTCGTATAGACTCTTTTCTGATTTGACTACTGGAGAATGGATAATAAACTCTTCATCGTTCTCAAAATTGATCACCAAATTCATGGATTTGGTCCCGTGGGCTTTGGTGTAGAGCTTTAAGGTATCATATTCAACATTTCTATAAGGTCTTAACCCTCCGGTGGTATTGATAGCTTCGATCACCTGATCAAGCAATTGTTGTGGGGTGGTTTCCTTCAAGTTTATGGACTTGATTATATGGTTTCTCACATTTCTGTAAGGGAACGATTTAATTATACGTATCGTCAATAACGAATCGGTGGCTGGGCGCACGTTAGACATTAATGGTTCTTCCGTATTCATGTTTGATTTGTTAACAAGATTGAATTCTTTAACACCTAGATGAAAGATGAGGTGATTTTTCCGGCCGCATTACTGCAAAAAAAAAAGACTACTGGTGTGGGAAGAACAGTGATAGAGTAGTTCTGCCTGGTGGACCAGGAAGCAAATAGTATCTATGGGACATGATTATAACTCGTGCACTCGTGTCTTATTCTATATAAATCGCTATAACTTTAACCCATCCTCAAAGCGTGAAAAGAATCCTGTCAAATCATACACTTTGTCACTGCCCAATTGATTACTAACTTTTCTTCTACTGCCTTCAAATATTAAGCTGGAATTATCAATTTCACTATCATTAGTAACATCATTATCAGAATCATCAGGTACCAAACTGAAGTCACTATCATTAAAGTTCAAATTGACTATTGTCATTGGTACTAGATTGATAAAACTCTTTATATAACTGGAATTCAAGTTGATCGATGTCAATGCTAACATGATGGTAGTAAATTCATGTTCATTTGCGATGAGTTTCTCATCAAACTTCATTAGTTTCTGTTTAAATTTATCATATCTTAAATTCATTGCTTGACGCAGCGATTCATTGAAGGTGGATTTGATATATTTTAGATGCTTTGGTGATTTAGTGATGGATAGGTTCCTTAATGAATAATCGATTTTGTGAATAAAGTCAATTAATTTGTCAAATTGGTTCAATAGGTTATCCACTTGTTCTGATGAACCAGAATCGGATTTTAAGAATTGTTCCAATTTAACTAGATGATCGTTGATTTTTTTGATAATAGGATTGCTTAAAATCATTTCATTAAACTCTTTGATTCTATCATTGCTCTTTAGTTGTTGGTGAGATAACCGATCGAGTTTATGTTGCAAATTATCTAGTTGTAACGATGATGTTACATGGAAATGAAGATCTTCATGAATAAGTAGCAAATCATCTTTCAACTCATTGTTGATGTGCTCTAGTTGTTTCACATCATGATATGTTAATTGAGAGCAAGTATTGTTCAACTCTTCATATTCTTGTAAATAATCAGCTATCTTGTTCATTTCATCGATTAATTCTTGGGTGAGATCATTAAATTCTTTTGTGAATTGTTTATCACCAAGTTTCTGACCATATTGGTATTCCCAAAATTTCAATAATCCAAATAAATTATTATCTTTAATGCCACTTAATATCTTCTGGGTTTTGTTATTAATGGTATTTATCTTGTTAGAAAATCGTAATGATTTAGTCTCATATTCATATTTGCTTTTGACCACTTCAAGAACCTTCACTACTACGTCGTCGTAAGTTTCGTCTATATCAGCACTCTTCTCGTCCGTTCGATTGACCTGATCTATTTGCAGTTTTCCATCTCCTTTAGATGGCAGTATTCCATCAAGTTTATTATCATCTTTGCCATAATTAAAATTATACCCATGAACATTCAATTCAAAAAACTGATACCATTCTAATAAATAAAATAAAATGCATTTTTCATCAGGAACCAAAGTTTTAAAATCTTCAATGTCAGCCAATTTTTTAATTCCTAATTGTTCGGCAAAAAGAATAAGGGATTTCAAATTCTGAAGTTTATTCTCCAGCAATTTAATGAGCTTAGATGCGGGTAGATAATTCTTCAAGATCGATTGAAATATGATGTCAGGCTGGCTAACCTCTAAAGACCAATCTCTATTGAAATTGGTAATGGAAGATAATTTAAAATTAGTATTTACCCAATTCAATAAGATGGCTTTAATCTCGATTATAGAATTTCCATCATTCAAAATCCCAATTGAATTGGAAGTAGAAAATATAAATATCGACCATATTAGACCCAAGATCAACTTCAAGTTCCCATTGACTATATGTTCACTAGTAATACCAGTAGTATTAATTTTTAATACAATTCTTAAAAATTCTAAAAAATCATTAACATTCTCCAATTTCTGTAACCCGAATTTGGGAGACTGATACAATGGAGTCAAGAAATATAACTTCAAGTCAGTAGATTCTAAATCAATCTGTGCTATAACCTTATTGATTAACCGAATCAATACTAATCCATCACATAAATCTGTAGAAAGATCCGTCAACTCAAGATTCAACTGGGAATTTATCCACCGTAGCATGGTTTTATGTTGTAGTTTAACCCATTCAGGTGTTATCTGTCGATTCATCGCCATATTCCATAATATATATAAATGTGTATGAGATGTTTAAATAAAATACACACACTTGGATCCCACCAGTTTATATAAATATACACGCTTGAAGGATCTGTTGATATACACGCTAAATAGAAAAAGATTACCTAAACGTTACTGTGCTCAAACGTACCTACTGCAATCGAGTCTAGAGCTCTATATTTCTATTGTCTAGGGCGATTTAAATGATGCTTCTCGTCTATTTATGAAACACGAAATCACATCAAAATCGCGGTTTATTTTTTTTTTTACTATTCGGGCGATTTAAATGTGGAGGGTCCAAGTCACCGGACTGAGATCATGGGGGCCATCAGGGGTTGTAAGGCTGTAAGACTGAATGGCTAATGGCGTTCGGTTTAAACTTCCTTCCCGGCTTCATTGCTAACTACTCTGGCTGCTACTGGTGTCTGTTCTTCGCCTGTCTGCTGCTGATAGCAGACCCTGTAGATCTCTACTACTCTTAATTCTACTTCGTTTATTAATGACATACCAAAGAATGATGCTATACATATTACACTTAATACTGCAGACGACAGCTATTGACGAACAGTAAGTTCAGGCGAGGGCGAGGGCGATAGGTGCTCATGACAGCTAACGTAGGGGAGTTAACTGGGCCAGTGGAGCTACGGTGGTGATAGTGGGAGCCCTGGTAATGGATGAAGATGATGACATAGTACTTATTTCAACTTGAAAAACGGATGGTCCATTGCTTCTTGAGCGGTTGGCCTTAATTGATGATCGTAAGTTAATAGTTTATCAATAAAATCAACCACTTCATTAGTTATTAAATGTTGGTTTTCTTTATTGATGAATGAACTCCAAGGCTTTCTAGGATAATTACCCAAGATATTATCATACTCATGACTCAATTTAATACCATATTTCTCCACATATTTCATTAATTCTTTAGTACCTAGAATTTTAGCAATTTGAACCAATTGATCAGTATTTGAATCACCTCTGAAAAATGGTTCCTTTTTAAATATTATAGCTGCCAACATACAACCAACTGACCATAAATCTAATGAATAATCATATTGTTGTAAATTTATTAAGAGTTCTGGCCCTTTATGATATCTTGATGCAACTCTAACATTATAATCCATTCCAGCATGATAAAATTCTGCCAATCCCCAATCAATTAATCTTAACTTTTTATTTAATGGATCTATCATAATATTTTGTGGTTTAACATCCCGATGTATTATCCCCATTGAATGAGAATAATCTAAAGCTATTAATAATTGGGTAAAATAATATTGAATATCATTTATAGTAAATTTAGGATATAATACTCTAAAGTCAACATTAGTAATTTGTTCAAATACTAATGCGGGTATTTTACTTTGTTCATCTCTAACAATATCCAAGAGTCCAATAACATTAGGTCCTCCAGTTAAATTCTTAAGAATCTTTACCTCTCGATATATCTTTTTCATCTTTACTGGTTTTAATACTTTAATAACACATGGTTCTTCATTTAATACATTCACTCCATCAAATACTTCGGAATATTTTCCTCTACCTATTTTACTGATGATTTCATAGTTTTTAATCTCTCCCCATTGGATTTTGTGGTTTTCATAATCCCAATATTCAGTAGGTTTCTTACTATTAGCATCAGGATAAACCCGGGCAACTGAATATATTCTACTACTCATTTGAGGATTGGTATCTGGTTATTTTGGAGCGATATGGATCTGATCAAGTGATAGGTGCTATGTAGTATTGACTGGTTTAAATATACTACAATAAAACTACCTGTACCAGTGATTGAATACTTGGTGATCGACGGGCGGTGCCTGGTTCCTCCCTTGAAAGTTTTACCTCATCTCTAAGAAATAGAGGGTGTCGTGTGCGTACCGTTCATATCTGGTTGCAAAACAGTCAGTATTGCATGACACTGGGGCCCCTTCTGGGGTACGTTATTAGACATTGTTAGCTCCTGCTAGTCTAAGTGGTACTATGGCGCCAATATTACAAGTTTATATACCGTTAGGAGCCTGTTACCAATGCCTTCTCCTGGCCCCTACTGCCTCCCACCATCTGCTAACGGGCAATTTTTGGGTGGTGCACGCCATATCCTATGAGATTTTTCATCATTTTAAATCACCATTGACCGTGTTTGACATGAGTGTTTCCATAACCATACTGGATCAGACCGAGGTGAGTGACATTCAACTATGGTATAAGCATCAATTACCAATAGGCCATCATGAAAAATTCATCAAGATCCATCATATCAACTACAACAAGACTCCTGTCTATCTTCTTCAGTCAGGAATCATAGATATATATTCGAATCTGGATGCTACTGAACAATATTTTAAAGATATGCTAGTACGACATCTTCCCCACCATCCTTATTTGGGACTTTTGTGTCGAAGTACAAGTAATGAGAATGTTTATGTGGTGATATTTATCCAGGACTACAGAACTAAGGGGCTCATATTGGACATGAATATCCTCAATAAACTTGAGACCCAACCAATAGATCCCCTGATTAATGATAACTTTATCCTTGACTTTAAGACTCGACTGACTGATGTTCATGTATTTGACAAGGTCCTTGAAAAGAAAAAGCTTCGACCAAAGCCTCAGCATCAGTCTTCCAATAACCAATCTCAATCACTGTTACAACTGCAAGGACAGAATCCAGACCAGGTCAATTCAATAGTTTCTAGAGTCATTTTATCAGGACTTCGATTACGGGGATTGTCAACTAACTCTACACACTCTTCTAATGATAAGGTCAAAATTAAGGAAATTTATCAAATGACTTTTAAATCTACCATGTTTGCATTAAGAAAGTTTGGAAATAAACCAGTGGAATTGAATGATATCCAAGAGTTGGTAGAGAAATTATTACAGATTTTTGTGGATGTTGACACCAATCCAATGGTAAACCCATTTATAGAATAGCTTATACATAATGACCTTTACGTATTATGAATGTACATTGATGATATTTACAAGTCAGATAATTTAACAATAGTAGAATCATTAACATCTTTAGGTCTTTCATTAGATGCTTGTTCTAATTGTTGAGCAATATGATTTTTCCGAACCTCCTTTTTAGAAGATACTGATTCTCCTCTATGATCCAATAATAATGATGTATCCTGTAAAAGATATCCATTCTTTTCTGGATTAGAATAATATTCTATATCTCTTCTATGGGTAGGTCTAGCTTGTAATGGAAGATATCCCTTCTTTAGGTAATATTGTTCGGGATTTATATGAGTCAATAACCCTAATTTAGTAAAGTATCTAGCGGTAAAGCTTTGTCCAGCTTTTTCAATAGACCTTATGGCACCAATTGATGCTTTTGAAGCTTCGATATTTAAGGGTACAGTATAATTCTCTTTTCCATTACCCAAAACCTTTACCCCATCCTTAATGGATCCCGTAATTATTCCGTATTCTCTCATTTTCTGAATAGTTAATAGCTCTCCTGGTTGTAAAGGAATCCTGTTATTATCCCACAATGTTTGAATTCTTTCTAAATTTAATTCATTAAAGATTTTTTTATGTGGTCTTTTGAACCCTATAATAGGAAATCTTTTATAAAATGGAGTTTGTCCCCCTTCAAACCATTTAGGAACTTTCCCTCTTGCTTTTTGCCCTTTTTGTCCTCTTCCTGCCGTCTTTCCTTTACCAGATGCTTGACCTCTACCTAATCTTTTATAGGAACTAACAGCTCCTTCAAAAGGCTGTAAATTCCCCAACTGTGAAGAATTTCGAACACTATTGAAATTGGCAAAGCTTATTCTAGGGAACCTACTGGCTATGCTTTTAATCCCGAATAACATAGTTTCTTCTTTACAAAAGTTGTATCGAAAAAGTTGAAAATTTTTCGTAGCCCGCACAGTTAAGAACCAGGGATTCCCCTGATACTGGAAAACTAGTATCTACCACGGGCTTCGCGACAGCTAGAACCACAACCGCAACGGTTCTCGCCCTATTCGTACTGGAATCGGTGCAAATATGCGTACGACTGATAACCATACATAACAGAACTCCCTTCCTGACTGGACAGCTACAATCATAAGCTCAAAAATACAAGGCTAATAAATCCCTTGCTTTATTGCTAATACAGTTACCTGTTCATTCACCCCGACTCTTACTTTCTATCACCGCTTGACCTTCGGTAGTTTCAACAAGGTAATCTTGTACATCCTGATGTAACATTTTCAAGTCAGTTACTGAAGAAACATCATACAAACCATGCCTATTGCTAGCTCTCTACCATTTCATGGTATCGTTCAGAAAACTCAGCAGAAATATATCCCCTACATAGTCTTCGTCTGAATAGATGGGTAATTGCATGGGACATTGCTTACCTACTTTTTGCAGCATATTGGCCAGGAATTCGACTTTGATGTTGGGGATCTGGCGTTATCTGATGTTCCAAAGAGAATAATGAAAAGTGTTGTTAAGTATGTAAACTCCGAGTTGAGTGTAAAAGATCCTCTCAGGTATCATGGATACCCTCAACGTTTTGGGATTGTATAACTGTAGGACGCTTTGTGGGCTGTGAAATTCACTTACGCTGACTTTACTTATAGTTTTCTTTGGTAACACAAAAGTCTTTATGGACTAGATGAAAAAAAAATACAAGTACTATGCTGAATGTATGGAACATGTGGAAGTAAACTATATATGATTGACTCGTCTTTTTTTTGTTTTTTTTTTTGCAACCATTCGATACATATTAATAATTTAAGGCACCACTATGGTAGTTACCCAGTTCGCACACGACCACATCCAAAATGGCTCTGCGAATACTAAAAAGTGTTCGATCGTTAGTAAATTAGCCTTTATGGCCAAGTTGGTAAGGCACCTCACTAGTAATGAGGAGATCGTCAGTTCGAATCTGGCTGAAGGCATAATTTTTTTTTAAAATTTGCAGTCGAAGAAGATGCTACTAGGTTTGCAGACTTACGACGGTGTTGAATCCTAAACTTTTGTATATTCTCTTATATAAAATTCATTGCCAATAGTTTTGTTGATACTGTCCATAAGGCTGCTGTTGTTGCTGAAAGCCCATCCCTG
Source organism: Yamadazyma oceani (assembly GCA_030569555.1). NCBI lineage: Eukaryota > Fungi > Ascomycota > Pichiomycetes > Serinales > Debaryomycetaceae > Yamadazyma > Yamadazyma oceani. The sequence goes on along the minus strand of JAJMLF010000021.1, from coordinate 117,279 downwards.
TCGGCTGTTGTTGAAAGCCCATCCCTGTCGGCTGTTGTTGAAAGCCCATTCCTGTGGGTTGTTGCTGGAATCCCATGCCTGTGGGCTGTTGCTGGAATCCCATTCCGGTTGGTTGTTGCTGCTGTTGTTGTTGTGGCTGATATCCCATTTGTTGCTGGAAAGTAGGTTGTTGCATACCAGTCTGTTGACCAAACTGCTGAAACTGTTGTGGTTGTTGAGCTGGTGCTTGGGATGCTTGAGGCTGTTGCTGTTGCTGCTGCTGCTGCTGCTGTTGTTGTTGTTGTTGTTGTTGTTGTTGTTGTTGTTGCTGCTGTTGGTTTAGTTGGCCAACAGGGGCAGCCACATTTGAAGTATAATTATCCGGTTGGTTATACAAAGACATTAACAGCTGCTTATTGGTTTGTTGGGCAACCAATTGCGGATTCTGTTGTTGGTACAATAACTGTTGATGCTCAGGATTACTGGGATCCAAATATTCTTGTCCATTTGAATCAACAAATGAAATCTTACCAGTAACAGGATCTGTGTACTGATAAATTTGAGGAGTTTGTTGAGCAGCACCAGCCGAAGTAGCATTTGAACCAGCCCACCAATCGGATGAAGTACCATTATTGGTGTTACCGGTTGGCTGTACCATTGCAGCCATTGGATTAGTTGCCAGGAAAGATCCAGTGGAGGTAGAAGAACCACCAGCTTGAGGTCTAGGTCTTTGAGGTAATGAAGGAGCTGTTTCCTCTTGATTAGGATTAACTTTTGAATCTTCATCCAAAATTTCCAACGCAAAATCAAGATCACCATTACTCAAAATCAAAGATTCTCTTACAGCATCAATGTCGGAAAATCCCATTCCAAGAATCTGATTGGTCTGTCTAGGGAATTGCTGAGATTCAAAAGTAGTCAATTTTCTATGTGATAATCTAGGAACTGATCTTGTATTCAGTCTAACGGATCCCAGTCTAGATCTAGATCTACGACTGAATCTCAGAGTCGATAAGCTATTACCATCATCCTCTGAATATCTAGCATCTTCATAGTCACTAGTTCCAATAGGTTCATCTCTAAACTTCCCATCAATGTACTTATGTCTTATATAAAGCTCTATTTCACTAGTATCATCTTCATCAAATGGGAATGGTTCCCGTTTAGAATTCCATTTCTTTCTAGCTCTTTTATTACCAATCCGTCTTAATCTATCGATCTGATCGGGACTCCAGGAGTCTAATGTTAATGATTTGACTTTAGAAATATGAGGAGGAAGCAGTCTTCTATGAATTGAAGCACATCTACCACATAAAAAGATCCCCAAAGTCCAGGATGCCCAGGTAGGGAATGGCGACCCACAATCTCCACATTTGTTTTCATTGTCTCTACTATTGACTAGCTCTATCAATTGTTTTTCCACATTCTTCTGGTACCTCTTAGACATCGTAAACGTCCTTTATTACTTGATTAACCTATATAATAACGATTGCCGGGAGTTATCATCCAACCGTGCCTTATCGACCTCCTGGAAAAAAAACCCGAGAACGAGCGTTTTTGAATATAAAATTGCAACAATCGCACCAATTACTGCTAAATACAATAGGGCATGAAATAAATTATATACAGCTATAAAGGCAAACCAATAGTTCTAACTGTCTTGATATTGTCGGAAATCTCCACCGATATAGAATTAAAGTTTACTGTGTGGGTTGCCAAGTAAGAGGCATCGAAATTTGCTTGTAGACTCGAGTTAACTCTTTCTAATTCCTGTGCTAGTGACAGACCAGCAGGGCTATTTACAGGTTCTGGCTCTGAGGATTTGACTAAGCTTATGTGATACATAATACTTTTATCCAAGGGATCAACATGAATATCTAATAACTCTTGGTTTTCTTGGATTATACGTCTTATGTCAGCAAAGATTTTAGCCATCCCTGGATCTAAATGGACCAATGCAGCCACAAAAATAGAACCTGTATTATAACTGGGTAGAATCCTCACTTGGGGGAGGAAATTGAATTGTAAAACTTTGTTTGAAGCAGATTCGGACGATAATGGGGTAATATTATCTCCCTTAAGGATTTGATTAATCTTATCGAGTCGACTTAAGGTAACATCATCCTGTTGTTTAATTAACCGAGGATCTATGGCCATGTGGTTGATTCCAGTTTGAATATTCTGAACCAATTTATTTATTTGTTGTGGAGGGCCATGCATGTTTGTAGTCAATGATAAGTGATGACTTCGAGTAGATAATTCATTTTTAACAAAATTAGGATTATCAATATCACCCACGATATCCCATTGATACCTACCATAGAAATCACCATGGTTAACTCGAAGAAACTCTAAAGCCTGTTTGGAGAACTCCTTTAACCCTAATGTAGTCCGGTAACTTGGTCTCCAGGGGATACAAATAAAGGCTCCGGACATGTTTAATTTATGTGACGAATAATTTTGCAGGTAGATATTGATGTTTTCTATTGGTATAGATGATATATGCTGCAGTGATTCTTCTTCCAGGTCTGAACTGTAATCATTCAACTTATCCATATCATTATTCTTGTATTCTTTTAATCTTTAATTTTCAATCTGCCTTACAGCATCGAAACAAACAAGCCGCACACGACCAAGACCTAGGAAAAATTATTTTTCAGAAAGGAAAATTTTTTTTTTTTTTGTTGTTAGTCATCGTTTAAATTAGTGAAAAATGGCTAGTAGAACTCAGTTTGAAAACTCTAATGAAGTTGGAGTCTTCTCCATGTTGACAAACTCCTATTGTCTTGTGGCTGTAGGAGGAAGTGAAAATTTTTATTCATCATTTGAAGCAGAATTGGGAGATGTGATTCCTATTGTTCATACCACCATCGCTGGTACTAGAATTGTTGGAAGAATGACAGCTGGAAATAGAAGAGGATTATTGGTACCTACTCAAACTACAGATCAAGAATTAATGCATTTAAGAAACTCATTACCCGATACCGTAAAGATTCAACGGGTAGAAGAAAGATTATCAGCATTAGGAAATGTAATTTGTTGTAATGATTATGTAGCATTAGTTCATCCAGATATTGAAAGAGAAACCGAAGAATTAATTGCTGATGTTTTAGGAGTTGAAGTATTCCGTCAAACTATTGCTGGTAATGTATTAGTAGGGTCATATTGTTCATTGTCAAATCAAGGAGGTTTAGTACATCCTCAAACTTCTATACAAGATCAAGAAGAATTAAGTTCTTTATTACAAGTACCTTTAGTAGCTGGTACTGTTAATAGAGGTTCTGCTGTTGTCGGAGCTGGTATGGTAGTAAATGATTGGTTAGCAGTAGCTGGTTTAGATACCACTGCTCCTGAATTATCAGTAGTTGAGTCAATATTTAGATTACAAGATGCTCAACAAGAAGCCATTTCTGGTGATTTAAGAGATACTTTAATTGAAACTTATTCTTAATAAGTTTTCGGTTGATCTATATTAATTTTTTGCATCTTATGATTAATGATTATATAGTTTGATTGTGTATCAATGTACAATAGTCGGCCCAATCACGACCAACTCATTTCCCTCTTTAAGTTTACATTCATGTACTATAAGTATTTGTTAAACATTCTATTTATCTGCTCCTCTGGTGGATCTATAACCCGTGTCGTATTTCCAATCTTGGAAATCGGTTAATTCATTGCATATGAATGCGCTAACATATGCGAATGTGAACCCCAAAATTTTCACCTGTGTTTATACTTCATTATCGACAAAACTCCAATTCTTAATCCATTGCTTGAGGTTAAGGTCAAGACTTCAGTAACTTTCAGTAACTAAACTATGGATTTTTTTGGAATCCCTCGTGGTTTCATCAGAGGGGAAGCCTATAAAAAATTGGCAAAGTTATCGGTTGAAAATACTCCTGGTAACTTAACTGAAGTGACCGACGGGAATAATGACAATTTCATTGGCTTAATTAATCAAACTTCAAAAGAATCATTCACTTCGGGGAAAAAATCCAATGGGTATCCAATCACTCTTAAAGAGTTTGAGATTTTAACAGCTCTTTGTGAAGCTACCGAATCAGAAATGAAATTCCCCAATCAAGCTAGTTTATTATTGAATAAGATCAGTTCATATTTAATGGAATTGCCCGATCAAAAATTCGATGATGAAGTCATAAATGCTTATAAAACCCCAAGTCCCTGGTTTATTTTAGCTGAACGTTTAACTACAGCTGCCATTAATTTATCCCAAAAATTTGATCAAAAGTACAATGAACAAGTAATGGAATTATTCCAAAATTTTAACAACAAGGTCTTCAGTAACAAATCTTTAGAACATTGTAATTATTTCACCATTTTGGGATATATTGAAAGCTTGATCAAAAATCCCATCCTTTTAATTCAATCATCAGCTTCTTTTAAAATCTTTCTTACTTTGGACACTTGTGTTGACAATTTCGAATTTTTGAACGAAGTTGAAAATTATTCTAATAATATCTTTCAAGCAGGTAATGAGCAAGTATCTTACTTGTTAGACAATGAAGACATTGTTGAATTTTCTCCGGTTTACTTTATTGAAAAATTAAGTAAATTAATGGGGTCAATTATCAATTCCATTCTTAATAATAAGGATATGTCATTGTTACAATTCTTACTAGCAAAAGTATCTCGTCAAGTGGACGAAGAGTCTGGATCTTTCAAGGTCCTTGCTGATGGACCAAGTAATGATTTAGAAGTCACTAGTTTCCATATGTCTCTTATTAAAGATTTATCGGATTTGGCCTTACAGAAAATGGAATTTTTAGATCGAGGTGAATCCTTCATTGTTTATTCAACTTTCAGTAGGTTGAAACTTGGTTACTTAGCTAAATCTCATAACCTCCAAGTGGTTGGTTGTGGAATGTTTACTGATAACATGGATTTAGCGGTCACCAGAAAGCTTTTCAAGAATTGCTTATCAATCTATGACGTCATGTTAGACTCTGATTTGGGCCCCTCTGTGGTTCAATTAGGTTCCCTTTTAGTTTTTAAAGATGAGTCGATTGGTTCTTCCTTAACCAGAGCTTTTACAGCCTTGGTGGCTAATCCTAAGTTTGGATTTAATTATTGTGACAACGCATCAGAAAGTGTTGGATCTGCCAGTAAAGTATTATCTCAAGACGCAGTTGTCACCACCATTTATGCTTTAACCAATCTTTTATTTGTCAATGATAATGCCCAAGCTAGAAGTACAATGAGAAGAAATACCGCTTTAAGTAGACCTGAGAACTTACCAGTCAAGGATTTATCATTATCAAACGGTTATAAAACATTGTCGAGAACTTCATCTTTTAATTCTATGTCAAATGGATCGAACATTAACCTTGCAAATGGCCACTCAAATGGCCACCATTTACAAAATGGGTCGGCTCATTCTAGTCCTAACAAATCTGGTATTTCTACTCATAATTACGAAGAAAATGAGTATCAACACATTTGTACCAACGCTGTCACCGCAATTGCTCATATAGTGGCAAGATGTGATGATGAAAGTGTTAGCACTTTGGCGGTTACAATCTTATCACAAAAGACTGCCAAATTAGATTCTAGTATTGGTCCCTTATTATTAAAGGGTTTAACTTCTTGTGCTCCTTATTTGCCAGAAAGAGAATTTATCATTTTAAATAAATTGATGAACAAATTATCTTTAGATGCTTTAAGTTACGGTAATGAGTCATTGTTAGATAGTTTAATTGAATCTAGGGTTGAACTCTCCAGAAGCGTTTCCTCCACTCATCGGTTGTACTATATCTACTTGCAAGAATTGTTACAATCTATTGTAGGTAGAGGTGATGTTCAAGTATTAGAGCACCATAGATCTCACAATGAAATCAGTGAAATTGGTGATCAAATTGCGATCTATTTGAAACCTTTAGCAGAATTATTACCAAATGTTTATGCCGACGAGAAACCTTTGAATGTTAAAGACACAAAGATTATCAACTTGTTTAGAAACATTTGGTTTAATATGGTAGTTCATGGGTATTCATTGACTTCAAAGAACGTCAAGGCTAATTCTTCAGATTTGGAAAGAATTGCTTATAATACACCACCATTAGCTTCTGAATTATCATGGGATAGGACGGAAACCTCCTTAGAGTTAAATACCGTTTTGAGAAGAGGCTCTTCTAACCACAACGTCAAGGACCACAAAAATGCATTGGATGACTTATTTGAAGTCCATAGAAGCATGTCATATCCTAAATTGATGTTTCTTTCTGCTACTTTATTGGTTGAATCACTAAGAGTTAGAACCGGTGATTGTTCTAAAATTTTATATTACTATTCTGATCCTTCGGTTAAGATCAGTGGCGTAGATAAATATATCGGACACTTGTCTTTCAAGATTGTTAAAGATCATATACATTTCATCAATTTAGGGGCTAACAAAAATTTCAGTTCTGATAGTATTGCTGAACAGTTGACAATCATGTTATCATTATGTTGTCATAGAATTGAGGATTTACAAGATGCGGCTATTCAATGTTGTGATTTGTTGATTAATAAGGTTCCTTCCTCCTTATGTCATCAAAAGTCACTTTTTGCTTTATTTGATTTGTTGAGTTTGCTTTTTGATAGTGTAATGGATGCTGATGAAAACCAGTACGAACCAACAATCTCTTACAGAGCCAGAAAAACTGGAATTCACTTGTTATTATCCGATGATTATTCTTGGAGAAACGATACTTTTAAAAGGTTCAGCGACAAAAGTAGACAATGGGTAAAATTAGCCTTAATCAAGAGTAACATTGATGTTAAAAGTTTAATTCAGCTGTACGTTTCTGATTTAGATAAATTTGAACCTAGTAATAAAATTCAATATGGGGTGTCCTTTGCTTTAGAAATGGCTGGTTCTATCTTGATTAATGATAGAGAGTTAAGTAATATTTCAAATTTCCAATCAAGGAATTTGAATTCTTTACCACGCTTTGTTTCTCAAATTACTTGGAGATCTAATTTCATCACAGAATTATTGAATAAGGTCCCATTACATACAAGGGAGGATGCTGATCGTGCTTTCAGTGAGATTAGATCCCAAGTAGTTGACTTGAGGTACAAATTAGAACAGAAATCAAACCATGTCCCTGCCGAAGAAATTACTGAATTATTAAGCGATATAGCAGGCTTAATTTTAATCTGTGAAGATAATTCAGCAGAAATGATTAGGTACTTGGTGGAGATTCCATTTATAAGTTTTGACTCGAATAGTATCAATGCTGCTATTGGAGTATGGTTTGCTGTGATGAAAGATAGACCCACAATTTCTGCATTGTTGTTATCCGAACTTGCTAAGAAATGGGAAACTACTATTTCTTTAAGACAAGGTATTTTCACTACCCAGAATGATTTGACTCAAGCTGAGTTCTCTAAGATGGAATATTCACCAAGTGATTATAAAGGGATCAGTAAAGTAGCAAATTTAGTTATAAAATCTTTTGAGCCTCATTTACAAATAATTAAGTTATTTGTATCAAGTTTTGAGGCTACAATGCACCAAAGTGATCATTTATTAAAAATTATCACCAGATTTGTTTTGGTAGGATTAGAGAATTTGGATATTGCTAGTTTACATCCGTATGCTAGACTCCCAAGATTTGAATTGATTAAATTCGCTTTTGAAGTCTTACAGTATCATCACCTTTTAGGAAGTAGATCTGAGAAGCGTTTAGCTGAATTGATATTAGATGGTAGTCTTACATGGTTTAGACAAACGGCTAAATATCCTTTTGGCTCGAATACCTTGAAAATCAAAAGTGATTTAGGATTATTAAAAGATGTGGCTAAATTGATGGCTGGAATACATACCTATGGAAAAGATAGTTTAGAAAGTAAAAAGATTATTGTAATGTTTTTCCTTGATGATGAAGTATCTAAGATTTCTATCTGGCTAAACCCATTAAATCCTACTGATGCCAGGGGATCATTTATTTCTAATCAAATTAATGGTCAAAATATCATCACTGCTTATGAAATAGATCCAATTTTGGCTGTAAATTTAGCATTAAGGTACAAGATCAAAAATCTTGATGAAATTTTACAGAAATTATTAATTGAAGACCCGTTACCAGCAATTTATTATCCTAGTGCTGTTCAATATTTGATTGGAATTAATGCAGGTACAAATTTTCCATCACATCATTTATTATTTTGGGAACCATTATCACCTATCGATTCAATACAATTATTTTTACCACCTTTTGGTAACAATTCTTACATCTTGCAATATACCATGAGGTCGTTAGAACATCATGATGTTAACTTAACCTTCTTCTATGTTCCTCAAATTGTCCAATCCTTAAGATTCGATGCTAGAGGTTATGTGGAAAGGTTCATTGTTGAAACTGCTAAAGTATCACAATTATTCGCTCATCAAATCATCTGGAATATGTTGGCTAATAGTTATAAGGATGATGATGGAACAATACCTGATCCTTTAAAGCCAACATTAGATAGAGTACAAGAGAAAATGTTGAAAACCTTTAGTGCACAAGATTTGAAATATTACGAGAAGGAATTTGAATTCTTTAATGAAGTCACGGATATTTCAGGGAAATTGAAACCATACATTAAGAAATCTAAACCAGAGAAGAAAGCCAAGATTGACGAAGAGATGAGTAAAATTGTTGTTAAATCGGGAGTCTATTTACCAAGTAATCCCGATGGTGAAGTGATTGATATCAACCGGAAATCAGGTAGACCATTACAAAGTCATGCAAAAGCTCCATTTATGGCTACTTTCAAAATTAAAAAAGATATTGAGGATGTTGATGAATATGGAGAAAAAGTTTATTTACCGATAGAAAAATGGCAGAGTGCTATTTTTAAAGTTGGAGATGATTGTAGACAAGATGTTTTAGCATTACAATTGATTTCGGTATTCAGAAGTATTTGGAACAATGCAGGATTAGACTTATTTGTATATCCATACCGAGTCACTGCTACTGCAGCAGGATGTGGTGTCATTGATGTATTACCCAATTCAACATCAAGAGATATGTTAGGAAGAGAAGCAGTTAATGGATTATACGAATATTTTGTTACCAAATTTGGACCTGAAAATTCGATCGAATTCCAATTAGCTAGGAATAATTTAATCAGATCATTAGCAGCATATTCAATTATAACATACCTTTTACAATTCAAAGATCGTCATAATGGGAATATTATGTATGATGATTCTGGACATGTTATCCATATAGATTTTGGATTTTGCTTTGATATTGTTCCAGGAGGAGTTAAATTTGAATTAGCCCCATTTAAATTAACCCATGAAATGATTATGGTATTAGGAGGTAGTCAGAGTACTCAAGCATTCCAATGGTTTGAAGAATTATGTGTCAAAGGATTTTTGGCTTGTAGACCATATATGGAAACAATTGTTAGATGTGTCAATCCAATGTTGGAAAGTGGATTACCATGTTTTAAAGATACTACTATAAAGAAATTAAGATCAAGGTTTGTTCCTAATAAATCAGAGAAAGATGCAGTCCATCATATGAGAGGATTAGTTAAGAAAGCCATGGAGAGTTTCTATACCAAAGGATATGATGAGTTCCAGAGGTTGACCAATGGTATTCCATATTAGAACCATTGGAATAAAGGATATAGTCACGTGTCACTCTTTCTATAAGTATTGACCTTTAGCATAAAAACTATATACAATACCCCTCATCCCTTTACCTTCTCAACATCACCTGTAGGTTCCGGGGCCCGTCGTATATGTCGACTGGCGGTAGCCTTGCAAGGCTGGGCGTAAAAAGCTCTCAACTGTCTTGGCTCTTGGTAATACTTAGTACCGGCTTGGCCCCGCGTGGTGGTCCCCTTTAATGATGGCCCCCGAAAAGTCTATGGTACCAGTGGCCGCAACACTTCGCCCCAAAAGAGCAATTCACCGCCCCGTCTAGCGTGCTAGGTCGCGAAAACTCCATCCATAAATAGAAACATGTTTACATGTTACAGCCATAATATGATAAAATTACACAAACACAAGGGACCACTTCTTGTCACCAACTTTGTAAGACTCTTTCTTTTTAATTTTTATCTTCATCTTTTAACACTTTAGTCACTCGTTGAAGAGATCTTTTGTCATAGATTCTAGTGTTGCATCTTCTGGTATTCCATTCCAATCACCTCGGGTTCTACAACAACTACAATCCAGCCAACAGAATCCCTCACCGACTTTTTTTCTTTTTTCTATCTCAGTGAGAAGATTAAAATATTTTGATCTGGCAGTATTAAAGTGTATACTGGTATCAATTACGTCTGAAGGTCATAACAACTACCACCAGTTACAGCAGAGGTTGTTTCCAACATGAGACCATTCATCCCGGTGCTAACATTATTACTTTATTGGTTTAATACCATCCATGCTCAAGACTATATAAAGACCACTTCGTTATTAACATGTATGGATAATTCCCAATTCACCGCAACTCATTTTAACGTTAAGTTCTTTCCGGATAATAGTTCAGCATTGGTAGATGTGCAAGCTATTTCTAACATTGATGCTAATGTCACTGCTTATGTGGAATTTATTGCTTATGGTGTAAGTGCTTTTAAAACCAATATATCCTTTTGTAGTTTAGGTTATGAAACCATTTGCCCATTTTCTACTGGAAATTTAGAAGTTAATACTGATTTTGATGTCCCCAAAGATCAAATTTCTCAGATCCCAGGAATTGCTTATACCATTCCTGATTTGGATGCTAGAGTAAGAGTTATATTAATGAATTCTGAGACTGATGAGAGTTTAGCTTGTGTTGAAGCTATTTTGTCTAATGGTAAAACAGTTCAGACTAAATATGCTTCTTGGCCAATTGCTGCTATATCGGGATTGGGGGTTATAACATCAGGAGTAGTATCAGTAATTGGACATTCTAATACTGCTGCTCATATTGCTTCTAATTCTATGTCTTTATTTATTTATTTCCAAAGTTTAGCTATTACAGCTATGATGGCTGTTGCTAAAGTACCTCCTATTGCTGCCGCTTGGGCTCAAAATTTCCAATGGTCTTTAGGTATTATTAGAGCTGGATTTATTCAAGATATTGCTAATTGGTATGTTCAAGCTACCGGTGGTGTAGCTACTGATATCTTGAATTCTCGTTATTTATCAATTTCAGTTCAAAAAGCTAAAAGATCAGCTTACGAATTTTTAGCTGATTCTTATTATAAAGCTCAATCTGCTAATCATTTAACTCTTTTTAAAAGATTTTCTTTATCAATTGCTAATGATGATTTTGGTCAAACAGATAATTTAGATCCTGATTTGTATAGTACCAATGAAAAGGCTGATGATTTAGTATCCAAAATTTTGGTATTAAGAGGGATCCAAAGAGTGGCTTACTTAGCTGGTATTGAAATTACTAGTTTATTTCTTACTGGGATCATCTTTTTATTGTTCTTTGCCTTTGTAATGGTGGTTTGTTTGATGTTATTTAAGGCAATCATTGAGATTTGTATTAGATCCAAGGTAATGAACGAAGGGAAATTTAATGAATATAGGCAACAGTGGCCAAGTATTATAAAGGGGGCTTTATATAGATTGTTATTATTAGCTTTCCCTCAAGTTGGTGTTTTATGTCTTTGGGAATTAACCAATAGAGATTCCGCTGGTACTATCGTTGTGGCTATATTCTTATTTGTGGTTGTATTTGCTTTATTATATCAGGCTGGTACCAGAGTGTTTTTAAGAGGGAGAAGATCCGTTAAACAATTTAAAAACCCTGCTTATCTTTTATATGGTGATGGTGAATTTTTGAATAAATTCGGGTTTGTTTACGTTCAATTCAGAGCTGATTGCTACTACTTTGTATTGATTTCCTTGACTTATGTATTTTTGAAATCATTGTTTGTGGCTGTCTTGCAAGAACAAGGAAAGGCTCAATCAGTTATTGTGTTTGCCATTGAGTTAGTTTACTTAGTCGGTGTATGTTACATCAGACCATTCATGGATAAAAGAACCAATGCTTTTAATATCACTATTGCTGTAATCAATACTATCAATGCCTTATTCTTTATGTTTTTCAGTTATATATTTGGTCAACCTCAAATTGTGGGATCTGTTATGGGTATTGTTTATTTCATCCTTAATGCGGTATTTGCCTTATTTTTGTTAATATTCACCATTGTAACTTGCGTATTAGCGTTAGTTTATAAAAACCCTGATACTAGATATCAACCAATGAAGGATGATCGGGTCTCCTTTATCCCCAGATTCGACCAAAAAGGTAAAGATGGTCATGCCTCTGGGGTTCCTAATGATGATAACTATGAATTGATGGCATTAGGAGCCAGTGCCATGAGAGGTCATGAAAATGGTGGTAAGCCTGCTGCTTATGATGATGATGACTCTGTATACGATGAAGATTCTTCTGGATTTACTAGTCAAAGTAAAAATCATCAAAACATATTCAATAATAATGCTGATGATTCTAAGAGAAACAGTTATTATATGGACAGCATGGAGCCAACACAACCATCTTCTACTATAGTGGGTAATCCAGGAGCTGCCTTCAATAATTATAATAGGACCGGTTACCAATACAAGCAAAACAACAATAGTTCACAAAGTTTCACCAATCCATATCAACAAAGAAGCGGATTTAATGGCCAACCTACCAATGCCAATAGAGTTAACTTCAAATGATTTAAATGATTATTACGACAGTTTACATCCAGACTTTTATTCACCTTTTTCCCAGAGTAAGTCGACCTTTTTACTTCTCATCATCAACTATCATTGTACGCATATCTTTGTTTGTATTGTTTCCATACTTACATAAAGTGTATTAGTTTCTGTTTATTATAGTGCAAGGAGACTTGACAAATGTATAAAAATTGTAAAGATTAATTATTAGAATAGAACAAAGCGGTTTTGATCAATCATTCTCTGTATTGAGACAGAATCTTGGATTTCCAAAAATGCTATGGTGAAAGACATTATACCAGGTAATCTTTTCACAGTCAGTATTATCTTTGCTAAAAATTGAAAACCTCTTAGCTAAAACAGGATTGGAGTCACCGTCTGTATTATCACCAGCTTCAAATATGACCTGAGAATACTTTTTACTCCTGGCGGTTTCCAACTTATCTTCAGCAACCCTGATCAATGAAAGGGGAAGTATCAACCCTCCCTCTGGCTGAAATGGTAGGAGAGATTCTTCTTCTTCCTCGAAGCTTCTTTTGACTCGGTTAATCAAATTATCTCCATTGGAATTATAAGGATTATCTCCCAAATCATAATCATCTGATTTAAACTCTTGGATAAAGTCTAATTTCGATTTCATATTATTGATGGTATCCATGATTTCTTGTTTCAAGTTATCTTTCCTATCTTCGATACCATCTTTTTTTTCATCGATTTTATCGAACAATTTGTACCTTTTTTGATCTAACCTTTCATCAATTCGTTCCACTAATGGTTTAGGTTCAGTAGCTAGCTCATAAGTAACATCATTGAACTTATCAGCCAACACACTAAGCTTATCATGAACCTGTCTAAGTGTTTGAGCATTTACCTCCTCATTGACAGACTGAATTTCACGTTTAGCAAAGTCACCATCTGCTTGTTGTGATTTTTCAAGCTTCATAAGTTCAGAGATATCCTTAAAAGCAGGAAACAAATATAATGCCTTTTTATCATGTATCTGTAAACAATAGCTGTCATCTAAATGGTTAGGGTTAGTAGTGCAGAACAAAGATTCTACAAGACTATTATAATTGACGGATTTGATCCATTTTTGAGCAAAATTATCAAAGAAACTGGACATGAAAGTCTTTTCTGGACTTAAGTAATCCTTAATGGTCATTATAGGGTTCTTGATGGCTTCGAACTTGCTGCGTTCAGAACTTGAAAACATGAAAACCATTAATGGTTTATTTTCACTAATGAGAGATCTAAAGATTGGTAGGTTAGATACCAGTGAATGCAACACACTTCTTGCATAAATGCTTGAAGAATCAATCAATGATGGGCTGTCATCCATGACTTTAGTTTTATTTCCACTAAATTGAGTTGCATTGGATAAAGAACTTTGAGTCATCATCAGCTCTGGTTTGATCTTATTTGATAATAATTTCCCTTCTAAATAGCTTTTAGGTAAAACCAAGTAGTAGTTCATGAGGTTCATATATTCAGGCAAATTAAATGGGAGGCTTTGATCAATAAAATTAGCAAAATTGTGGTGCTTTGAGCTTGGAATTGATAATGGGTTACTATTGTTGAAGAGGAAAAGATTCTTGAAATCTTTAGGGATTCTAAACTCCTTATCATTCAAGTTGAAGGAGAAACTGTCATTGTTTAAGAACTCAAGACCTAACTTCTCAAGGGTGTCTGGGTTTAACAAATTAGAGGGAAGAATGTAAAGGTCACTTTCGGGGTTTGGTGTGTCTTTTATACTTTCAATTTTAGGCAACACAATAGGTGTGATTAGTGACTTCAATTCTCTCTCTAAATTATACCTTATTTCTTTCAATCCCTGTAAGCTAATTCTAGTGTTCATTTCATTTCTTAACCCAGGGTCCAACATAACTGCCTGTGTCAAGGCAAAAACTACTAGAATAATGTATCTAATGATCATAATATTCATATTCCTTAGCACTGATTTCGATTCTTCTACTGCGCTTGTGCTGCAGTTTTTGCAACCGCTAAATTTTTTTGCAACCATCGGCCATTTGTGTAAGTTACACAACCATCACCACCTCCCACTTTACATTGATATAAGGCTGGTATATACATGCATTATTAGCTATATAGTGTACACAATAATCTTATGCTTACCTCTCACATCAAAATCATTGGTAAGTTCGAACATTTCTCCTGATTCATTCAAGTAATATTCTTTTAAAGGCTGTCCACTAGTGGGATCAATCAAATCATCCGGCTTCTCCTGATTAAAATTAACAGTGGAGCCACTAGAAATTGATTGATTGAAACCCTTTGTGAGACCTCTGTTACTGTAGTCAAAATTCAAGTCATCTAAAAGGTTCATCCTGGAAATATATAGCGTAGTTAAAAACATGGTTAAATCAATCAACCATAAGAAGGCAGAAATTATTATGAATGCACTGTCGGCTTTTCTTAACAGACATATAGATGAGGTGGCACAATCGTTATTTGGAATTATATGGCTGATAGATATGATAAATGAAACTAAGGATATTATCATTGCTGCTGTGACATAGAAACTTCCGTTTCTCTTCTCGAAGTCAATCAAGGTAGTCATGAAAAGTATTGATATTATCAAGGAAATTGTCCCATCAGCTATGAAATATCGATAAATTCCTGAATCTATTCGGTGATCTTGTGTTTCCAAAATTCCAGATAATGTTATTACAATAATGGATATGATCATTTCAAAGAAGTAAAGGACGAAATTAGCAGTTATGGTGATCTCCTTACCCTCATACAATTCATCTCGAAGAATTTGTTCAGCAGGGAACGAAAATAATGGCCTATGCATTACCCCTCTTACCAACCGATTTTCCATCTCTTTTTGCTTGGATGTCATGCTTAAGGTTCCACTCTTATATACTGATTCTGAATAATTGGGCTTGTAGTAGTCCAGTGGTTGCATTATAGGCGGAAGTTCTTTATCCTTATAATTAGTCATGTTGGTAAACTGAGTCATAGGAGTGGATGGCATCATGGAATTATGATTGGTCATTGGTGTTTTAACCGTAGTAAGATCATCAGGCAAGGATGGTATTCCTACCGATGCGTTGGTATTATACGGTAGTTTTTGTACTGGTGATTCATGACCTTCTTCTTTAATTGAAGATGGATAAGGAACAAATTCATTGGGGTTTTTATTTTCGTCTACCAATGAGCTGGTAGATGGCTTTTCGTAATACTGATAAATATCATGGTAGTCAAAGCTTGAATTTAAGGTCCCATCAGGATCTCTTAATTTAGGGATAGTATGATTACCCTCTGCTATTTCTAATAAGGTTCGATTCTTTTGGGGTCCTGGATCCGGTATTGGAACATTATCGTCAAAAAATGAAGACAGTAATTCTGTATGACTTCTGAATCCATCGTGGCCGAGATCAACCACTTCGGGTCTTTCATCAAGCGATGGTGGAGTTGAGTTTCTTGATCTGACTCTGGGGTTAGGGCTCTCGAATTCGAATCTTGATAGATCACTTACCACTCGAACATCACGCTTTCCATATGACATGTTTTAAGGAGAGTTGTGAAATGAAAAGGTCACTTTACATGAATATATTTTAATCAGTTTGATGTCTTCAACAGCCAGTAACTCTCATTTAGCAGTCAAATCTTGCAAAAGACTAATCGGGTAAAATGTAAACAAATCTAATTACACTCCCGCATTAGGAAATCATATAGACATGTTAAAATCATCTTGCTTACTTTATGAATCTGAGGTTTGCATATTGGACATTCAGCAGTTCAAGATTATAATGCTGCTCTGATTACCTTGGTGTCTACATGTGGCTGGCTATCATGATAACGTTGGAATTTTAGACAAAGCAGCATCTTCAGTTAACTGAAAGAGTGAATTTCACACTTGAGAGGTATACAAGAACACTACCGTCTGCTAAAGTATAGCTGAACTATATGGTAAAGAAGATTCTAATAAAGTCCAAAGTCCAACCAGTATGCTGACAAGCTTTATTACTTTGAGCCCTCGGACTGTAAACCTTAAAAAATCTCAAGGAAAATAGATGCAACTTATGAGCATATTAATATTTGATGAGGCAGTTACATTGAACTTTAGACACCCTTGAGGACTGAATTCGAGATTGGTGATAACAATTATCAATTTAATTATCAATATTACACAATATATTAAATAGGAGCCCATTTGGGCCCAATTATCCAAAAAAGTTTAGATTTCATTATGTGGCTATAAGCAAACATACTCATTTTTACATCAAATTGCCTGGTTAGCTCAATCGGCTAGAGCGTTTGACTTTTAAATCTACTTTAAAGGTTATCAAAAGGTTGCGGGTTCGAGTCCCGCATCGGGCTCTTTCTTTTTTCCATTCTTTTTCTCTTACAATAGCACAAAAACCGTCCAGTTCATTTGTACACTTGCAGTAGCATATTTGACACCAGTACTCAATAGGTTATTGAGACAACCGTTCATACTAACTGCCACCTACTGATGTCAGCTCGCTGATAGTTACCGCAAAAAGTTTGCAACCAACGCCATCCCCGGAGTATTTAGGAGACAAGGGGGACCCTCGGAAACATCAACCAATGACATCAGTCCGTTTACCAACAGCACTCCGAAACGACATCGAGCAACTGCTCGTTACCACCAGCAGGTCCGCGCTTGTCGCACCAACTTCTCCCCAGGCTGGCCCGGATCCCGGGCCCAACGGTCCTGTAGTGTCGTCTAGAAAAATAAGTGGAGCTCGAAAATGCGGCCAGTGACATCGAGGACAAATTTTTTATAATCACATACTTCATATTCAATTAGGAGATATAGAACCAATTTAAGTTGATAGAAAATGTTATCTAGAAACTTTAAAAGTAACGCCCGTCGTTTACCTGCAATGGTAAGGTCCTCTTTGAGACCTCAAATCAATGTTTCAAGAGGTTTACATTCAGTTATTCAACAAGGGAAAATTGTTAATACCGGATCCATCAGACCAATGAATAATGTCATTGACTTTAAGAGATTTGCTTCTCAAACTGTTAAAGTTCCTGAAATGGCTGAATCTATTTCTGAAGGTACTTTGGCTTCATTTTCTAAGCAAGTCGGTGATTATGTGGCTGCTGATGAATTGATTGCTACTATCGAAACCGATAAAATTGATGTCGAAGTAAATGCTCCAGTAGGGGGTACAATTACTGAATTATTAGTTAGCCCTGAAGATACTGTTGAAGTGGGTCAAGAATTAGCTAAAATTGAAGAAGGTGAAGCCCCAGCTGGTGGATCTGAAGCTCCAGCTAAGGAAGAAGCTCCAGCTAAGGAAGAAGCTCCAAAAGAAAGTGCTGCTCCAAAGGAAGAACCAAAGAAAGATACTCCCCCACCACCACCTAAAAAGGAAGAGCCAGCAAAAAAAAAAGAATCTAGTGGTGAATCTAAACCTAAACCTGAAACTGAATCATCTCCATCTTTTACCAGTTTCAGTAGAAATGAAGAAAAAGTTAAGATGAATAGAATGAGATTGAGAATTGCTGAAAGATTGAAAGAATCTCAAAATACTGCTGCTTCTTTAACTACATTCAATGAAGTTGATATGTCAGGCTTAATGGAAATGAGAAAATTATATAAAGATGAATTTTTAGAAAAGACTGGTATTAAATTTGGATTCATGGGTGCTTTTGCTAAAGCTTCAACTTTAGCTATGAAAGACATTCCAAATGTTAATGCTGCCATTGAAAACAATGATACTTTAGTCTATAGAGATTATACTGATATCTCTATTGCTGTTGCCACTCCTAAGGGTTTAGTTACTCCAGTGGTTAGAAATGCTGAATCTTTATCAGTTTTAGGAGTTGAACAAGAAATTGCTTCTTTAGGTAAAAAGGCTAGAGATGGTAAATTAACTATCGAAGATATGACCGGTGGAACTTTTACCATTTCTAATGGAGGTGTTTTCGGTTCTTTATATGGTACCCCAATTATTAACATGCCTCAAACTGCAGTTTTAGGATTACACGGAGTCAAAGAAAGACCAGTTACTGTTAATGGTCAAATCGTTTCCAGACCTATGATGTATTTGGCTTTAACCTATGACCACAGAGTTTTAGATGGTCGTGAAGCTGTTACTTTCTTGAAGACTGTTAAAGAATTAATTGAAGATCCAAGAAAAATGTTATTAATGCAATAAGCCAATTGCTAGAGTTGATCTGGTTTTATTTATTTGATAATGTTTTCGACCTTTTATTTATTTATTCATTTGTTAACATTTTTCTTTTATTTAGCTTAAATAAGTTTTAAGTGCACGTTCTTTGCATGATATCTAAATCTGAAAGTTGTAGATATAGAAGGTGTATCTAGAAACATTTGATGCGCAGTCGCTGCAAATGGCTAAGGGTTATAAACTAGTAAGAGATGAATTGTAATAATAGTACGCAGTAATTAGAGAGCCCTAAAGGGGAAGACGACCAAATCCCCACTAGCACTAACACCGAAAATAGAACCCATCGCTCGACTAAAGCAGAAGTGATAGGTTCAGTAGCCCGGTTGACGATTAATAGACAGAACCCTTACAAGAACAAAACAACAAAACAAAGAAAGCAAATGGTAAAAAATATCACTAAAATGACATGCCACCACTCGGGTTGTCATCCCACAGGGCGAACATATTGTTCGTTTGTTTGTATATTTAAGCAATATTTTGAGTAATGAATTTTTCGAAAGTAAAAATGATTGCAAAATCTGTTTACAACTCATCCCGATTAGGCAATTTGATACCATTTCTTTCGCAACAATATTTTCAATAACTATCAGGTTTGATCTCTTCTAATTAAGCCCTAACCCGTTTTATAACACTTTTTGTTTCTTTCTCTTCACTTTATCCTTCTATATCCTATTAGTTTCAAAAATCTAGTCACTAATATAACAAAGCTAATCGATTAATCCCTTTTTTAAAGAGTGCCAAACCACATTGGGGTTCTCATTTTCAAATAGTTGCAAATATTTAACATAGTTTTGAAAAAATGGACCAGTTTTCTGATTGGGTAGAAATCCCCAATACTTCTGAATACATGAGAAATGAAGACTTTGATCAATATTTACAAGGATACAATAATGATATCGATGATTTATTTAATCAAACTTTGTTAGGTATTCAAGATTTGGATGTTCCTACAGGATTTGTGAATGATATCCAGCAACAACAAGCTCAAATGCAACAACAAAACCAGCATCAGACATCCATTTCGACTCATCATACTGCTACTAATTCATATAATTTCCATCAAGCTAAACACAGTAGGAAAATAAGTGGCACTGCCATATTCGGATTTGATAATCACACCAGAGAGTTGTCGTTAGACAAATCTGTTTCTCCTGGTCAATTGATGAAAATGCAAAAACAGCAGCAACAGCAAAAGCAACATGATTCACTGCCTTTAAAAAAGCCAGTACCACAAAAACCAATTACGATTTTATCTGAAGGAGAAGAACCTGTGCCAAAGGATAAACCATCAAGGAAAGGAGATGATTTCGTAGTATCTACAGAAAATCCAAAATCCTATAAATTTCCTCCATCTCCAAGCCCTTCCACCTCGTCAAGGGATGCTGCAAATTCTGACAACGATTCTAGATCACAACCAGGTTATCATTACTCTGCAAGATATTTACAGGAGCTTAGTCGGTATGAAAATGGCAGTAAACCTCCAGCTTATGTGGACGATATCGAACCATTGTTGAATTCAGAGCAAAACCAAGCAGGTACTCCTTCGAAGATTGGACAGTCTTCTACTCCATTTGCCAATAATCAAGTAAGATATGTTCCCATCCCAGTCCAGGAACCAGATCTTCAACAGAGAAAATCACCACAGCGTCCACAACAACAACAACAACAACAACAACCACAGCAGCAACAACAGCCACAGCATCAGTTCCAACAACCAGATCAACCCTTCAATTCAATTCCCACCACTTACTTACCACCTCCATCACCTCCTACATTATCCCAAGGATCTCTCGATCAGTCATCTCCGGAACCACATCCATTCACTAGAGATTCTTCGCCAGCCAACGACTTGAATTCATCTCCCGTGGTCAACCACCAGTTTCAGGGAAACCAGCATCAACACCAACAGCCAAATCAAGGAAGCTTATTCTACAACCCCCAATACTTTTCGGACAACGGAGATTTCCTTAATCAGAATTATTCATCGCCGATAAATTCCCAATCAGTTAATTCATCGCCAGTGAAGAATTCTAATTACTTCTCCAGTCCCTTAAGACATGTACCATTAACCAATGATGATACAGTAGATGCCAATGACACAATACCCCAAATGACTCCACTAAAATCATCACATCCTCCAATGACTCCTTCCAAGAATAAAGTATTACTAGAATGGAGTCCAATAGTTTCACCAAATGCCGAAAACAATAAAAACGTCACCAGAGCTATTAAGCAAGGCTCACCAAGAAGAAGAGTCAAAAAGACTTCATTATTACCACCAGGTGAATTAGATAGATATTGGGAAGGTCCCGATGAAAACAATTTCTTCATTTGTCACTATAAAAACTGTGGGAAGAAATTTACCAGAAGATATAACGTAAGATCTCATATTCAAACTCATTTGAGTGATAGGCCATTTGCATGTGCTTACTGTCCCAAGAAATTTGTCAGGCAACATGATTTAAACCGTCATGTTAAAGGTCATTTGGAGTCTAGACATTGTAAATGTCTTTGTGGTAAAGAATTTACTAGAATTGATGCTTTAAAGAAACACAGACTTAGAAATATTTGTTCAGGAGGCATTCCTCCTGAAGAAGCTGATACTTTGAAATATTCAAGTCCTAGTAAGTTCGATAACTCAAGCCCGGTTAGGACTGACATTTCAAGTCCCGAAAAGCTTGACCATGAATATGATTATCAAAGCAATGGAGACAATGATAATAACAATCTTCGAACTTCAATACCTCAAACTCCAAATTTGCAACAATCTCAAATTCCTGAAACAATAATATCGAATAACTTGTTGCAAAATATTGACGAGGTATCTCCATTTCACTAGAATTATTAATTAAAAAGGGTCGAATTGGTGGTTGGTAATGTATAATACGTTCAATTCTTCGGTTAATGTTGGCAACTTGTTTTTCCAAAAGTGCTTTTATTTCGTCTTTCTGTATCTTTTTACGGCAGTGATTTTTATTTTTTTCAATTTTGTACTATTATGAGTATTTGACCCCTTCGTGATTGTCTGATTATAGCTGAATTTACTTGCATTTCACTTCCTACTTTGTCTTGGTATCTGAACTCAATATCCATATGGTTTATATTTTTAACTGAAATAAAGAAAGAACAAAAGATTGTAAAATATAGATTTATATATAAATGAAAAAAACGAGTTTTCACTTCTTTACAGCGATAAAAGAATCACTTATTTACATTGATTAAGTAAATACGCTATTTACGGAAACAAAAAGAAGAATTACTTTTAAGGTCTTTTCTCTCAGACCCATGCGATATTCACACATAACCTATTTTATACCAACTAGCTGTTAATTATTTGGTTCTTCTGACACTTGTGACAACCGATCGGAGTTTTCATTTTGAATGAGTAAATCTGAAACCTCCTCTTCTTTGTGAGTCTTTAAGTGTTGATTTAAATTGTCAGATCTACTGAATTTCTTATGACAAATATTACAATCGTAGGGCTTATCAAATGTGTGGAGTGATCTGAAATGTCTTTTCAAATGCTCTTGTCTTTTGAATCTTCTTGAGCAATAATTACATAAATAAATCTTCGACAGGTCCACCAAGTCAGCCTGCTTATTCTCTTTACGACCTCTCGTCCTGTTTTTCCCATTAAAGACATATGTAGGAGTTACTTGAGGATCATTAGGTAAGTCTAAGGTTTTCATATCAACCTCTGTTTCAACTCCGTCGGTAATGACCTTGGTTCTAACACTCTTGATATCAGGTTCCTTCTTGTCGTCCGTAGCCTCACCAGTTTCATCAAACATGTCTGCCCCAGACAGTTTGTTGCTTGGTGTGCCTTTGCGCTTCATTAACTTTGAACCTAGTATTCTTTTCGAGGCACTTGCTATAGGATTGGAGCTATTCTCTTCGGTATCTTCTTGGTTATCTTTTGTAACGATTTGAGAATGAGATGTTTGTGATGTTGAGGCACTCATTGAGCTCCCAAACAGATTATTCAGCGCCAGAACTCTATCATATTCATTGATAGAAGGATTTACCAGATCATCAAATTCGCTAGACTCGGACGGTCTAATTGATTCCTCTAATTCCTTATCAATGTTCTTTGATTTCAGGCTTTTGCTTTTATCCTTAGCTTTCGTTTTATTGAAGGTCGAATTTTTACCAATCTTTTTCCGTTTACCAACATTTTCAAACAAGGCAGCGTAATCCGGTTGATTACCAGATAGATCCAGAAATGCCGAGTCAAGTGATATGTTATTAGCACTGCTATGATTGTTGAGATGATTATTGGAATGATTATTGGTTCCCACAGTATTAGCTGAAGATGGGGTTCGACTCATATTGCCATGGAATGAAGAATCATAGTTAGATTCCTCTAGGTCATGATTAGCTGAACTGGTACCACCACTATTCTTACTAGCATTATCAGTTGATGCATCAATTTCTTCAGCAAGTTCTTGCTTGGTAGGGGTTTTGAATCTATTGAACAAACCCCTCTTGGGCCTTTTGGCTTTCTTAGGTAATGAATCCAAACCATCCATTTCCATTTCTTCCTTTGGTGGACTCATTACTAGAAATTCACCGGAATTAATGGTTTGACCGTTGGGATCAACGCCTTCGAATTCACTTGCTTGTAGTCCTTGGTTATTACTATCACCATTATTAACATTAGTATTGTCATTGTTACCATTGGCGGCATTAGCTGCATTAGACTTGAATATACTTCTGATTAAATGTTTTGGTTGTTGTCTAGGGGTGGGAGATGACTGAGCCTGATTCATAAATGAATTATCAAAAAGACCACTTGAACTATTATTCTTAGTAGAAGGAGAATTAGATTTGGAGATAGGGGAAGCAGAAGCTCTTTGATTATTCTTATCACTCATAAAAGGAATATAATTCGAAATAGAATTTGTAAAGCTCAAGTATCTTCCTGAGTTATTTCTTTGTTGTCTTTGATGCTGATTAGGATTAGAATTAGAATCAATCGAGTTTCTTGTCTTCGAATATAAATCGATTGAGTTTCTATTTGAATTTGTCAATTCGATCGATTGTCTAGGAAGGTATTGTTGAGCTGAAAAGAAAGAAGGCTGTGTTGAATGGATCGAATTTATAGAAGGAGTTAAAGAAGTAGTAGTAGTTAAAGGGGATAAATCATTGACATTATAATTGACATTAAAACCTGGATTGATAGAAATTGAAGGAGGATTGAAATGACTATCTATGGATGGGTTCCTAAGGTGATTTGGATTGGAATTAATATTACTACTATTGATGAAATGAGAATTATCAGGAATTGATTCATTTTCATTGACAAATGAATATATCGATCCATCATCCACTTGACCTTCTAATGCAACAAATTGATTTATATTGGAATTGGGAGTATGATCGACATTTACAGAATGTGATGGATCTATACTATTACGTTGGAAGTTATTGTCATTTTCATGTTCATTTTCATTGGTGAAAGTATTAACATTAGGTTTAGGATTAAAGCTAAATTGATTGGCACTAGGGGTGTTGAAAGTCGAAGGAAAATTAGCATTAGGAGTGTTCACATTTGAGATATTCATATTAGAAGCCGGTGAAACATTATCGAGATTATGCTGTTGTTTCTGCAGGTCAGGAGATTGCAGTTGATGTGATTGTTGTCTTTGAAATTGATGCTTGAATTTTTGATTAAAATATTGATTATGAGGGAACAATGTTTCTCGTAGAGCTACATCTGAATCCTTATTGTTATGACTTAGACTATCAAAGTATAAGTCCAGTTCAATTGTAAATGGAGGTGAGTCATCAATCTCCATATGATCATCATTAAGACTATCTTTAAAAGCCCCCGGAATACTAAAGGAGATATTATTGGAATTGTTATAGTAATTAAACTCATTATACTCATCAGTAACACCTTGCGATTGGACTTGAGAGTCTGAAGTAGAATTGGCATTAGGATTATTTGTATGGTTTATTTCGGACTTATGTCCCGAACCAAACCCTGCACCAGTATCAAGACCAGTACCAGCACCGGCCCCAGACTCCTGTGGAACATTAACATTGGAACTACCAACAACATTAGGGTCTTGTGTAATCATTAACCCTCCAGAGCTTTCAACTTTGGTATCATACATTTGCCCATACCCATGAGGATCTGACTGAACTGCTCCTCCATTTGTACTTGGATTGGTGGGACTTATATCATCATCTAAGCTTGGACCCAACTCCCCATACCCTGGGTTCAACAAAGTCTTATCCAATAGTTCATCCTTCCCATGGGGTTGATTACCACCCGGTCCAGATTGTAGATTGAAATTAGCCTCCGGATCAGGATTATACGGATACGGATTTTGAGCTAAAAAGGGGTCGGAGTACCCTAAATACCTTTGCCCATCCGAGTAATTATCATTCGAACTCATATTATGATATATAGTCTTGGATATGTTTCATTAAGTGGCTCGATAATTGTGGTTAATCTTGTACTTATTGTCCCATAGAGTTTGAATCTCAGATTTTTTTTTCTCACCCGCTTTTCCTCGCCGTATTTTCGTTTTCGAAAATTAGGCTGCAAAGCATTATCAGTTAGGGGCTATACCTGAGGGGGGGAGAGTGAAGTACGAATATTACGAGAGATAGGATATAACATTAGTATAATACATATATAGGGCCCAAAGTGGTCTATTCCTCTGTTTCGTTAGATGGAACTCGTTTCCTTATGGCGTCATTGTCGTCAGGATTCATGATTCTTAACACTGATCTCCGTTTGGAACTTACCAACACCTGGACATCCAAATCAGATATGGAATTAGTTGATTCATAGTCTGATATATGGTCGGGAAATTTACTAGAGGCAACTTCATCCCCGTCTGATTCAGGCTGAGGGGTACTGGAGACCTGTTTAAGAGGATCTAGTGTCCTCATATTTGGGTCATAAGATGGGTCAGTGACCAGCATATCTATATCTTCATCAGATAATTCGTCTAGATCTGTGGTGGTGTAAGGTAACCTTTGTAGGGTGTCATAATTTTCGATAGCGGATTCATTATCTTCTAACAATAAATTGGATCTTGTTCTCTTTTCTGGTGACGGAAGATTGTTAAAACTAATGGATTTCTTTAGTCTGACCACAGACTTATTAAGTTTATCAATAGTTTTTAATGGTTTGGGGGTGATTGGGCTATATGGGGTCATGTTATCAGGTAAGGTTGAAGGGATGGGGCTTTCACTACTCTCTTGAGTTGGTTCATGGTATAATGTCTCTTGACTTTGCATGAATTTCTGTTGATCGTATTCTTGTCTTTTTCTAACCCAGGAATCAATCGAGTTCACATCGAGGGTCGAATGTGAATCACTATACAATAATCGACTACGATGACTGTTGGCATCATTTCCAAAAGTATCGAATTTTTCTTTTTCATTGAAGTAAGTATCAAAATGGTTATTAAGATCACTTAATTCTTGTTTCATCAAGTTCTTCTTTCTCTTTTTCATCAAAAAATATCCGGCTGTTACTACTATAATGATAGCCGATACCGGGATCACTGTTCCTAAAATGGCCTTTTGTTGTATAGATTCCTTGACGTCTTCATTTTCCTTTGATTTTTCCTTATCCAGTTTGGGGACCGTTACTTTGTCAACTTTGTTAAAGTTCAAATCAAAAAATGACATCTCATACTCATTGGAATCCCTCTTTTTGGACTTGTTATTACCTATAGTTATGATATTATTGAATATGGTCACAATACCAAGATAATCCTTTGCATCAAAATCATTGTTACTTCCAGGGACCTCATAACTCCAGTTATTAGAATCAAGGTTCAAGTAAATTAATTGAGGATCACTAGGGTCATCACCTAGGTAACCTCCTATTATCAAAGCCTTAGAGACAGTAAAATGATCATTAATATCAGAAGCATCATTTGTTTCTAGCTTTCCGAATATAGGCAATATTTGAGCGTTCTTTCTAGAATTAATCTTATGATTGTTGTCATCTAAGTTACCATCTACGGTGGTATTCAGTTTATCAACCTGTTGGAATGACCAACCACTTTGAAAGTCCCATGTGGCCAACTGGTACATATTTAACCAGCCACTATCACTTTCACCACCAATTAATAACTGAGTGTATGGATCAGGAGCCAATAGGTTAGCAGCCCCATAGAATTTCTGGGGTTTGGTGGAGGTGGAAATGTTGGCTGCCTTATAATCATCAAAGTTGATGGATATTAGTCTGTCTGTTATGGTATTACCATCAGTAATCCCTCCATAGATATACACACTGTTACTACTAGGTGATGTCAAATAATTAGAGCCTTTAAGGAACTGCTTATTATCCAAGTCACTGAGGTCTAATTTGACATTATCCCATGTATGATCATTTTCATTATACTTGACGATTTGTAATTCATTTTGGTCTTTATTTCCTCTTGTCCCATACAATTGGTCGTTCACTAGAAATAAATCAGTGTTGTCAGGAGGGGTTTTAAGGGAGTAAACCTGACTAGGAGTAAACTCTCCAGTGATTGAAAAATTCAAAGATACCAATTCATTATTAGTTAAGTGAACATAAATCTTCTCCTTGGACAATGAATATAATGTTGATGAAGTCACAGCTTGTACTACTGTGACAAAAAGGACTATTGATAGTAGCAAAGAGGGAACTTTTAGGGACATGATTTGGTGAAGACTAAACAACAGGAAAAGCACGAAACTTTGTACAATGGTATAGAAAGAATGGAGGTCTGGGGCGACTGACCTATTGTCAGTCATTACCCTTCCTTTACAGATGTTCGATCTAACTTGATAATAGTTTGTATTATCAAAATACACTAATCGGGTAATTAATTTTGCACCAAAAATTTTGTTGTCCATCAGAACCATGATTACATAAGCAACATACCCAGAGAATTTACAAATGCCTACGGGGTATACAAGGCATGGAATAAAATAGGGAGCACCACATTTTCTACAGTTGATCCCGATAAGGACCGGTATCCATCAGTTCACGTCTATGCGATTATATTAAATTATACAAGAATGATTAATTTATTTTCTTCTAAAAGAACAACCTTCAGTTAATTTAGCTTTACCACCAGTTGGAGTACATAAAACAGTAGAACAAGAATCACAAGTGACAGCAGTTTGGGCATGAGAGAAAACAGTGGTAATGTTTAAACAACCTTGACATTTGACATCCATGAAGAAAGATCTTGGTCCTTGGACTAATTGTTTCTTTTTGTGTTTTTGTAATTCAGAAGCTGGGTTTGGGTTTAATAAATCTTGAACTAAAACCTATAAGAATTGTTAGTATTTAGGTCGAGGGAAATACAACGGCACTGGCAGGTTATATAAAAGGGCTGGATAGATCGAGAATACTAGCTGTTTGAATGTTTGGCTTCTTCCAATATCATTACGGCTTTTCTGATGGTTCCATGATTACTCTAGACATGCTGCACCTTATAAAGTAAACAGGGTATACAATAATCATGGAAATTCGTGAATACAATAATGGACATATAGACACTCATAGACATTAAAGGAACCTTTATGGACAGATTGAAGTCATATATATCTAAACTCCAGGACCATTTAAGTACATCCAGGCAAATGGAAGACCATATTTCTCCTTAACATATTCATTTCGGATTCTCTTTGCTTTCAACATTCTCATAAGGACCTTTTTGTACCTGACGATTTCGACTTTTATTACATTCTGATGCTTGAAATTCTCTTATATGCTAACTAGCTCCCTTATTCAATATCTGGCACAAAAAAGGACTTAAAACATACCATATTGACTCAATTATATCGTATTAATGTATGATGTTCGATAAGATAGTTTTTTTCAATAGGAATTTTTCACTATGCGTTTGGCATCTCTCGAAAAATTTTCTGAGGGTTTTGTGTAATAAATGAGAAGAGAGGATCACGAGGGCGCGCGCCATGAATCACATGACCGGGTGACTGTCCCGATATATTGTACTAATACCCTCATACGCGTTGCATAGCTAAAATAGGTTAAATACTAATGTGTATTAAACTAAGGACTAACCTGTAAATATAGAGATAACCAACATAAGGTAACGACATCACGACACACATATGCGTCACCGAATAAACAATGTAGACAATTTATCATTAAAATTATATAGAAAATTATTAGTAGGAATAATAATTGTTACAGGAAGTGAAAAGAATAAAAGGAGATAAAAATGGGGAAGAAGAGAATTTCAAGATCTAATCGTAAAGTAGATTTAATTTTGGAGCTATACAAATGGCATAAGTATGGCTATTGGAGTGGGGGGTGGGGGAAAACGGTAGACATAAAGATGAGTAGATGAGAAAAATATGACAAATGGGATGGATTGATGGATGGAAGGGAGTTAAAACATAAGATAAGGCATTAACAAGACATAATAACACAACCTTTAGGATAAACTTATTTCGAATTTCTCTTTTGTTTTCTTTGAGGATTATTACCCATCAAAGGATGAGGAGGATATTTACTTTGTTTATCAGCAGGTTTTAAAATTTGGAAAGAACATAATAAACTTTCATCAACACTCATCATAGCCCCAGCATTATCGAATTCACCACAATAATTTGGAGCCGAAAATAAAGTAACCAATTGACGTTTAGAAAAAAATTCATAACCATCTTCAACCACTTGATGAGCTCTACAAATTAAATCTAAATCATGTTTTTGTAAAAATCTTGATACCACATCAGGACCAAAAGTAAAAGAAACCCCTCGATCATTTTCAGACCAACCAGTTATATCTTTATCGGGATCAGACCATAATAAATCACATAATAATCCTACATCAGGAATATCAGTAGGTCTCATAACTCTTCTAATTTGTTCCATAGTATTTAAATCTGGGGATAAACCTCCATGCATTGTAAAGATTTTTTCATCTATAATGGCAGCAATTGGTAAACAATTAAAACAATCAGTAAAAGTTTTCCATAATTTAATATTATATCTTCTTTTACATTCATCATAAAATCCATAAATTCGATTAATTGAAGCACATTCATGATTACCTCTTAATATAAAGAAATTTTCTGGGTATTTAATTTTATAAGCTAATAAAAGACAAATAGTTTCTAAACTTTGTTTACCTCTATCAACATAATCCCCTAGAAATAAATAATTAGCTTCAGGAGGAAATCCTCCATATTCAAATAATCTTAATAAATCATAATATTGTCCATGAATATCACCACAAATCTTTATAGGAGCTTCCAATTCTAATAAAATTGGTTGTTGAATAAATATTTCTCTAGCTTTAGTACATAAATATCTAATTTCATGCTCTAAAAGCGTCACTTGTTTACCAGGTCTAGAACCTCGAACTTCTAATAATCTATCAACAATCGAATCTATATCAGCCTCCTGATGTTCACTCATATTATTTGTAAAGGAATAATGTTATGATATTTAGCAAGCTTATTAATTGGCGTTGCCGGGATTTTTTGTTATTGATGGGAGGGGTTGTTTTGTTGTAATCTTAAAATTTTCACTACTACCGGAAAATTGACAACACCTATATAACACCAACAAGAACAAGTAAGTGTAGTGATTACGGTATCTTTTAAGGGGCTTGACCAGAAAAAATTCACACGTCTCTCTCCTTAAAAACAAATGTATCGACAAAAAATTTTCTGTTGGAATTCCCTCACGGGGATGAACACAATTCGTGGGTTGGGGCGGGCAAGGGGACACGACAAAATACGATCGCAGATAGGGCCGGCACTGAGGAGCTGGTGAGACTGGGGCCAGACGGTGGTGAGGCTGGGGCCGGGCGGTGGTGGGGCCGGGCCAGACGGTGGCAGGGTGCACCGTGAATACTGGTCCTGGTCACTGTATACCCTGACTGGTCACTGTATACGCTGACGTGGTCACTGTATTCCCTGGCGTGGTCATTGTATACCCTGACATACTCACTGTATCCCCTGACATACTCCCTCTATACCCTGTTGTCCATGAGTCATGCATCCTTCAGGGGCTGGTACGACCCTTCTCGATCCCAGATCGGCATCGGTCGGGCCATGGTGGTACGGCAACGGTCCCTTGATAACACCAGAGAACGCCAGCGTGTGCGGTCCAATGAGCATCTGCAGTTATTACTGGGGCCATGGCTATTACATGCTGCAACCATGTCAGGTCCGTTTAAAAATGACTACACTCTCAGGCTCGTAGCAGCCTCTCAAAGTAAAGCATGTATGATTTGCTATAAACCATCTGATCATGTTCTCATCACCTCCAATAATGTCGACTTCTTTTATGTCTGTTACCACCATCTATTAGATGATCACTTTGCCAGTCATGGGCCTGATGCTAAATATGACCAATTACTTAAGGAAAAGAATGCCTTATCGCTATTGGTGGATGAATTGTCTGCCCAAGCTGAAAGAGTCAAGCCATCAATGTTTCGTAATCTTCCTGGATTTGGTTCCAAGCTGACTAGTGAAGAGGATAAACATCAATCTGGCTCAAAGGACAAAAGCTATGATCAATTGATAAAGGATAAGCAAGAGAATGAATCAAAACTACAACAAGTCACCCAAGATATTGACCTGTTTAAATTCAAGCAGTACAACTTGAATCAAGATTTTTACAATATGCGAGTGAAGCTGTATATTAATAAGAAAGTTAATGAAAAACGAATCAAGGACATGCATAACCCGGGGTTCTTTCCTTCTACTCCTAGTAATCTCCCGGGGGTGCCATCACTGGCACCACAAGGTCCACTGGATCCTCTG
Source organism: Yamadazyma oceani (assembly GCA_030569555.1). Taxonomy (NCBI): domain Eukaryota; kingdom Fungi; phylum Ascomycota; class Pichiomycetes; order Serinales; family Debaryomycetaceae; genus Yamadazyma; species Yamadazyma oceani. The sequence continues at coordinate 85,680 of JAJMLF010000021.1, read as the reverse complement.
AGAGGTCTGGATCCTCTGGGAGGTCTGGATCCTCTGGGGGGCCCGGACCCTTCCAACAATACCAACAACGGTCAGTAGCTAACATTCAGGTCGGATTGACTACTTTTTCATCAAGCCAATTCTCCCAATCTCCAATATTATTCTTCATCACACTTCCAGGAACAAAATCTACATTACCCTTTAATTTATCAAATGAAAATGGTAAATATTCATGCCAAAAACTCAATTCATCTTCATTATTTTTCAATTCAAATTCAATGATTTGATTTAATTCTTCTTGTAATAATAATTTAATCTTATTTACCGGTAAAGAATTAAATAAATCTTCTTTATTAATCATGATTAAAATATCTTTACCAATTGGAAGTTCTTCTGTAACTGTTAAAATCTTAAATAATTTCCTCGCCACCAAATTAATACTTTTTTGGAAATTTATCATATCGGAATCAATCATAAATAGTACCCCTTTTAAATTTATAGTATTAATCAAATTATTGAATAGATTATCATATTTGACATATCCAGGATAATCAATAATATCGTAAGTTTTTTGAATGGCAGGGTTACTTATAGGCAATTGTATACTCCCCTTATTGACTTCAAGTGATGAAATAGTGATAGATCGTTTTTGTTGTTGAGCTTGTATAGCTTTTTGTGGTTGGGTTAGTCTAAAATATAAACTGGTTTTACCACTATTATTATGACCAATGATGATGAAAGTGGGGGTTTTACCAGTTTTTATTTCATAGTTTTGTACATAATATATCACCACTATGATAACTAACCCAGCCAAGATCGTCAATAATGTTAATTGTATTTTATCCATTCTATAAACCTACTTGATTGTTAGCTATTTAATGAGATTTTCATGATTTTTTTTTCTCTTCCAACTTTCTCCAGTGCGATTTTCCTTCCATTAAAGATTATTGTTCAATTAATGATCTGGTAGAAGATCTACTAGATTGGATCAAATATTGATCCATTATTACCAAGGCAGCCATAGCTTCTACAATTGGCACGGCTCTTGGAGTCACACTAGGATCATGTCTACCTTTGGCAGCTAAAACTCCAGGCTTCCCCTCGTAAGTAAAAGTCTCTTGTTCTTGACTGATGGTAGCTGCTGATTTAAAAGCTACAGAGAAATAAATATTCTCACCATTGGAAATACCTCCTTGGATTCCACCGGAATTGTTGGTTCTTGTAGTTAATCTTTGTTTAGTTTCATCAAATACAAAGGCATCATTATGTTTGGAACCAGGAATTTTAATTCCTTCAAATCCACTTCCAATTTCAAATCCTTTGGTGGCTGGTAATGATAACATAGCATGGGCTAATTTAGCTTCTAATTTATCAAAACATGGTTCTCCTAATCCAATTGGACAATTTCTAATAACACAGGTAACTATTCCTCCAATTGAATCTTTAGCATCTCTATAACTTTCAATTAATTTAATCATTTCATCTTTAACAGTATCATCTGGACATCTAATGGGTCCAGCTTCATCTATACTATCCTTGGTGACGGTGTTTAAAACATCTAGGAATTTTGGATCTTGAGGATCTTTATCCATGGATTTATTCCCAATAGCTGATACAAAGGCTACAATTTCTACATTATTAATTTTAGCCAAGATCTTTTCAGCTATAGCTCCTGCGGCAACCCTTCCAATGGTTTCCCTAGCTGATGATCTTCCTCCTCCACTTGAACTTTTAAGCCCATATTTTTCAATATAAGTCCAATCAGCATGAGATGGTCTGGGATAGAAATCCATTTCACCGTAATCATGAGGTCTATGATCTTCATTTTTAACCATCATGGCAATGGGGGAACCTAATGTCTTTCCAAATTCAGTTCCACTTTGAATCATCACTTGATCTTTTTCATTTCTAGGAGTAGATAATTTACTTTGACCTGGTCTTCTTCTGGTCAACTGTGGTTGAATATCAGCTTCTGTTAACTCTAATCCTGGTGGTACTCCATCCACTATACATCCTACAGACTTACAGTGGGATTCTCCGTAGGTGGTTACCCTAAATAATGTACCAAAGCTTGACATGTCTCAAATTTGTTATATGAAATCCAGTTTGAAAGTTTTCGATTTAATGCAATTTTTCACTGTCTGAGTCATTTTGCGCATACAAAAAAAAAAAAGTGCATCAGACGAACCAAAATTTGACCGCAAAAAATCACCTCACCAAGAGGATTAGATTAGCATTATATGAACAGAGTATTATACGGCGCATAATATGGAGCATAATATGGAGCATAATATGGAGCATAATACGAAAGATGTATATTGTATATGAGAGTCACCAAAAACAAAAAGGAAATCTTGTACATAAAGGTAAATTAAAGCTTACTCTTGGAGTAAAATCTTACAACTTCATCCATGGCATTAGCTACCTTATTAACATTGTGATCATTTAAACCAGCAACAGAAGCTCTACCAGAAGACACCAAATAAACAGCATGTTTTTCTTCTAAACGTTTAACCATTTCAGGGGTTAAACCAGTGAAAGAAAACATACCGGATTGGTTAACAATATGATCCCATTTACCAGGAGTTTGTAAAGTAACCAATTGATCTCTTAATTTAATTCTCATTTCTTTGATTCTAGAACTCATGGTAACTAAATCTTTTTTCCATTGATCATATAATTCAGGATCTTGTAAAATCTTAGCAACAATTTTTGCACCATAAGCAGGAGGATTTGAAATTTCAGATCTTATAATTTTCTTTAATTGAGAAGTAATGGCTTTATTTAATGATTCATTTGATTCATTTGGTATTATATGTACAGCCCCAACTCTTTCACCATACATCCCACAATTTTTAGCAAAAGATTGACAAATCACAATTGGAGTGGAGAATTTTTTAGAATTAACAGCAGTTCTAATGGAATAACTATCTAAATCTAAATCACCACTAGCAAAACCTTGATAAGCACTATCAAATAATGGTAAATGATCATTTTGAGCTAATTTATCAATTATTTGAATCCATTCATCTTTAGAAGGATCTAAACCAGTAGGATTATGAGCACAAGAATGTAATAAAAAGATAGATCCTTTAGGAGCAGAACCAATAGTATTTAAGAACCCTTGTAAATCTAAAGATTTATTATCTTTATCCCAATAAGGATAAGTATCAGTTTCAAAACCTAAAGATTGAAAAATTTGATTATGATTAGCCCAAGTAGGTTTTGATAAATAAATTTTAGCTGATTTATTATGATAAAATTCTTTTAAAAATTTCCCACATAAATGTAAAGCACCAGTACCACTTAAGCTTTGTTGACTTATAAGTCTATTTTCTTTAATAGCAACTGAATCAGGACCTAAAATAATATTAGCAGCATTAGTAACAAAATCTTTAAATCCTTCAATTGCTAAATATTCATGATTATAACTTGGATCATTAATTAATTTAACTTCTGCTTGTTTGACAGCTGGTAATATCCAAGGTTTACCATTATTATCCCGATAAGCACCAATACCTAAATCAACTTTATCAGATCTATTATCACTAGTGAATCTAGCTTTTAATCCAAATAAAGGATCAGGAGGTAATTCTTTAATTTCAGGAAAGTACTTGGACATATTTATCGAATTATTATCTATTAAATTCAATTGGCTTGGGTCGCTATTTATACTAGCCAGTGCGGACTTTTTGTGTAACTATCCGAGAGGCCGTTTGAGGGGTAAGACTATATGTGATTGCCGCAATTCGTCAGTTGGAAGGAATATAAAAGGGGCCCACTATCGGTGATATCAGACAAGGTATATGTATAAATAACACTATATAATAGAGTATATAATGATAGTAATAAATAGTATAAGTGGTTGGAGGTAAATTTGCAGCTGCATTATCATATGAACTTGAGTGCTCCTTTTATCCAGAGGGAAACTGCAAGCTCCGCAGCCAGTGGGCCGACATGGCAGGAATAGCTGGATCCATTGGGCCTATTATAACCGTATAAGGTGGAGTAACATATAGTGTGTGTATCGTAGGGCGTATACGGGACTTAAGAGCTGGGGTAAATAGTAAGGAATTCTGGGGATTGCCGTACCAGTTATTCCGATGATTGCACCACTGTGACCCCAACCCAATGGGGCATAAGGCTACCAGTTTTAGCCAGAAGAGGTTCGACAGCTCTAGCCAGTAGAGGTCGATGTGCGTTGGTGGGGCAATTGTTAGGGTGTCAGGTCGGGTGAATGGCAGCAGTCGGGCGCTGGTGAGACGAGGTGGTCCAGAAGTGGGACGAGGTGGTTCAGAGGTCGGGCGAGGCAGGTCGACGGCAGCAGCCTGCCACCCACACCATAGATCTACTTACTAGTTCGTTTATTATAACCCTATACTACCAGCTTAACTTCAAAGAATCTTTTCAAATAGTAAATCTGGAATAAGGAATTGGCCACCACCACAATGATTTGAAATACAGACCAGTATTTAACTCTGGAATTAGTTGATTCAGCAGTATTTCTATGAGTTCTTTCTCTAATCACTAAATAACTTTGTTCAGCTTTAACATCACTAGTTAACTGACTTAATCTTTGTATAGCATAATCTAAAGTATTAGCATCAGGGTTTTCATAATCAATATAAATAACTCCATGAACATTGAAACTAACATCTAAATCAACTCTATTAGATTTTTCATTAGAAAAACAATAGGTATATTTCCCATCAACATTAGCTTTAATCACTTCATCTCCATGATCTACATCATTTCTTTTGATTAACACTTGTCCATTGGGAGTCCCCATATAAAAACTAGCTGTTAATTGTTCACTATTTTGTGGATCTCTTGATCCTACTTGAAATGATATGGCTAATTCATCATGTTTTTTCAAATTTTCAAAAAAACATTGCTTCCCATAAGGGGGTAATAACACATTATGACATGCGATTAATCCCATGAACCAGAAGATTCCTAACGTAGTTAATAACTTCATGTTGTTCTGTAGCGATTTTCTGGCCTTTGGTGTTGTTGGGGTTGGTGAGAAGAAGACCGGTGGTGCTAGTTGTGTCCAGAGTGTTTGAAATATTTTTCTCACTTCTCGGTGGTGATTCGACGCGTCGTGATGTGGCAGGTTGTCAGGGCTAGAGGTACCTCAATTAATCTACCTATTTGTATATTACAACTATCAGTTACAATCTCTTACGATGACCATTATAAACAATTCCCTACAATGGCTTCATTATTTCATCATATAATAACTTTTTTAAATCATCTATACTTAATTCATCCTTTTTGCGATCAAAATCAAAGAAATCTTCGGGGATCTTTTCAGCAATTGGTTCATCATTTGGGTCATGATATAATTTTAAATAAGGATGTTTTAATGCATCATCAACAGTTATTCTCTTATTTGGATTAAATATTAATAATTTATCCAACAAGTCCAATGCTAAAGGATTAATATTATTTGATATATTAGCAAATAAATTTTGAAATGGAATTTTTTTACAAAATGGTAAAGATCTAATATATTCTCTGGCTCTTTTCAGTTTAATATTATAATAATCTTCCATATTAGGAGTACCTAATACTTCCATAATTAACCATAATTGATTATGATAATCTCTACCAGGGAATAATGGTCTACCACTTAACATTTCTGCTAATATACAACCAACTGACCATACATCAATAGCAGTAGTATATTCTTGAAAAGTTAACATAATTTCAGGAGCTCGATACCATCTAGTAGCAACATATTCCGTCATAAATCCAAAATTATCTTCACTAGATGCTATACTTCTAGCTAATCCAAAATCAGCCAATTTTAAATCACAATTAGAATTTAATAATAAATTTGAAGGTTTTAAATCCCGATGTAATACATTAGCTGAATGTAAACATTTTAATGCTCTTAGTGTTTGATAAATAAAATATTGAATATGATCATCACTCAATTTTTGAGTTCGTATTACTCGATGTAAATCAGTTTCCATTAATTCTTGGATTAAATAAATTTCATTAAATAATTCATAACTAATTGGTCTTTGAATTGCTAATATACTAATAATATTTTCATGATTAAAATGCTTCAATAATTTCAATTCTCTTAACGTACGAAGACACAACATGGATCTCTCAAATGGTTCAATCTTCTTGATAGCTACCTTCTGATTGGTGGGTTTATGGATAGCCGAACATACAATCCCGTATGCTCCTTCCCCAACCACTTCTAGTATTTGATAGTGGTCACTGACGTTAAAGCTGATCTGCCTTGGAGCGTTGTAGCCGGCTTGTTGTTGTGCCTGAGCTTGTGCCTGAGCCTGAGCCTGGGCCTGAGCTTGAACTTGAGCTGCCTGTTGTTGTGCCACCTGTTGCTGGTGGGCCACATGCTGTTGAGCCACTTGTTGCTGTTGTTGAGCTGCCTGTTGCTGAGCTGCTTCCTGTTGTTGGAGCATCTGCTGTTGTATCTGCTGATTACCTTGCATAGCTATTGCCAGTCTTTATTGCGAAATATCGCCCTTTTCTCGATCTGAATGGGTGGAAGACACGAAAATAAGCCTGGTCCGGGGTGGTCTATAAAGGCTTTATCAAAAGGATATGGGACTATTTAAGCAAGTTAACTAGGTTTATATTAAAACTAACTTACCTGTCTAAGGGACCGAATGAGTTTTCAAAGAAAAAAAACACCTATGGATCTGGTGTTGATTTGTTTCGGTTGGTGAAATTACCAAAACAGAAAAAATTCGTACCTGATTTTCTACTATACCGGAAGGGGACGAATTTTACTGTGAAACCTTTTAACAACACACACGATACACTACAATAATCCGCCATACACACCGGGTGGTGCTGACGAGGATTGTAATAGGGGCCCTGGTCCTGGCCGTAACTGTTAGGTACCAGGCACAATGGAGGTTCCAAAGGCACCACCTGGCAGTAGCCACCACCGTGGTAATACCACCACCTGGCAGTAGCCACCGCCCTGAAATTACCACCACCCCGACCATAATACGAGTCGTACGGCGTGGCACCGGTGCTTACTACATGTTCCTACAGTATATATTCACAGTATATATTCACAGTACATTATATCACATTTATGTTTTAATGGCTCCCAACACCATACCCAAGAAATCCAAACGGTTAACAATATCTTCCATATTCCTCTGTTTATATACATCGTTGACGAGTCCGGAGGTGAAAAATCCCATTGTTTTTATGTCTCCTCGATGTCTCTCGTATGTCTCTCATCACCTTTCTGTTTTATATAACGGGGGTGATTCTCCCTATTTCTTTCTTCCAAATAACCCCTTCTTTTTCTTCTTTTTATCACCTTGATTCTTCATAGAACTAGCTGAATAATTTTGGTGATTATACATTGGCTGTTCTCCAAAATTTATTGTTGGTCTTTCGAAATCCTGCCCATTGGCCCCAGAAAATCCATCTCCATTGGATCCACCACGATTGGCTCCCAGTTGTCCGGGAATTAAATTATGATGGGAAAAATCTTCATGAAATCCCCATCCTAATCTATTACTTTCAAGTTGATCTTTATAACCTAAATCTCCCGTTATGGCATATTCAAATCCTCTAATGGTATCCAAGGGTCTTTCATTTCTGGCTCTGGTAGGATTCGACATATCACTTTGGGTAATACCTTGTCCAAAAATATCTTTTAAATCATTCGAATCTTGTGATAAATATGATGGTTTTCTCCCAAGATTCCTTTCTGCTGCTTGTTCAAATGGTTGAGCTTCATTGACAGCTGTCAAAATTGGATCATGAACATTCGCAGTGTGCATTTTATAATCCTTACCGTGGGATTCATATTCCACTTCTTTCCCACTCTTACTTCTAAATATCGCCATGGTTATCTAAGTATAGTTGATAAAAAAAAATCCGATAAAAAAAGAAGATATTATTGTGTTTAAAAATACCAGTTGTTTATCACTGGGGTTCCCCCCTTTGAGGATTTTCAATTATATCCGGGCTGTGGGCTAGAGAAAATTTTTTCGCCGCAGCGTTAGGGTCCTGCGTGGTCCTGCGGTGGTGTGGTGGTCCTGCAGTGGTATGTGGTGGTCCTGCAGTGGTCCTGCAGTAGAGCGGTGGTCCTGCGGTGGTACGTAATCGCATGTGGTGCAGCTGCGTTGGCTATACCTGCACTGTAACCCTAGCTCTGCTGGTTCTAACGCTCTATTGTGCTACACCGTTTGTAGGTATCCTTCATATGCTGGTATCTGTGCTACATGCCACCATCTGAAGGCTGTAACGGCTGTTTGTCTTTCTGGGGTCCATGTTGGCTGTACGGTGCAATTGCTGTCTGGCCCCGCGACACGAGTCCTTGCAGCCATAACTCTATGTATTATGTCTATGATTTCTCTACGTGGTTATCCTCTACGGGCCATTGTCTACTTGGTACTTGTGTCTGAGTATTGTCTCATTTGGTTGCTATATACCTCCAGCCATGTTTGTTCTTGTTCCCCGGGTGTTGTGTTGGTCCAGGGTTGTGTTGTTCCAGTCCTGTCTGTCCTGGTGGCTCCTTCCGCCCGGATCCGCAATAGCTGCAAAAAATTAAAGATTGTCGTAAGGGATCTCAAAAAGCTCTGGTGGATACGGAGATGGATCAACCATTTCAAAATCTTGATAGGTAATACTTAAGTACTTCTCGATATCCTTTATGAACTTGACTGTCTCTAATTGATTAAATTTAGCTTGCTGGTGGTAATTGTCCATCAATTGGGTCCGATATTGTTGTAACCTTTGTTCTACCCGTTCTAATCGGTAATTCAAAAACAATGGATAAAATCTATCATTGGTAAAAGCTGACGAAACCCCTGGTCTCTCGGAAGTAGCACATGTAGAATCGTATCGATTAGGATCTTGAGGTATAAAACTCACCACATAACTAATTCTCTCACAGTTATTCAATGGTTTGGTAGCTATATGTTTAATGACTCTTCCTTGAAGCATAGTTCCACACCCAACTCCAGCATTGGGAATTCTTAACATTGACTTATCATCACCTAACCTAATACCTGTTTCTCCTCCTACCATATCTTCTGGGGCGCTTAGCATCATCACACAAACCAATGGTGGTGAATCATAGTGCCAACCAACTCCGGCAGTAATATTGGCAACATCTTTATCTTGTTGGGCTTTTAACTGTTGATAGTCAATTTCATTGTCATCTTCATCACTCACATCTCTTGCTAGGGATACATTAACGTGTGACATACTGAATTGGTGGGGGATAATTAACTGATCTTCCATGACTTGGTTAATAATCTGGTTGAATTCTTCACTTCCAAAAGCTTGTTTGGTGAACCTTGTATCATCGATAAATCCAGAAATATGAAAATCCAATGGACTGGAGTTTTTAGAATTGTTCTTATTGTTCAATCTTCCATACTTTTTAAGTAATTTCTGATTGCTGAAGATTTCCCATTTGATGATATCCACCGCTTCTTGAGTAAATAATTTGAATGGTTCAACAGCAGCGATATCATTCAACGGTTTCACATGAGTCTTTTTGATAGCTAGATCATTAAATCGATATTTGGTTCCCCCGGCTGTAAAGTCGATATGCCTGGAAGGATCAAACTTAACATGAGGATTAAAGTTCTCTTTGCTCTCCAACTTTTTTACTAGCAGTTTGATATCACTATCAATGACATGCTGAGGTATACTATACGATTGATTTTCATTCAAGATATCATCCATCTTTACTGATTTTTCTACGAGTGGTGTTGTGTCAATTATATATTCTATAAGTCTGTCAGAAACGGGTTCCGATAAGAGATAAGCTTCGCATTCTTATGGAAATATTAACTAAAGTGGGAAGTAAATTAGTTAAATTCTAAATCAATTTTAGTAGCCACAGATCCAACTTTGGCTTCTCTAGCAGAGAAACTAATTTTACCGTCTTGAGTTATGTTAGCAATGATCTCTAAAGTGCTGTTAGGTTTTAAGTCTTTTAATGATAAAGATCCTAATAAGTCACCGCATTCTTCAATAACTTCTTTAATAATTTCTGGTTCTTCATCTTCATCATCTTCATCACTAGATAATTCTTCATCATCACTTAATTCAACCTTTGGTGGTTCAACAACGGTCTCTTTAATCGATTTCTTTCCTTCATAAATGTCAATAACAACTGATTCGTTAGAGTCATTAGAGACTTGGATGGTTTTTTTAATTGGATAAGCGGTTTCATTAACCAAGATAGGAATAAATTTATCATCAGCTCCTTTGATCCCAATAGATTTACTTAAATGTTGAGTGTTAACTACAATTGGTTGTAAACTTTCTTTAATTTCATCATCATCAAATGATTCAATTAAGGTAGCTTGTAAGGCAGCACCTCTACAAACTAATTCATCTGGTAAGATAGCTTTGGTGTCAAAAGTAGGAGAAATAATTTTAGTAGATTCAGGGAAAATACCTCTTAATTCAGATGATAATTTTGGAGTATTTGAAACCCCACCAGCTAATAAAATTCCATCAATTTCTGATGGTAATAAATTAGCTTTAGTAATGATTTTTTCAATAAATTGAGTCATTTTAGATATAGTTGATCTGATAGTTAATTCATATCTCAATCTATTAATACTGGTATGATAATCAATACCTTCAGCTAAGGATTCAATAGAACAAGTGGATGTTTGAACATTAGATAAAGTCTTTTTAACAGCAATAGATTCATTCTTTAATTTGGCTAATGATCTCTTAGTAGTTCTTGGATTAGCTTTATACTTTTTTTCAAAATCTTTAGCAAAATATTCCATCAATAATTCATCTAATTCATCACCTCTTAAATTATAATCATGTAAGGTAGTTAATATAGTTAATATACCATTTCTAACGGCAACAATAGCAGCATCAGATCTTACTCCTCCAAAATCAGCCACTACAAAAAGTTGATCTTTTAAGTATTCTTCTTCATTATTATTCAAATATGATAAAAGTGCACTGCTTGGTTCATTAATAAGTTGATGAACAGTTAATCCAATTTCGTTACTTAATTTAAGTAATTGAGCTTTTTGTTCTTCATCAAAGTCTGTTGGTACAGTAATTACAGCACTATCAACTTTTTTCCCCATATAATCTTCGGCTGCGGCTCTTAATTGTTTCAAGTGTCTTTTGGTAACTTCTTCTACTGATAAAACTTCAGAATTCTGTTCATCTTTAACAATCTTGAATCCAATCTTTCCCTCATCAGTCTTAACAATAGGGGATCCTTCTTTATTTAAATCTCCAGAAACATCTTCAAAGTTCTTTCCAATGTAATCTCTGAAGTTAATTATGGTGTTAGTAGGGTTTCTAATTAATTGACTCTTAGCTTGTTGACCATGATATTCATCATCTCCCACATAAGATAATACTGATGGAATAGATCTGTCACCATCTGGGTTAGCGATAACTTCGACTTGACCATTGGAGTTGGCCACAGCAATACTGGAGGAAGTATTACCAAAGGAAATACCAATAACTGTTGACATGTTTTTGGTTTTATATCAATTTATATGGTTTTTAATCCGTTACAGTTCTTGCACAGTCTGAAAATTTTTTTTATTCTTCATCGTCTCATTGGGACACACACTACCACACCCATGAGGTTGCAAAATTCGATTTCCAGCTGCTAGTATAGACAATTAGAGACAGCATAAACCAATAAGAAACAACTAAGGCTATATGTGCTATTCAACGTGATACCGTATGCTCTGACCATTCAGTACGGAACCATTTAGATGTCAAGTAGAAATCAAGGACGGTGGAACCGAGCCGTCCCGGCTACCGCAAGCTCGTGGTAAACCTGGGGCCATTAGCGGGAGCCCGCACGCCCCAGCCCCCCACCACTCTCGTTTCAGTTCAACCACCTGGCATGGGGAGAGATAGGAGTAGCGCCTCAGTATCTGGTGCCACATCTGGCGCGGAGATTCTGGCGGAAATGGTAATCATTGTCACCGAAAAGTGGAGCTAACATATACGAGGAGCAGTGAGCAACAGGTAAGTGTGTTCAACACTTTGGTGCCATTACAGATCTTATAATAACTTCACCACAATGACTCTGACTTACGTCGAATCAGATGAATTACCTTCTTTGAATAGTTTCTTATCAACCGTGTCTCCTGGTATAACCAATCTACAATCCAATATCCATTTTTTACATGATTTTAATACTCCTATCCTTCCAAAATCTTTTATTTGGCCACTAAATTTTGTCAATAATAATGCCAATCAATTGGCTAAGATATCCAATACATATTTGAATGTTGCTAGGCCTCCTTTAAACCCAGGTCCTGGAATATATGAATCCAATACTTATGTCTCCTTACCACATCATATCACTAGCTTGTTTGATAAAGTAATTGATTTGAAAATTAAGTCTAATTCTCTTGATGGGGGGATGCAAATAGGGGCTAATGTGGGAGCTATGATGCCTGATGCGTATCAATTGGTTACATTAAATCCCGGTTGTCTTAGTGAACTTATAACCTTGTCTAATGAATCTAGAAATCCTTTTGATGATTCAAACCTTATTGATGATCAGGGATCGAAAAATCCATTTACCAAATTATCCAATAATTTTAAAAAACTTTTAAAATTAACTAGTAGTACTATCACCAGTAATTCTCAGCTGGTAGATAGTTTTAATGATTTTAATGATCTCCTTCCTTGTTTCAATCCTAATTCTCCAAAGTCAGTGGATTCGGATTCGGTAGAGATCCTGGCTAATAATGGTCACGGTAATTCCATTAGTAGCAATAATGGTACCCACAGTGGATCTAGCTCTACTGGAAACCTTGGAGTTAGTACAAATTCAAATCCAAATTCAAATTATTTTAATAATCTTTATAACTTTGATGATTCTTATTTCAATGTTGTTACTTCTATCCAAACTTCCAAGTTACTTGTTTCCACTAATGTAAATGTGGTAAATATTTTTTCAGTAGATTCGGAGCTTAATTTCGCTAATACTTACAATTATTCTACCAAAAAGCCTTATACTTCCCTATTAGATCAATCTAGTTCCCAAAATGACTCCAAGAATAATAAGGAATATCAAAAATCAATTGAGGTTCCCCTTCTTAGATTTGATTTGAAGAATCACTTAATAGTTACTGATATGAAAGTTTTTAAATTACATAACAAAGTGCCATTACTAATTCTCGGATTGAATTCTGGGGAAATAATTCTTATAAATTTGTTTAAATTAACTTATAAGATCATTTCTTTCAACTTTAACAATACTTTGATGACCCAGAATTCCAATTCCAATTCTCATAACGGTGTGCCTTTGTCTTTTTCGTCTCCCTCGTCGTCTTCCTTAAAGCTATCACCTACCATGTTCAATACTCCTGTGACAAGTATGGAAATAATGGCCCATCCCCTTTATGAATTTGTGTTGATGGTCGGGTATGCTAATGGTGAGGTGATGTTTCTTAATCCTTTATGTAACGAGGAATTACCCAAAAAAGTCCCCCACAAAGAGGTTGTTGATGAGGATCAATTTGTAACTTACTTCAAAAAGTTTGATTTAAGTCCTTTCAATCATCAAAAAGACGAGTCAGCCATAATTGGTCATATTAAGGTCAGTCATAAACCTATAACATGCATCACTTCTACTATTTCATTGCTTCATCCCACTAACAATAACTTGAATCCTATGTTGGTCGCTATAGGTTCTGATGATGGTTTGGTCAAATTATTCTCTTTGCCTGCTACTTATAATAAGGATTATGGTTCAAATACTAACCGTAAGACCCTTGTTTCTGACGTAATGTCAAATTATTTTCATTATGGTCTAAGAGATATCAAATTCTCTTTTGATTTCAAGTTTTTGGCCCTAGCTGGGGACGGAGACTTGATAGAGCTTTTAAAGCTTAGCTATTATAATGTAAATGGGCTTTTGAATAAGAATAATACTGCTGGTGGGAGTGGTGCTACTCCTGCTGCTACAGGTAGGCGGTCAAGAAGTGGAACTGTTAACAGTACTAATTCGACCTCTCAGCATAACAGCATGAGCATGTTCTTATCACCAACTGTTACTTCACACTCAACGTCATTGGATACATCTAATGAGGATTCTGATTTATCTTTATATCCACCATCAGTTAAAGACATTGATTTGGTATGTAGATTGAAAAGCCATTCCAATACTACATCTAAGGTTGATTTTATCACTCCAGATCAAGTATTTTCTGACTCCTTAGAAGATGGAAGGCAAAATAACCTGTTGTATCGATTAGTTACTTGTGGAGATGATGGAAAAGTTATATTTTGGGAGTTTGACTATAAGGCTTTGCCAAAGATAAAAAAGGCACCCAAGCGGAAGGTGCCAAAGGATCCTAAAGAACAAAAAGAATCAACTGGTCCTAAAAGAGCTCGTGCTACTTCGTTAACTAAGGGTAGAGGCAATAAGGAAACAAGTTTAAATTTACCAGTACCGGGATCTAATAATGCCAACAACACAAAAAATATGACGTCCATATTAGGTTCACACTCTGGTTCTGCTGTCAATTTGGATTCCACCTTCAATTCCAATAATCCATCACATACAAATTTGACGGAATTGTTAACGGATCAATTAAAAGGGGTAACAGGGTTGTATATCTCATTATACGATATTCGTTATAAAAAGCATTACAATAACTTATTGTTATCTCAGGGACATTTGAATAGGGCCGAAGATATGAAATACAATACCAATAAATATCAAGCAATAATTCATCCTATTTTAAATGATAAAATGGTCCCCTCGATCGAAATTCCCGTGAGTGTCATTGATCTATCATTCTGGTTAACTGATGGTAAGATTTCTAATATTTATGTGGATGCATTCAATTTTTGGGGATTTGGTAAAAACGGTGATATTATAACATACAAAGTAGAGTAAGAAAAAAAAAAAAGAAGGCCGCTAAATAGCTAAATAGAGATGTTACCCTAGGCTTTGGGTAAGCATGATCAATATAAAAAAATTAAATGTATTAAAATTGATACTTAAACTAAAAGCAATGCCAAAAAAGAAATAAAATTAAAACCAGTATACCGAGAAATAAAATTATGTACATCAAGGAGAGGATAACTCATCAAAAGATGGAAGATATCACTAGTTGCATTACATATTATTGAACATATTACCATCCATCCCAAACCCAAGTTCCTCTTCTAGTCTAAACAAATCTTCATTTTCATTCAAATTATCAAGAACATTGTCACCCGTATTATGATTATGTTGAACAGCAGGTTGTCCATCATTAGCTGGATGTTGTTCGGTACTGGGTCTGGAGAATGTGAATTCATCAAGTTCCTGAGGTTTAGGAATTGATTGATAATATTGAAGCCCGTTATCATTGAGAGCAGGATTGGTATTTACTTCTGCATTTAGATTATTGGTATGAGAAGAACTTATTGGGTCAGTATATGGAGTAGCCAAGTCCATAGAATCAAAATCGGATGATTGTTGTTGGGCTTGTTGTTGTTCCTGTAACTGTTGTTGCTCCATTTCATGTTGTTCTATTTGTTTCTGCAATTGCATTTGCAATTGGATTTGTTGCTGTTCTTGGATCGGTTTCCTAACAAATTCCCTAAAGGATTTTACTTCATCAATAATAATCTTTTTCATGGTATCCATATCATCAATTGTTTCAAAACTTTTAAAATCAAATTTGATTTGACATTCAGGTTCATCTTGAGGATCATGCCATACTTGGAAATAAGGATGATTTAAAGCATCTTCAACTGAGATCCGTTCGTATGGGTCCAATGCTAACATTTTTTCCAATAAATCCAAAGCCAATGGATTAGCAGTAGGAAATAATTCTGAATATTGAACTTTTCTCATATAAGGTAAAGATTTGACATAATTTTGAGCCCTTATAGACCCTATTTTAGTTAAAGTAGATTCTTTTGGAGTCCCTAAAACTAATAAAATTTGATTTAATTGATCCACATAATCTTTACCTCTGAACAAGGGTTTACCACCTAATAATTCTGCCAATGTACAACCAATGGACCAAATATCAATGGCTTTGGTATAATTGGTAAAGCTTAACATAATTTCAGGAGCTCTATACCATCTGGTAGCTACATATTCAGTCATAAAACCAGCATTTTGTTCAGGATTCTCCGAAAAACCTCTAGCTAAACCAAAATCACATATCTTTAATTCACAATCAGCATTGACCAATAAATTACCAGGTTTTAAATCACGATGTAAAACATCAGCAGAATGAATGTATTTTAACCCACATAATGCTTGATATATAAATGATTGATAATGTTGATCTGTTAATGGTTGACCAGATCTAATAATTTGGTGCATATCGCACTCCATTAACTCTTCATAAAGATAAACTTCATTAAAATCACCAGTTATAGGATTAGGAATAATATCTAAATCATAAAGACAAGTAATATTTTTATGACCTCGGAAAAACTGTAATAACTTTAGTTCCCGTAAGGATCTCTTACATAAAATCTTCTTACTAAAAATATTGGTGATCTTTTTAATGGCAACAAAATTCCCATCATTGTCTTGTCCATCATGATTGGGTGAGTTATCTTCATATTTGGCCGAGCAAACAATCCCATAAGCTCCATGTCCCAATTCTTTGACGATTTTAAATCTTTTATCAATTATAAAGTCTTGATTGTAGACTTTATTGACCTCTCTTCCGGCATAAGATAGCTCCTGAGTCGACATTATTAATGTTTATCTTCCTTACAGATGAAAATCCCTTGAAACGAGATCTTGAAATGGTCCTAATGCCCGGTGATTCGAATCGACCACTATAGATATATATATATATATATATATATACTTGAAATCGTTCAATAGAAAAAAATCTTCTCACTCACGTTAAGAGCCCCGGAAAGACTATTTTTCCCAAAAATCCGTTCTCTGAACTACAAAATGATTGGTTACACGGAGTTAAACCACAAGTGATAATCCTAAAAACTCCCGTGTTTACACCTGAAATTGTGTGGGAGTAGTAATATCTCAGGGGGGCAACTAAATTCTCTTGTTTTAGTCAATACATCAGGGGTATTTATAGGATTCGGAATATTTGATTTCGCTCATCAGAAAAAATAAACCTTAAAGCCGTATTATTTATTTGGGTTTCTATTTTTATCTACAAATATAGCCTAACCTAATTACCGTATATACTTTACGGGAATAAGGTTTGAACTTGTATTGATGTTGCAGGTTGCATCTTAAAAGTTGAGATATTTTCTAAGCACCTGTAATCCACCAGCTACGTCATCACCACTATTTCCAAATCCAACTCTAGCATACCCCTTTCTATCGAAT
This sequence comes from Yamadazyma oceani, assembly GCA_030569555.1. Taxonomy (NCBI): domain Eukaryota; kingdom Fungi; phylum Ascomycota; class Pichiomycetes; order Serinales; family Debaryomycetaceae; genus Yamadazyma; species Yamadazyma oceani. The sequence continues at coordinate 68,399 of JAJMLF010000021.1, read as the reverse complement.
ACTTCACCTGGTACCATCAAGGTCTTATGGTTTGATGCCAAATCTTGACATAATTTCATGGTATCAAGGTTTTCAATATTAAATTTTATCAAACAAGTGCTTCCACCTTGAGGTCTTACCCAAGTAACTAATCCATTGGATTGATCAATAAATTTCTGAATAACTTCCAAATTCCGCATACAGATCTGATAATTTCTCTTGAGTAATTGTTGATAATGACTTAATGCAAACTGAGCTAATTTATCATCAACCATAGATACAGAAATGGTATTATAATCTCTCTTATTAAACAAATCCTTAATCAACGATTTGTTTTTGGATACAATCCATCCTAATCTAATTCCAGCCATTGAAAATGCTTTAGACATTGATCCAGTGCTGACGGTATTATCATAACCAAAATCAACAATTGATTTGGGTATTTCCGTAGTAGAATGGAACAATGGTCTATATACTTCATCACAAAAGATAAATGTCCCATGAGGTCTACAAATGTTTACCATTTCCTCCAATATTTGAGAACTCCATACGGCTCCAGTAGGGTTATGGGGATTATTAATTACCACCAACTTTGGTTTATGCTTATTAACCAATGTTTCGAATTGTTTCATATTGGGTTGGTAATCGTCCTCATGCTTGAGTTCAAACTTAATTAAATTCCCATTGGAAAACAAATTGGGCACACTACTAAGTTGTTGGTAGCATGGATCAATGGCAATAACGGTATCATTAGGATCAACTATCGAATAAAACGTTAAAAAGTTTGCCCCTATAGCTCCATTGGTTACCACGATGTCATCCTTCGTAATCTCAGCGTCACCATTGGCATTATAAATACCGGCTATCTTGGTCTTAACTTCATCCGATCCTTTTATATATCCGTAAACTAGCTTTAAATCAAATATGTCTTTCTGTAATTGGTCTCTAACAGAATCCCGCTTGTCAGGCTCATAGAAGTTAATGATATCGTTGATGGTTACTGAATCACAGCATGTTTCTCCCATATTATAGGTGATTCCACTTTCATAGCTGTCCATAAACTGCTCTACTGCAAAGTCCTCTTGCTTCATTATGGTATGTTGATGGTGACTCTTTTTGCGCTGTCGAGCCGTGAAAACTGCAGCACTCGATTCGACAGTTGAGTGGGCCACGCCCGGTCCCTGTACCCCATTTATATATACTTTCACTTGGATGTTTTCGTTGTTCATTGGCATGTTTTCGCCTTCTGCCTCTACAATGGTTACCATTAGGACCTAATGAACATATCTGATTGCTCACTTGATCCTGTTGTTCCCCATTCATTCCTTCGTTCTTCTTACTATGTGGTACTGGTACCCCAGATGTTCTCTGCTGATAATCTCCATATTTGGACCGGTCGTGCTCCCACCGGCGCGACCAGGTTTTTTTTTCTTCTTGAAGCTTAATAGTTCCACCAGGCCAATACGGAGGGAGATAGCCATAATGGACAACAATAAGGATCGATACGACGATCTAGCTTCGTTGTTCTTGCCTGATATCCTTCACCAAACCCCGTCCCCGGCGGTTGCAACTGCTCCAGGTCCTCAAGGAGCCCCGTCACATCATCACAATGCTACTGATGATCGATCCAATATGTCGACCGACACTAACAGATCGGCCACATCCCACAGAGATGAAATCCATTCGAAGAAACCGATGGGATCTCCTCGGAGAGTATCTAATAGTCTTAGGTTCCTCAATAGTGGCTCCAATCTCACGGGATTCTTGGGTAATAATGATATCATTCCCGATAATAAACCGTCTCAAAATCCGCTTAATCCCCAAAATGTTACTGGTTCCAGTACTCTGAATCCTTCGGCTGGGTCGGTAGGAAATAATAGCGTGGGCCATGATGTTGCAGGCTCCGGGACTAGTACTGGTACTGGTGCTGGGACTGATATTGATAGCGGAACTAATAGTGGTACCAGTAATAGAATGGCTTCTGCTTCACATATTTCCCTTGAACTGCCTGAACCCGAACCTCATCATCTGCAATACTCATTAGGTCATTATTCTAGTTTTGTTCCCATGGAAGCTTCGTTAATGCCACATCATCATCATAATCATGTATTACCGGCACAATTATTTCCTTCATCTAATCATCAACCCCAATCTCTTAATAAGGGGCTTGATCCTTCTTGGTTTAATTCTTCGGGAATGAATGTCAATTTGAATCCTAATTTTGGTGGCCTTGATCTAGATAATAAACTTATGAATGATCCTTCGAAGATGAATTTTAATTTTAATCAATCATCCCTTAATTATGCTGATTTGTTGGATCAGAATGCATTTTTATTGCAGCAACTTCAACAACAGCTGCTGCAATTTCAACTCGGTAACAGCCCTGCCTTGGCTTCACATCAACTGCAACTGCCACAACCTCAATTACACTCTGGCTTAAATATTCCACCAGGGATGCAGAACGGTCCCAACTCAATATTTGGTCCTGGATCTGCTAATGCGAATCAACTATTTGATGGTGCTCTTAATATGCAAGCTTCTGAAGGATCAGATTCAATGGAGAAAGATAGGACCCCTAATGATGGTGATAGTAAGAAGCGGAAACGTACTTACCGTAAGGCACCCAAGAAGGATCCCAATACAAAATTTTTGATCGATTACAGTCAAGAGAAGCTAACACATCTTTTGGACTTTAAGACCAGGAAATTAAATGAAGACTATAAGCTAATTGACAAGACTGGTGAAGAGGTCTTCTTGGATTTCAAGGGGTTTCTCAATGGGAGATTTTTAACAAATGACTTCGATAATAGCAGCTATATCCACGGAGTATTGGACAAGAGCAAGGATGATTTGGAGATTTTTGATGAAAATGATGTTGGTACTTCTAGCAAGGACTCTACAGGGGCTGGATACTCGACGACCAACCTTGGTGCTTCTGGGACTGACCCTACTGAGAATGGTGATGGTAAGAAAGAGAGTACCCCGGGTGAGCCAAAACCTAGATTTATCAAGTCGGATCCCAAGGTAATATCATGTTACCGTAGGAACTTTACCCAAGTCTCAATGAATTTCAATTTGTCAGGATTTAAGAATTATAGTGATGATGAGTCTAAAATTTTAAAATTGCAGACAAGTGAATATGGTTATAATATCACAAGAGTAGTTAAATGGTTTAAAATAGAGGTTACAGCTACTAGTGATAATACTAAGGAAGAAACTGTTCCATTAATCATCACTGATGACATAAAGGAAAAAGATAAAAAAGACGCCAAAGAAGATATGAATGAAGATTATGTGAACCCGGTTCCTATAACATCTAACGAACACATAATTACCCTTAATAATGTCAAGGTAATAAATGATGAGATTGATAATTTTTTCACAGTTAAAAAGCTAAGGTTTCAAAGTGCTACATCGAATAATGGTAACTTTGGATTCCAAAACTATTATTATCTAAAGGTAAAGTTAAGTGCTATTGTAGCTGACTTATACTATGATGATTACATTGATGAAGATTTTTCAGTAGCTAATCCTGATAATAGTAGAAATGAAATTAATTTATTTGAACTTATAAGTGAACCCATCATTGTTAGAGGTAGAAACCCATCATTCTACGCTGAGCGGAATGATTTATTGGTCCCGGGGAAGCCAGTGAGTAACAGGGCCAGTTATAAACATGGTGGAAAAGCCGAAACTGTTCGAAATGATATAAAAGAGCTCAGTAATGAACAAGAGATTAAACAAGAACTTGAAAGGAAAAAACAGCAACAGCAAAACAGTAAGAAGTTGGTAAATAAAGGAACTGAAAATGATGGATCCGAAATTGAGTCTAGTAATGAAGCTGAGGGTCAGGGAGACTCTAAGAGGCATAAATCACCCACGCCATTACAACTTGCAGTCATGAATCAAAGTAATGTAACAAATAAATCAATATCTCCATTAATTTATAATGCTAATCCTGCATCGGTTAACCTTGACAAGATATTGAAAAATCAAGACAAGCAATTAGTTTTAAATGACAATAGTGATGAATCATATACCTATTTCCCCATATCGAATGTTTATTACTTACCACCAATTAATGTAGTATATTTTCCTCATGGAGCCCATTCACAAAATGTTAAGAGTTCCCAAAAGACTACCTCCCCATCTGTTGAAGATGTTAGTGTATCAAGACGTAAGAGTTCTAATGTGTATTTTAAGTAGAGTAATCAATAACACAACATGTAGAAATTAACAGGAATGCATACCAAAAATCTTATACGATTCAACTATTTAAACTATTTAAACAATTAGCTTATTCCTTGATGACGATAGAAGCGGCACCCATACCGGTACCAACACACATAGAAGTAACACCAAATTGACCTGGTTTCATCAATTTCAAAATGGTGGCATATTGTCTAGCACCAGTAGCCCCTAAAGGATGACCGATGGCAATAGCACCACCATTAATATTAACCTTTTCTTCAGGAATGTTACATACTTGAACAGAGTATAAACATTGAGAAGCAAAAGCTTCATTAATTTCATATACATCGATATCTTCAACCTTTAAACCAACTTTATTTAAAGCAGAAGGAATGGCAATGGCAGGACCAACACCCATAATTTCTGGTGGACAACCAACAGTAGAACATATGACATATTTAGCTTCGATTGGATAACCTTTAGCTTCAGCAACTGATCTTCTCATTAATAAAACAGCAGCAGCCCCATCAGATACTTGAGAAGCATTACCAGCATGAGTAGAACCATCTTCTGAGAAAGCAGGTTTTAATTTACCTAAAGATTCAGCAGTAACTCCTTTTCTTGGACCTTCATCGGTATCAACCATATGAGATTTATAAGTAACATTATCATCATCATCAGTTTCAGCAAAGAATGATTCAATTGGTAAAATTTCATCTTTGAAAGCTCCAGAAGCAACAGCTTTTTCAGCCCTGTTATAAGATTGAGCAGCAAAAGCATCTTGAGAAGCTCTAGAAATGTTAAATTGAGAAGCAACATTTTCAGAAGTAATACCCATAGGAATTAAACATTTTTCAACTTCTGGATCATCTTGTAAATGATCATCAATTTTAGATAATGCTTGAGGACCATAGTTAGAAGACATACTTTCTACACCAGCACCAATACCACAATCAATTTCACCACATTTGATTTTATTGGCGATTTCAGAAATAGCCATTAAACCAGAAGAACATTGTCTATTAATCCCAACAAAAGCAGCAGTATTTGGAATACCAGCAGATAAAGCAGCACCTCTGTGTTCGGTTGATCCAGCACCTTTATTTAACACATTACCAACAGCAACATCTTCAATCAAGTTAACATCGACTCCAGTCTTTTGAATAAAAGCTTTAAAAAGTCTGTTTAAAATAAAATCAGATCCAACATCTTTAAATCCACCTTTACCACCTTTAGTTAAAGCAGTTCTGTAAGCAGCTACAATCACTACATCATCGGGATTCTTTTGAGATAAAGCTTGTTTACCACTAGGATTTAATTGTCCTGATAATTGATTTAATCTATCCATATTATTAATTGTATAAAAATTGATTTGTCAAGTTTTAAATAAAACTACAGTAGATAAAATTTTCAGAAAGACTTGTGATTGCCTTTATATAATCTGTATATCCCCACAACTGCGAACCCTTGTGAGATTATTACCACAAGCCGAGGCCTATGCGTTCATATGATTTTTTCCGAGGCCCCCGTTTCCCGCGGCCACCACCAATTTCTTCTAAATAGCCAGGGGTCTGTCCTGAGTCGGTACCACCAGTTGGCCCCAGCCCGGCCCGACCCCATACTTTGTCGCACCCATATAGTCCACCCCATATAGTCCAATTCAGCATCTGATTGTGGGACAAAGCAAAAAGGTTATCGGTACGGAATAACGGCTACTTACTCATTACCCCATATATAGCCTCTAAGATCTGCTGCGTTATACCGGACCTGTCCCTGAATTGAATTCTTTTGACTACAGAATACAGAGGCATTCATGGTGGGACTCTAGATGGTTGGCTGATGACTGGTGGCTGACTGGCTTACTGGCTTACTGGCTGACTAGCTGACTAGCTGACTAGCTGACTAGCTGACTAACTGACTGCCTGGGTGGATGGAACTGTGCTTTGCACTGTATACTGTTGAACTGTATCACTTGTCAGTGAGGGCCCAAGTCACGTTCGCGGCAGTAGTTCCATGTGATAGTGGTACGCATTTTGCAGCCTCTGGCTCTGCAGCACCGCCATTTGGCGCCATTTGGCCCCATTTGGTCCGCTCGCTGACAGCATTTGTCGAATGGTTCTACTCTGACATTATCTATATTACATTACATTACAATATCTAATCTTCTCGTTCGAATGAAAATATCCCTATAAACGGCTCGATATTATCAGGTCTTCCATCAGGACATTTACCTCTAAATATTAATGACGGTAAATCATCTTCTTCAATATTACTTTCTCCTTCATGACTAGTACTAGTATTAATTTTATCTAAATTAGGGTTCTGAGGAGATTTTAATGACGAGGAATAAGAGGAATTATCTCCGGTACTAATAGAAGTGGGTGATTTCCCAATGAACTCATCATCTTTCCTTTCAGGTGGACCGGTAGCTCCTGGAGGTTGTGACATTGCTGGTGGTTGAGAATATCCCATATCTTCTGATTGATTCAAAGGTGATATCTTGGTGAAATCAATTCTTAACATTCCTTCTTCTTCAACAACTACATACAATTTATACTTTTGGTCCATTAAATCTTGACTATCATTATAATGGATTAGTCCTTTTGTCGACCCAGTGATTAATCCCATGGTACTACCTATTCCCATTATATTGGTACCCTTGATTTTTATATAGAGCCCTGATAATCCAAACGGTGAACAATGGATTTCTAAGTCACATTCATTAGCATATTGGAAGCTTACTTGTTCTTTGTTTTCGTGTATTACTTCCATGGCCCCTATGTCCTAGATGATGAATTTTCTCGGGGTCGCTCGTTTTGGTGAGACTGATATTACACAAAATTATCTATCAATTGTTATATATAAACTCTATGTAGATATAGCACTAAACTTACTTACCAAGGAGGTATAGTCATTAAATTGCTGTTTATCCAAACAAAACACATTCAAGTTGTTGGAAAGGAAATTTAGTGCTGACACAATACTTGATTCTTTAAATGGAAAACTATTAAAGTTCTCAATCAAATTCTGTTCGTAGTCTGTAAAAGTACCCACTCGTGTATGAAAATTTTGGGGAATTTCAATTTTTAAAGGTCCATCCGGATAATCAATAGGTATTGTTAGAAATAGTTCTACTTTCCCGTAATTCAACCAACTTTCTGGAATATCATCTGGGGTATTAATGGGTAATAATATCTTATAGGTACTATTGGTACTTGATTTATTGAACAATTTGATCTGAGACTTTAATTTGTTAGTCATATGATTGATGAGATCTTTTCGTTTATCATGCTCTATTATAGGCTTCACTATTTCAACAGGATTAGGAGTGGGTATAACCGGTGTCAGTTCTTTTGTATTTACATTATCTGACTTGTTATTCTTGGATCCTTTTACAATCTTGATGGTCTTTCTCTTTTCTTGTTTTAAAAATGCCTCCAAGTACTTGTCTAATGTTTTAACTTGTGATAGTAACCCTTTACCATCCACTAAATTAATTGATATCTCCTCCTCCTCCTCCTCCTCCTCCTCCTCCTCCTCCTCTTCTTCTTGGTTTTCTTCATGCATCACCTTAATAGTATGGTCCTGTTCAAGTCCGCTGGCTATATTGGCGATTTTCTTGTATCCCAACTCCACATTAATAGCAAACCCCCGAGGGATCTCATCGTTTAATACATAGATAGAAGGAATGGCTTCTTTTTTATATGGATACTCTTTAGGAATGCATAAACTTATTTTCAAATTATCCAAGTCAAATGGGAAATCCGGATCAGAGGGTACAATGATGAATGATAAATAGATTGACTGGTCATTTTGGGTTGACACCAACTTCAATAAGTACTTATCAAAGGCTTCTTTTTCGTCATCAACCTCTAACTGCTTGGTCAATGTATGCATCGGGATCCCGTTAATGGTGACGGGCTTAATTACTTTCACTAGTTTCTTTACCTGCTGATACTTATAGTCCTTGGTAGGGTCATAGGCTTTGGTATGTTTATTTTTAGTGGGGGTCTTTTTCTTTTTCGATGCCACTGTATTGGTATTGGTTGTATTAGCATCACCTGGTTTCTGTTTAGGACGGGACCCTGGCCCTCTGGAATTACTTCCTGGTCCCTTAGGTTTACCTCCCAGCCTCCTTTGACTGCTCCTCTTCTGGGTTCCTTGGGTATCTCTTTGTTCTTCAGGTGATCTGGCCTTTGATCTTGGTCCTTTCTTCACCTGTTTCTGACGCTCTGGAGGAGCCCTTTTACTATGGCCATGAGCTTGCTCACCAGCCAGAGGACTATCGACGTCCATACTTCTGTCATTCAGCAGACTTCCTAACTCTCTGGGCCCCTGACCACCGTTTGCCTGATCATTGGATCCATTCATACTGAAGCTCTTCACAGGGCTTTTCACTTGTGCTGCTTCTGCGTTCGCGCAGAAAACTCCGCGAAAATCGATAAGGATCACTGCAGAATCCCCTGAGAGTTAAATATCTACAACTGATAGGTGACAGGAAAGCACGTATCAGGAACTTTAATTACGGTAATTGCCTTACTAGAATCTATACTCCCAAACTAATTACACGTATATTTAATACCTGAAGTGGTTGTTGCACATTCGTCATGTTGGAAGAGGTAAGAGAATTAAAAAGATTTGATAAGCATAGCTGTAACGAATTAGGCGCTGACAAGGATTTTGATAATGGAGAATCACTAAGAAAGATCCTTAGTTCTCATCTGTCTATATATAATGCCTTGACTAATCCCGATTTGGAGTTATCTCCCCGGTTGGATGACAAAGCAGGAACCAAAACTAATGAATCTCAAGTAGAACAATGTGGGGATAATAATGCGTTATCAAAAATCCCCTCTCCTAAAACCAACAATATCTATATTGATGAATCATGGCAGTCTATAAGTAATGAGTCAATGATAGATCCTAAAATATTTGAGAACCCTCAGAATGGTAATCAACGGATTTTAGACCCCAAGATCTTTAGAACTTTAAGTAATTCACCCCTTATTGCCCAACAACAGATTGGTAGACCTTCATCGTTATTATCAATTACTACTGATGATGATGATGGTCGTGGTGGTGATGTGGAAGGATTAGAGAGAAGGTCCCCTGATGGATCGCTGTATTCTCATGGTAATTCTAATGCTATGGTGTTTGAAACAGATGAAGAGGATGAAGAATTTAGCCACATCGATGCTAACATCACTAATGATAATGTGTTTATTATGCCAAAAATTTCCATGTCACAAGAGTGTGATAAAAAGTTAACAATTACTCTTTTATCTTCATGTAATGTGAATTATATAAATGAAACAAATCGGTTAATTAATTCCATTAGAGATGACTTGAATGAAAATATCAATTTAATTCATTTGACCCTTGATAAGAAAAAGGTTATGACTGCTGTCAATGCTGATATCATCAAAAATTCAAACTTGATTTTCATTGTGAATGATGGATCATTTATATTTGTTGATGAACTCAATAAGGTTTTCAAAGATCTTAAGTTGGGACAAAGTCAAATTGAAGAGGAACCTTACGAAGATGATACACTTCCTAAAGTAACTGTTATTAATATGATGACAGTAAATTATTTTATAAATTTATTTGAACTAATTAATAATGTGAGGCCATATCAAATATGGAAAGCATCTTCTTTGAATCATACCAACTTGCTAAATAAATTCAAACGGTTTATCGAGTTTGAGTTAAATGATTCATTATATTCGAGTAATGTATCTGCTGCATCTTCGTATAAAGGGTTAAGTATTAATATCCCAAATGAGAGGTCGAATTCTGTTTATTCAAGTTTGATTTCAAACAAAAGACCTAATTATAAGCTATTGGAAAAGCGAATCAAGTCCGAGTTACAGGTAAGTTCTAACAATATTGATCCTTTAAATCTAAGAAAATTCTCTTGGTTAAGGGCAGTACATTCCTTATTAAGTAAGGCTTTTTATGGAAGCTCGACTGATAATGACAAGGAGGATAATTCTATTGGTTCCAATGAACCTAATTCTGGCGGTGTTTCAAATTCGATGATGTATATTTTGGCTTCTTTTACAATTGGCATTGCATTAGGAATTGGAGTAACCACTAGCTTTTCAAAGCTTTTCTCCATCTATTTAACTGATGGAATAGATAGTCTTGGTTTGTTAGCTAAACCTCAGCCAAAGGCAATTGTACAAGAGATTAATATCGATTCTTCAGTTATGACAAAGATTTCTGCTAATATGACAGACATTAAAGATGTCTGTGAACAAAATTTGAAGCAATTATTATCTGCTGAAATTGTAGATGAAATTTCCAATTATTTGACAAGCTTATTAGATAACCTTAAACTGGCAAGTTCATTAATGGTGAACTCGGTAAAAGGAGGGTTCTATAAGTTGCTTGGATTCTTATCCATTTAAGTCATCCGGTCTGTTCTATACAATTTTAATTAAAGGTTCTTTTTATATATATATTTTTTTTTATTATTAAGGTTTATTTGGTGGGATATCAGGTACACGGAGATGGGTGTTGGGTTTTGCAAGTTTTATATGCTGTCTTTTTTTTTTATGTATCAGGGTTGTTACATTAGGTTAAATATATAATAAATTATACATGTTCTATTTACAGAAAAACTTTTAAATTAACTAGTCATAAAACTGACATTTCTATAGAAATCAAGCATGGGATTTTCTCCCTTTTTTGTAGTGGTAGCTTTTACGTCAGACCACTGTTGTAAGAAATCTTTATGCAGTTCAACCAGAGCTTGTTTCCCAGTAACTTGCTGGTACATCCTACTCATAAGGTTGAAATCGGTGGGGAACATAATATCAAAGAATCCTTGATGGCACATATAAGTTGTAATATCAACCATTTTATCCTTAAGAATTGTCTGAACCACTGGAGCATTATAGTATCCCTCTATAGTATTTGGTAAATAATTGAAATCAGATGAAATTAATGAATGATTAGGAAATCTGTACTTCAAAATGTGGAAAAATTGTAGCAATTTAGTAGGAATAAACTCCCCAGGAGAAAGATTATCCTTAAACGGTAACAACGAGTTCAACCACAACAATTTTGCAGTTGAATGGTTTAATGGGTGAATAGTGGATTTGTTTAACAAGGGAATTAAACTCTTAAAGTGTTCGATTTTGCTCCCGTTATTTAAAAGCCCATGTTCACTATTCTCCCTAAGGTTCAAGAAGATATCACTATAATAGTTCAATTCGGGGGTGAAAAATTCATAAAAATCCCCTTTTTCATCAACAAGAACATGACCTTGATGAGGGATTCTTGTCTCATTATCGTATCTTATCAAGTCATGAGCAAAATTATCAAACACCTCTAATGAAATGAAAAAGATAGGTTCCTCTACTACTTCACTCCATTCAAATATAGACTTATTGATAATCTCACACTTCAGAGAGTCAAGACCCTTAGCTACAAGTTTTGACTTCAATGCCTGGGAATATTGTTTGATGGCTAGCTGACTAGAAATTTCAATAATTCTATATTTCGAATCAGCATAAATAGTTGGTTCAGTGGTCTTAATGTAGTTTAAAATATCCAACATTAAAGTCCCATTACCTCCACCCATTTCATAAATCACAAGAGGCTGACCTGCGTATAGAGGGTCATTCTTATATCTATCCAAGATATTTCTAGCAATTGCTTCCCCATAATAAGGATGGAATAGTTCTGTGGGGGTATGCCATAATTGTAAAGATCTTTTATTTCTTTGGACTGGTTTCAAACGATCTTTTTCCTCATTATACAACTTTAAAGAAGTAGAAGCAAATTTTGATTTAGGATCAGCAAAATTTTGACTATCTGGTTGAATCAATTCCTGTCTTTTGATCTCAACTTGTTCATTATCATATTTAGAATAGGCTTGTTGCCAACTATCCAAGAATCCATCGACATCTTCAATATTATTGTAATCAAATGGATTATCTGAATTGTTGAATATTTCAACTTCCAGGGAAAAATATCCATAGTAAGGATTATATAAACTATCATCAATGTAATCAGATACAGACATCTTTACCTTACGAGGACGAAATTTATTCCTTGCCAACTTCTTAGAATTTATGAGAGGATATGAATTAAAAACTTCCTGAGGGGTCTTTTCATCAAATGGATAATTGGTGGAGTTCCTATATATGAAATCCAACACGTTAAATTTATTTTGTCGGAGCTGCTGGAATGGAGATAATCGATTAGCATTAATACCTGGTTTACCTGATACCTTAAAAGCGAAAGTATCAGGTCTTATGGAATATTCATGATGGAAACTAGCATCTTTCTCGTTATACTTAGTCAACTGTTTCCCATTGAAGAGTGATCTTTTGCAGATATAACTACTGCTACTGGTGCTACTTCGAAGCATCTTTGATGAAATTGATTTTTCCAGGCTCATCGCGAGATACTTAAACGTATTTATTGTCATTATAACCCGTAAATATATCTATAAAATACTCTCTGTCAGACCTCTAAATTGTCAAAGCTAAAATGCTTGGTCTTCCTTCCCTTCAAATTCTTCCATGCATTCCACAGAGGTTTTAAGATTATCTAAAACGCTACTTATAGCTACTCTAATTACCCGGTCACTTACTCCTTTAAACTTACACACCAATTGGTTACCATCGACGGAATAATCCACAGTCAATTCGTCCTTTTTCAATATGGGGTCTGGAGATATCGTATTACATGCTATAGTAGCTTGTTTGGTAGTTTCGAACGGTATACAGATCTCTAGCTGGTGATCTAATTGGCTCATAGTTACTCGAAACTGAAAAATTTCTCACCGCATTTGTTCAAGGTGATAAGAATAGGTAATTGATTTTAGGGGTATGTCAGAAGGTTTCACGCTTGTCAGGCTTCAAAATAAAGTACATGGTAGAATTCTGGAGGGGTTAAAGTAGACTACTTATAGATTTAGAACTGGTTTTCAGAGGTCTATAACCGCAGGGCAAGTGACTGTCTTTTAAAGGAATTCCTGGCCCGATAAGCATTAAGCGGAATTGTTTTTTGCAATCGGTGCACACACGTTGGTGCTTCCCCGGAAACCGATTTCCTTTAATAATGTCAGAACCAACATAACTATATAAAGGCCTTGGCTTATTCTTATCCCAAAAAACTTTTACTCATTCAACTCAACATGTTAAGATTGGCTAATACTGATTGTATCAGATCCTCTAGATTAACCAAAACTGGACTCGCTTGTGTGGGGAAAGCTGCTAGATTTGCATCTACGTGTGAAACTTACTTCCCAGATGAACCAAAAGCACCAATATTAACAACTGAAAGTATTCCTGGTCCTATTGGACAAAAATTGAATGATGAATTAGGTGAATTCTTTGATAATAGAGCCACGTATTTTGTGGCTGATTATTATAACTCTGTTGGAAATTATATTGCTGATGCTGATGGTAATAAATTGTTAGATGTCTATGCCCAAATTTCTTCAATACCATTAGGATATAATAATCCTGAATTAAAAGCCATTGCCAAATCAGATGCTATGGCCAGTGCTTTAATTAATAGACCAGCATTAGCATGCTTCCCATCCACTGATTTCAGTAAAATCTTGAATCAAGGGATTTTGGCAGCTGCACCTCCAGGGTTAAATAAAGTATGGACTGCTTTAGCTGGATCTGATGCAAATGAAACTGCTTATAAAGCAGCTTTTATGTATCAACATATGAAGAAAAGAGGTAATAGAGATTTCAATCAAGAAGAATTGGAATCGGTAATGAATAATCAAGGACCTGGTGCTTCTGATATGACCATTTTATCTTTTGATAAAGGATTCCATGGAAGATTATTTGGATCATTATCTACTACTAGATCTAAAGCTCTTCATAAATTAGATATTCCTGCTTTTGACTGGCCAAAAGCTCCATTTCCTCAATTGAAATATCCATTAGATCAATTTGAACAAGAAAACAAAAAGGAAGAAGATGCTTGTTTAGATCAAGTTGAATCCATTATTAAATCATCTAATGGCAAAATTGCTGCTGTTATTATTGAACCAGTACAATCTGAAGGGGGTGATAATCATGCCACTAAATATTTCTTTCAAAAATTAAGAGAACTCACCAAAGAACATGATATTTTATTGATTATTGATGAAGTTCAAACTGGTATTGGTGCTTCAGGGAAATTCTGGGCTCATGAACATTTTGATTTACCATCTCCTCCAGATATGGTAACTTTTTCAAAGAAGTTTCAAGCAGCTGGATTCTATTTCACTAACCCAGATTTACAACCAAATCAACCTTACAGACAATTTAACACTTGGTGTGGTGATCCTGCTAAAGCTTTGATTGCTAAAGGGATTTATACCGAAGTTTCCAAACATAATTTGGTCGATTCTACTGCCAAAGTTGGTGATTATTTATACGGTCAATTACAAAAGTTATCAGAAAAATATCCAATTTTAAACTTAAGAGGTCAAAATTTTGGTACTTTTATTGCTTGGGATTGTAGATCTGCTACTGAAAGAGGTAACATTTTAATGGCTTTACGTAATAAAGGGGTCAATATTGGTGGCTGCGGTGATACCTCTATTAGATTAAGACCTCCATTGGTGTTTGAACAAAAACATGCTGATGTTTTCTTGCAAGCCTTAGAAGATACTTATACAACCATATAGTTCAATATGTAACTTCATTAGTCCTAAAATTAACATACCATTTTGCAGCCTTTAAGTAGTGCGTGTTACAACAGCGGTACCCGTTTCCGCACCGATTTCTGTGTAGCAGACGAGATTTAAAACTACCTAATAGACGAGCTTAGCAATAAACAGCAGGGATAAACAACAAGTGATTAAGCGAGTGCTGCATTGTTTGAGAGAAGACCCTGACTACCTTTCCCCGTTAGTTGTTATCTATTATTTTCATCCGCTGTGAAACTTGTGAAATTCTATTTTTGGAGCGATCGTTCGACATTAATTCCTGTTTCATATCAGCATTATCTTCTGATATTTTAGATTAATCTTGTGTCAGTAGAGTGGTAATATAAGGTTTTTGATAGCATAACCTTAATTTGGATATTTTATCGTTATCTTGTTCCCTTGTGGTATAGTAGTGGTTTTTCGTATGATTGCTTATAGTCAATGAGTTCCCACATAAGTAATTAGGGATTTGAATCAAATACGGAATTTAGATGTTGGGGAGACTATTTAGACAAAGTTCATCAAGCTCCTTAAATCTAGATACTCAGGGGCAACTTGCTCCTCAAACCCAATCTGGGAACGTGAATTCCTATGAAGATGGTTATACTAGAGAGATTCTATATGGGATATCAGATAAATCTATTCTACATCCATTTGAGTTGAATAATAAGTTCTTTAGAATCCTAGTATCACAAGATGGTGGTAACTTAAGGTCTAAGCAGGTCTTATTCGATTCATCTCATAGTGAGAAATCTCCTTCTGGTTTACCTATTAATACCAATAAACACTCTAATTTATCTCGAAATATCTTGACGTCCAAGATATATCATAATACTAATGAATTACATGATTACATGTTTGGGTGTGGTTTGCCTACCAATGAACAACAGCCAATCACAAAGATCCATACTTTGCCGGTGGTGAATAATCAAACATATGGGTCTTATAAATCAATCCTAATAACCAAACTATTTCTGATATCTGATAATCAAGACTATAATCATTCCAGTGCCAATACCAGTGAATCTGATGAAAATTGGCATCCAGAGCCAACTTTGCCAGTTAAAGACACCAAAATCTCGTTTAGCGATTCTTCAGGTAATATTTCTGGGAAAAATAACATTACTAGTCGATTCGCTATCGGGTTAATTATACCTGTCGATAGCGAATATGTTAGCGATATTATTGCTAATAATTGGCATGAAATTTCCCATTTTCTCATTATTCTTCAGAAAGCTATCTCTAAAAAACTTATAAACATATTGAATAATGCAGAGTTATCAAGATCTACTCCAAGCACTCCGGGTGCAACCCAAATTCATGGTCATAATAACCCTCATGATTCACAAACACAAATGCATGGTTCAATCTTGCACAATGGGTATATCATCAATAAGAGGATTCAATTCCCATCGTATATTTTAGCTCATGATATGGATTTACAAAGCAACCTATTAAAATTGGTGAAATTAGTCAATTATAATTCAAATGTCCCCAAATTAATAAATTCAAATTCTTTGATGAGGTTATGTGTTAATCCAAAGTCTACGAGAGAATCGGCCTCAAAATATCATCCAATGGTCCTAAACTGGGTTCTTGAAATCTTAAACTGGTTAGAATTTAAGGAGACTAATGAGCATTCCAGTTTTTTATCAAGTCTTTTGGCCCTCATTTTACCTCTTAGACACCTGTTGACTGTGAAACCATTTAGTCATAATTATAACTCAAATTCCAAGGAAATTACTAGGATTGTTGTTATGACTGGAAACCCAATGGTTGCCAAGAAGTTGGTGTTCATTCTAAATGGGTTAATACCTGATAATGATGTATTTAATTTATTGAATAAAGCAGATTATGCTTATGATGGTCATGATCATGATAGTTATAGCGTTACTGATGTTGATACTGATGCTGAAAATAATCAGGATACGTTAAATAATGACAACGAAAATGCCATTGTTGATTCCGATATTGAATCAGATAATATTAGTCATGATCAGGTGAGATCAAGTAGACTCAAATCTTTGATTGAAGGTAAAAGTGATGATGATGATTATCAAAAATATGTTGATACAGATGAAGATGATAATGAGAGCTTGTCTCCTGCACCCGCTGCTACCAGTATCAAGCCAATACCTATCAAGGCTAAACCAAGTGATTCATTCAGTACTCCTGAAAATTCATTTTCAAATCATTCTGTTCGAGGTTGGGAAATACCTGGAAAGTCCACGCCTATTGCATCTACATCAATATCTAACCCGTCAAACTCTTTTGTAACGAGTTCAAACCTTTCCGGTGAGACTCCGGTAAATGAGAGACCAGTTCATAAAGCATCATTATCCAAAGCATCCTCTATTGCATACTTGTCATCCTCCTTAAATTCATCATTATCTTCATCTACATCTAATTATTCCTTATCCAAATTAGGAGGTAGCTTTATTGAAAAATGGCGAAATTCTTTTAATTCCTCAATCTCCAATAATTATGACAATATTGATTACCACCATCCTAATTATAGTTTGAACCTGAGTTATAATTCCAATGCTCACGGACATTTGAATCGAAGATTGTCAATGCAAGCATTAAAGAATCCCTCACCTGCTTTGGAAGTTGAAGGATTCAATTTATCTGTAAATAGTCAAAATAATAGTACCAACCAAAGTCCTATTTCAAATCCGAACTTCAGTCCTAATTTGAATTCAAGTCCTACAATAAACCAGAGTAAGTTATCAAAGACCCAATCCATGTTTGACTTGTACAATAATTCAATTGCACAAACAGGTTTCAAGAATAAACTGATGGGGGACGCGATTAGTAGGTCAAAAGCTAGTATCTATGAGAATGCTAACTTTCATAAAAATAAGGGAATTGTTGATAGCAAGGTTACTAACATTATGGATGAAGATAATTACCTGTGTGAGCTAGAGGGAAACACTCTCCGTATACAAGAATACGATAAAGCTAAGGATGGTGTCGAAGACTTGACTAATTATGAAGACTTATCGCCCAATGTTGCATTTACCGATGAATTTAGACCTGAATTCATTCTTCAGTCATGTCCAATTAATCCAAGATTAGAACAGGAAGTGGTTAGTTCTATGAAAAACGATTTGTTATTTGCCCAGAATAATTGTGGGGTGGAAAACATCATTACCAGAACCATTTTTATAAACCTAAGAGCTCGTGAAATAAAATCGATTGAAATGAAAATTGGAGATCCAACCAGTGTAAATAGTTCATATGCATCAACACCTCAATCAACCACCGGATCTTCACCCTTGAGTTCCTATTTCAACCAAAATCATCTGATTCCACTGAAAAATAACAATGAAAGAGGTATCATATCCCAATCACGAAATGCTAGTGGTAATGGAAATGGTGAGTCAAATACTAGCTTCCCATTTAGAAGGTCACATAACTCATACAAGACCACTATAAAGAAAGTCTACGGACCTAATAAACAAAGTGGAGATAAGCAGTTAATTAAATTAATTGAGCAGAATCTAAATGATATCAATGATTTATTTGTATCTAATTATAAAGATATTAACAATGATTCATTTATCAATAGTGATTTTAACTCAAAGTTATCTAAGTTGGTATCTAATCTTTTAAACTAATGTGTAATATATAGAAATGTATCTCCAGGTTCTGTGGTATACCTTGCTAAAGGCTCGTTATTTAATTGGTTGCCTGTCTATGCCTACAAAGGGTTATTTATCATAAACATATTATATCTATAGTTGGGTTATCGTTGATTGTGAGATTTTCATCTCGCGATTCAACGAACAACAGACGATAATTTTGAAAAATTCAAAACTGATAAAACTTACTTCGTTTTGTACCCCATATAAACGACTATCAAGCTATGTCAGAATCAGAAGAAGATGGTAAGTCGAGGCAGAGTACACCTCATATATTTTTGGATGAACCCAGTAAAACTGAAGAAGCCAAAAAGACATTTACTGAGCTCTCTGAATGTACCTATGCCAACAAGTCTCTAGGTGATTCAGGACAAAATGAAAATATGACTTGTGACTGTCATGAGCATTGGGATGATGAAACTAAGCAGAATTTGGCTTGTGGTGAAGATAGCGGATGTATTAATCGGGCCACTTCGGTTGAATGTACTAACAGGGCCTGTAATTGTGGAAACGACTGTCAAAATCAACAATTTCAACGGAAACAGTATTCTGCCGTTAGTGTGTTTCAAACAGAAAAAAAGGGGTATGGATTAAGAGCCGACAAGGTTATTAATGAATCAAATTTCATATATGAATATATCGGTGAAGTTATCGATGAGACTGCCTTTCGAAAGAGAATGGTTGATTACGATACGAAAAGGTTGAAACATTTTTATTTCATGATGTTGAAGAAAGACTCGTTTATTGATGCTACCACCAAAGGGTCTTTAGCCAGGTTTGTAAATCATTCTTGTCGTCCAAATGCTTATGTTGATAAATGGGTGGTAGGAGATAAACTAAGAATGGGGATCTTTGCTAAACGAACAATTCAAAGAGGAGAGGAAATCACATTTGACTATAACGTTGATAGATATGGAGCTCAGTCTCAACCTTGTTATTGTGGTGAGCCTAATTGTATTAAGGTCATGGGTGGTAAAACTCAAACTGATGCTGCTTTATTATTGCCAGAAGGTATAAGTGAGGCGTTAGGAGTAACTTTGAAACAAGAAAAGCAGTGGTTAAAAGAAAATAAACATTTAAGAAGTAAACAACAAAAGGATGATGCTATAATCAATGAACAATTTGTGAAAAGTATCGAGGTCACTGGTTTAAATGACTATGATGTTCCTAGAGTTATGGCAGCATTAATGAAATCTCAAGATATTAATATCAATAAAAAATTGATTGAAAGGATCTATTTGACCGATGATGATAATATAAACTTCTCTATTGTTAAAGTGCATGGATATAAAACGCTATCTACCATTTTGAAAAGTTATTACAAAGAGGACAATCAAATAGTAATAATGATTTTAAAAATATTAATGAAATGGCCCAAAATTACCAGAAATAAAATTAGTTCTTCACAAATCGAGGATGTTATAAAAGATCTCGGGGCCAATAGCAAGAATAGAGAAATTAAGGAATTATCAGATCACCTTCTAGAAGAGTGGGGAAAGCTTCAAATGGCTTATAGAATACCAAAAAAATATGAGAATTCAGCTAACTCTTCTGGATATGGTAGATCCATTAGATCTCATTCCCCTGAATTGGATAAAAGTGATACAAATTCCAACGGGAAACCAGGTGTGAATAAGTCTGACCAACCACTACCACCCGGTTGGGAGTCTGCAGTCGACCCAAATACTAACACCACTTATTACTTTAATAGAGAATTAGGCAAATCAACATGGGAAAAACCTGTTTCCACCGGTGACGACCTGAAAGAACCTGTTTCATCTGAGCTGGCAGTGAAGGTAGAGTCCTCTTCACAATCACCCCAACCACAATATTCGGTTAGTCAAAATCAAGTGCTGGATATGTCGAACTCTGTTAGATCAACTCCAAGAGGACCAAGAACTGATTTTAGAACCATATCACCTCAAAAAGATAACAACTTCAACGAAAGACGTTTAGCTCAATTAGAAGAAGAACGGTTACAAAAAGAGAAGGAATTGTTGTGGTTACAAACGCAAAATAAACAGAAATCTTTGCAGGATTTAATCTTGCAATCTCAAAAAGAATCTGAAGAGAAGAAAGCTTTGGAGGAAAAGATGAAACAAGAGTTGGCTGAAAGAGCAAAAGCAAAGGCAAAGGCAAAAGCAAAGGCAAGAGCAAAATCAAAAGCAAAGGATCATAAGGGCCCTTCAGTTGAGTCACTGACATCACATGGTAGTATAGAAAAACGATGGAGCGGTGCATTTGCTAACCATGTGCCTAATTTTATAAAGAAGTTTGAACAAGAGATTGGGAGAGATAATGTAAAAGGATGTGCAAGGGATGTTGTAAAATGGTTAACCGAGAAGGAAATGGCCAAAGATGCTACTAAACCACCTCCAGCAGCGTTTGATAACGCCAAGTTGAAAAAAATTAAAGATTTCACTCGAGCTTACATGGAAAAGTTTTTGGCTAAATATAGGGCTAAACATAAAAGATCACGTCATGGCAGTAAATCGGGAGAGAAAGAAGCAACAACGGAAAATGGAGCCATTGCTATGGATGATGATGAAGTAGATGATGATGATGATGATGAACAGCATAAATCCAAAAAAGTAAAAACATAATCTATGGGGCACAATTTATAGTGTACTATGTATGTATATGTAATAATATTATACACTCTATAACTTTATAAATAATCTATTCAATAATTATTTGCTTTCTAATAATAATGGCAAGTTTTCAATGGATTCAGAACCAAAAATGATCTGATAGGTGGCTTCAAATAATGGGAACTCCGAAACTTTATTGGCGTTAGTTAAAAGTTCATGAACTTCTTTGGCAGTGATTATACCTTGAGAAGATTGTCCATTTAATAGTTTCTTCTCAGATACTTCAGCTGAATCACCAGTTTTAGCCATATGTCTACCAACCTTTACATTTCTACCACCAGAACATGTAGTAATTAAATCTGCTACACCAGCAGATTCAGCTGTAAAAGTACCTGCTTTGGATTCTGGAAAGAAAGTTTCAGAAAATTTAATAGTTTCTAATAGTCCAACTCTCATAATTGCTGATTTAGCATTATCACCCCAACCTAAACCTTCAACAAAACCAACAGCTAATGCAACAATATTTTTTAAAGCACCAGCAACTGAAACACCAGCAACATCTTCAATAACATTGACATGGAAGTAACTCCTGTGGAAAGCAGCTTTTAATACAAAATGATCAATATCTTTACCTTCACCTTTAAAATCATTAGGGAGCTTGTAAGCTACAGTAGTTTCAGACCATTTACCTCTTGCTACTTCAGGAGCTAAATTAGCTCCCGAAAGTGAACCACAACTAATACCTAATTGTTCTGTAATATAGGTGCTTAATAATTTACACCCTTCAGGTGTTACTTCAAGCCCTTTTAAACAAGAAATTGCCCTTGCATCAGACTTAATATTCCCCTTTAATTGCTTACAAATATTCTTTAAAAATTGATGGGGTAAATTAAATACAATCAAGTCAGCATCTTTAGCAGCATCAACAATATTTGGATAAGCTACTAAATTATCTGGTAAAGTGACTCCTGGTAAATATTTAACATTTTCATGTTTAGAATTAATTATTGAGGTTAAATTTTGCCCATTAATTTGTTCTTCAAAAACCCACATTTTAACTTGATGATAAAATAAATGGGGCCTAGCATTTGCATTTTCAGCTAAGATCTTAGCAATGGTAGTCCCCCAATTTCCTGAACCAACAACAGCGATCTTAAATGGATGATCAGGAGTAATGGGTTTCTCACTAGAAGTATTATTTAATACCACCTGATTAGGGTATAATATTTGGGATAATTGTAATAATCTTTGACTAGCAGAAGACATAGTTGAATATAACTTGAAAAAAGATATTGAAATTAATATTAGCAACAAAAATTAATACCAGCAAGATAAGTGATTAAATAGTTTTCTACTCCTGTGAATTTTCCTCCTGACCGAGGAATGATTATGGAAGTTCGGAAAAAAGCCAATGGCATTAAAGGTTGCAAATATTCAACTAAAATATTCATGTGGATATATAAGGAGATAAGAAAGGATAAAAGGATATTACACTAAAGGTATATGTTATATATTATACAACAGGTTATATATATTTAATTAAGGTCATATGAAGTATGAGGCATGTCTATGTAGTTGATTTATGTAAAAGCTGCTGCATTAATCCGGCTCGGATAAAATCTGGGGATAATCTTTTTCGCCATATGATTTTTTTTTCTTTTTCATTTTACTCGCTAATGTGATAGTTGTTGTCTCTAACATTAATCGTTAATATTTAAAGCCTCTAAATTATCCACGTACAACTTACGATCAAGATTTCTTTTACATGTAGCCGTTCCGATGTGACGTTTTAAAGCATCTTTTCTAGCAAATCCTTTACCACATTTTTCACAAATATTTGGAGGAACCGTTAAATGCTGTTTTTCGTGCCGTTTCAAATCACTTAATCGTTTGAATAACACATTACATCTATGACATAAATATTTTCGATCTGATTCTAATGATGGTGATGGACTATTTTGATGAATCTTAGGTCCTTGTAAAGGAGAAGCAGTGGGCAATGGGGAATTATTTACAGGGGGGGTAGTGTTTCCATATGCACTAGCAAATGGATTTTCTCCTACTAATCTATCATTTCTTAATGCCATAGGATTTTGAAAGATATTATTATTCATGTTAGGAAATCCTTGATAAAATTCTTGAATCATTAATTGACCATTTTCATTAACTCTTATATTTTCACCGCTTTTAATTGGATTCCCATGAGGTGAGCTAACATATTGTAATCTAGTAAATAAATCATTCAATGTAGGATCAACGATCCTTTCATGCGGTTGTCCTGGATTCACATTTGTTGAATATTGACTATTACTAACATCTGTACCTCCAACAACCCCACCATGACTAGTTATGGAATTAGTGGATTGATTGCCACTACTATTACTACTGCCATCATCACCTAGTCGAGCCTTAGCATTGGCTGTGGCAACTAATGCTTCTTTAGCTAACTTAAAAAACCGTTCATCTTCTTCTGTTGGTGGTCTTATTCCAGAATTTATTGGTTCGATTCCTCCGGTAGATTGTGGCATCCCACCTGTACCCATAGCACTTTCCATAAGTCCTCCTATTGGAGGTAGAGAGGGTCCCAGTGGGGCTCCTTCCGGAACTCTACCTGGTATTGATGCTTGATTATTTAACAGATTAACAGAATTATTGGATATTGGTGACGGAGTAAAGGAAAACGGCTCCGAATGATTAAGATTCTGATGAACCGTAGGAAATTGAAGACTGTCTGACTTCTTGGAAGGGGATGTCAGGCCCCTCCCATCAACATGAGGGGATCGATGGTATTGATTATTATGTGGATCCATAACTATCTCATAGGTGGAAAAAATTAGGGAAGCAAGTTTGATTCAATTATCAACAGAATCTGTTTACTAGTATGTCCGGGACCGGGGATGCAGAATTTAAATTTTTGTACAAGTTTAACAGAATGATTGTTTCAAAAGATGTGGACTATGAACTGTCAGACAATCTAACTATAAACAGCGCATGTCAGGACAAAAAATATAAATATGCAACTTGTTGATGAAGATAATTTTGTTGATATAAAATCAACTCACGTGAGTAATGGTAATTACTTTCTCATTTTGTGTGGTTGAGTCGCAATGGTGCTGTGGGTGGTTTATCTCGGTTGTCATCGGTGGTAACCATCGGCCCTAGCGCTCGGGGATTGTGAGGGGGCCGCGCGCGCCAGGGGTCGTCCTAGACCAGCTACTCCCGTTGGGGCTGCTTCCAGTTTTGGGGTGCGCGATAATTTTTTCAAAAGTCCATTTTTGATTATCTTGGACCCATCATGACTATACAAGAACTACCCCCCAGGCAAAAGTCTCAAAGGCTTATTAAGCGCAATAAGCAAAGAGATAATCAACTTAAATTTGAGCAGTTTCGAACCAAATCTAAAACAATCAATAATATCAATGAGTTACTCCCTGGATTGAATGATATTAGTGATGCCTTTGAAGCATTACCACTGGATATCATTAAATACTTTACATTATTAAAGGAGATTGATGCCAAATGTATAAACACGGTACCAGTGATTAATGACAATATCAAGGATTATATTGATACTTTACATGAAGAACATGATTTTCAACGTCAAATGCCTAGTAAAGTACAAAATATTACTTCAGGTGATGATAAAGCCAAAAAATTGGTTCGAATTAAAAATCGGATTAATGACATTATACCATGTTTAGAAGAGAAAATGCATGTCACCAGTATAGCTACCGATGTTATTGATAAACATTTGTTTAGAATTAATAATGATTATAAATTAATTTTGAATAATAATGAAATACCTGAAAGTATTCGGATTGGTCCATTAAATCATCCGGCCATGATTATGGATTCTTCTGGACCTTCAGATATGGCTAATCCTAATAGATCAGCTCAGAGTTCTAGACTGGAAACTAGAAGAGAAGCTTTGGCTGCAAGAAAACAACATAAAGATGATGATAATGTCCCAGTCAGTACTGGTAGAAAAGAACAAACACCAGTTGAGAAGAAGAAGAGAAGTAGAAAGGAAACTCCAAGTAATACCAATACCAATCATTCTGGTAATCCTGGTTCTAATTCAACCAATAATAACCAGAGTCATAATAATCATAGTAACCCTAATAATAATGGTGGAGCTGTCACCAATGGTAATTCCCATTCTCATACAACTGGTAATAATCCCCACCATCATCATAATAGTAACTCTTCAGCCCCTACACAAACATCAGATACTCAATCTAGACAAGGAACTCCAGGCCCTAGAAAGAAATTAAAGACCAAGGATGAAAACACTAGTAATGAACCCACCTATTGTTATTGTAATCAAATATCATTTGGAGAAATGGTTGGTTGTGATGGTGATGATTGTAAAAGAGAATGGTTTCATTTACCATGTATTGGATTTAAAAACCCTCCAAAGGGGAAATGGTATTGTGATGATTGTCTTATAAAGCAAAAGAAGTTGAAAAGAGTATGATCTCAAGTAATTTATAGGGTTTAATATAAGACCATCGAATGATTTTTAATTAATGATAGTGATCGTATTGATAGGGCCTTTCGTGTGCATACCAGTGAAAATCAAGGCGAGCCGAAAAATTAAACCACCCTTTAACACAGGACATCGAACTTTATAGCTTAATTACCAGTTGTAACCCTTTGGCCTTTCCAATTCAGGAAATGTTAATACGGCTTAAGTGGTAGCTAATCCATTTTGAGTATCGCATCCCTGCTCGTCTACAACTTTACTTAGCTTCTTAGTCTCTCATATATATTAATTAGGTAAGCACTTTCTTCGACGTCACTACCTGTGCAGCGTAGTCGTACCGTGGTTCTGCTGTAATGTGGTACTAAGACAGCACGCTACAATGTTATAGGATCATTCAGAGACTAGTGGGGAGAAGAGGGTCGTCATGAGGTCACGACAATAAGACTTGAGGTCACTAAATTTACCTGGTAATATTGAATTGACCCTGACCTTTTACTGTTTTTGTCTCTTGTACATTGTCTATTGTTTTTTATCTGCAGCGATATATTGTTGTGAGTCCCTGGTGGTGCCATGGTCCGGGGAACCTCGCCTTATCACCCCTCACCGTCTCGCAATACTTTTGGGCGACTCATAGCCAGCTAGCATAGTTGTTAAAAATAAAAAAAAAAAGACGTGCGCGTTTGCCAAATTATCACCAAAAAATTTCATTTGCTTTGGGCTTTCACTGTCAGTTGAAAAATCATAGATACCACTTCTTGTGCTGTCTTTTTTTTAGGTTTTCAGGTTTTTTTTAACAAGTTTGAAGGCTACCATTAGGTATTAGAATTATTTCAAATCGTGAAAAGAAATCAATTGTGCCTTCAAAATTATTGGTATTTTTTGTCCTGCTTGAAAGAACAATTGGCATATATAAATACTTTTGTTGTTGGTAAACTTACAATTAAAATAGTAAAATTGTATTAAATCAATCAATCACTCGTTATGATGAAGGAATATAAGTTAGTTGTTGTTGGTGGTGGTGGTGTTGGTAAAAGTGCATTAACTATTCAATTAATTCAATCCCATTTCATAGATGAATATGACCCAACCATTGAAGATTCTTATAGAAAACCATGTAATATAGATGGAGATCAAGCATTGTTGGATATTTTAGATACTGCTGGTCAAGAAGAATACAGTGCTATGAGAGAACAGTATATGAGAACTGGTGAAGGGTTTTTATTGGTTTATTCGATTGACTCAAAGAGTTCATTGGATGAATTACAAAATTTTTATGAACAAATTCAAAGAGTTAAAGAAACTGATAATGTCCCAGTGTTGGTTGTTGGTAATAAATGTGATTTAGAAAATGAAAGACAAGTCAGTTATGAAGAAGGAGAATTATTAGCTAACAGTTTTAATAATTGTAAATTTATGGAAACTAGTGCTAAACAAAGGATCAATGTTGAAGAAGCTTTTTATGATTTGGTAAGATCAGTTAGAGATAAAGATAAACCAAAACCTAAACCTTCTGAGGAACTGGCTCCACCAGAAGCAACTCCTGCTAATGATTCAGGTTCTGAACCAGTTAAAGAATCTAAAGAAGCTGTTAATAAACCTAAACCTCAACCAGTTAGAAAATCTCAAGCTGCTCCTTCATCTGGTAATGAAACTAAAGAGAAATCAGGTTGTTGTATCATTGTCTAATCCATTTCAATTTTAAATTTGACTAGCAAGTTTCTTCGGTTCCTTCCTCTAGTATTATTATTTATCATTTTCAAATAACTTCAGATAAACCACAGAAAGAATGAAAAAACAGCAATAAAATTAATTAATATCAGTTATAAGACCTAAAAAGAAAAAAAAAAAAATTTTAAGAGATTAATGTTGTTGTGCCTTGACAACTTATATAAAAATACAATCTGGGGTTGTATGACGTTGTTTTAATTCAAAATTTAATATATATCGAGTAATAGTAATATTTTGCGTACACATACATATTTATGTAGATATACTTCTATAGACTAGCTATGATTATAAGTCTAGTTAATAAAATGGTACACAATAAAGTGTAAAATTAAACTAGCAAAGATATAATCACCAAAGGATCGCTCAGGACTGAATTTGAAAAGGTGGAAATTCTTTTCATTATACTGCAACCTCAAGTTGACAGTCAAAACAAATTGTCCCACACAACTTATGAACCCTCCTAAAAAAGCATTGAATGGGAAATTCCCAATTAACAAAACATAAATAAATTGTAAAATTCCAATTATTAACAAGTAGACCAAAAAGGAATCAATTAATTTTGTTCTGGGAGTCAATGACTTGACATATTCCTTATAAGTTGTACTAACAGCGGCGTTTAACTCCCCTATGTACTTATTAACTGGTTTGCTGGTCTTTTGCTTCGTGGTAGCCATGGCTGGTTATGATAGTTAATAGTTGACCACCTTGCTTCTACGTGAATTTTCCAACTGCCAGTGGTGGTTTTTGCGCGATTCACGCAACTTAATTAACTGGTGGTGGTAGTCCAAAATCTTACTGAGGCATTGTCTATTGTAGTGAGTTACTTGGTGGGTAATAATTAATCATAATTTTAGTTGGCCATAAGATAATATCACTATGAGTGAAGTCACCAAGATTACCAATCCTCCAAAATTGAGAATCATACCTCCCTTAAATTTTTGTCCTGTAGAACATCAATTGTACCGATCCGGTCAACCAACTATAATAAATCAGAGTTTCCTAAAAGATCTAAATCTTAAGACTATAATATGGTTGGCTACTGAAGAACCACAAGAAGAATTTTTGGATTATTGTTCGGTGAATAATATCAATCTAGAATTTGTAGGAATGATAAATGATTATAATTATAATTATTCATCTAATATAAATCCATGGGATACTTTAAATGAATTAACTATAACAAAATCATTAGAGATAATGGTTAATAAAGAGAACTATCCACTCTTAGTTTGCTGTGGAATGGGAAGACATAGAACTGGAACAGTTATGGGATGTTTAAGAAGGCTACAGAATTGGAATCTAGCCAGTGTCAGTGAAGAATATAGACGATTTACCGGATCTAAAGGGGGTAGAATTCAAGTGGAGTTGCTAATAGAAAGCTTTGATATCAGTTCTATAAAGATAGATCCTGAAACTGCTCCTGATTGGCTTCTGAGTTGATATGTAATTAATTGCACTGTATATACCTCTAGACAATAATATGAGATTCTTACGACTATAAAAGCCACTAACATCTCGTACCTCAATAATCTGATGTAACACCTCTTTAGTATTAAGGCTCTTCACTGGAGGCTATCTTAACCATCAGTTATATAACAGTATCATCTCTCTGAACCAATTGTGTATTGTTATATAGGTTGCAAAAGGGCGAACTTTTCTTTCAGGACTATAATGTCAGCGTGGCTGATAGGCATGAGTACGAGAGTGTAAGGTATGCCCAATTTCAGCCCGTTATAGAGGTTAATTTTGGAAGTCTGGTCTGGGTAAGACCGTAAGGATTCTTAGGGGATAACCTTAAACAGTTATGGTCGCTCGTGTTTATCACAGTTTATCTGGTGTTAATTTAATGGAATTCTTCTAAGATTTCGTAATATATAGTCAAACAGTTTAACCTGATGGTCCCACAAGAAACCACTACAAATGATGAAAAGCGAAAAGTGTAAATTTACTTCCGTCACCGAAGAGGACCAAAACTGTATAGCAGCCAGAATGTAAAATGGCAAAGATGAACGGCAAATCAGAGTTTAATATAATCCTGTACTTCGTGTTCCAGTGAATTGATAAGGGGCTCTGAAAGATAAGATAAAAAATATTTCGAGATACTGTTTTGCTCCGGATGATCTATACAAAACATTTTGTGAAGTGATATAAATAGTGGAAAGGATTACCATGAGGTAAATTAATAGCAAATAGAATAGTCCTCAACTACCTAGAAGAATTCGGTCAAACCACGAGCGGATTCTATCAGCTCCAACTTTGACGGAACAAAAAAAATACGGTGGTTATACCTTGATTTGGTGTGGATTTAGTAAAGATGTACTGTAGATGATAGTGGGAGATATGGTGCTCCTTATGGGAGATACTCTAGGAAGGTAATTGAAAACAAATTTCATAACGAAATTGGTGAAAAAGCCTCGAAATTTGTTGAACAACATGTTAAAGACTATTATTGATAGATTTTTTATAAATGTAATAATATCTGCTTATAATCTTTTCGCAGCCAAATAGGATTGTGAAAACTGTAAAACTCACAGTACAAATGGGAAACTTTGTCAGCTGGAACAACAACTAAGCATACAATATAATGCTTCTAGCTCCTGAAATTTACCTATTCACACACACAAGACCATAACCGGGCGATTTAAAGACATCAATCCTCCTAGTTCTTGATAAAACGCCTAGCCACTGTTAACTCCATACAGTCATTGCCGCAAAACCAGCGTGTCGCACCCAAAGTGAGAATCAAATGAAATCATCCCTTTTCCTATCAAATAAGGAGGTCTAGTATATCATAAGCATCAAACAAGGCAATAAATCAACTGAAAGTATGACCGGAACATGCGTTAATACAATCAAAGTTATCGGATTAGGATCGATTGGTTTATTAAGCGGATCATTAGCTTATCAATCAGTTCAGATAATTCCCAAATTAATTCAAGAATTAAACCATCAAGTTACCAATAAAAATTGGGCTCTGGTTAAATGGGGGAAACTCATCAATAAAGTATTATTGGGGGTTGCTACTAGTTGCTTTATGCTCAGCTATAATTATAGCCCTCAAGATGAAAGACATCCATACTTAATCTATGCTATTTTGGGGACTTGTTTAAGTTATGGATACACTTATTTCAAAGCTTGCAAATTTGAAAAGGTATTGAATAAGTTTGATAAGGTGAAACCAAGTAGTAGAGTTACTCCTGAACCGGTAGCCGCTGCCACTCAAACTTCAGAACCAGTCAAGAAGGAACCAATCTCAGTCCCAGAACCTGAACAACAAGATGATGAATTAGGAAAGTCTTACATACATGTCTCAGATGAAGAATCCACTAGTGCTTCTACTCCTTCACAATCAAGCCCTGGTTCCCCCAAGGCAGGAGCTCAATCTGAAGCTGTTACTGAACCAGCATTCAGACCCGAAGAGGAAGAAGATATTGAAGCGGAAATCAGTTTGGCTTTATTCAAGAAAGAAATGGTAAACAACTTGGCCAACATAAAGACCGTCTACTTGATTGGATCAGGATGTTTTGGATTCACCTTTTTAATCTCATCTATTGGAGTCATTGGTGAATTTATAATGGGTTAATTTGTTTTAATGAGTGGTTGTAGATATGTAGATATGATAATGAACATTATTGGCTATTACAAGACAATGATAGAATGTAGTATAAACAAGAAGAATACAAAACATTAGAACATGAACACAAGAATGGAGCCGGAAAGGGTCGTACATCTACAGGGAGAGAACTATGGCCATTGTGTTGGCGACCGACAAATATGCCGTAGCCAATTTCATACCAGTAAGAAAGGTCCAGGCCCTAGTAATATATATATACATTAGTAATCACGGCTTAGCCAGTATTGTGAGGACTAGACAAGAAAAACCTGTAAGCCGTTATGTGGTCACGCGGAGACAAAATCCGGAAGGGGTTATACAACCGAGATACCGAGGCCTCGTCTATAAATATGCCCACTAACTTCCATCATCTTGCGCACTTTATAGTTATCAGCTACATCAAACTTTAGATATTACATAAGACAACAATGAGTAATTTTTATGATTTAAAACCATTAGATGGTAAAGGAGAACCATTCCCCCTTTCTGATTTGAAAGGTAAAGTAGTTATTATTGTTAATGTTGCTTCCAAATGTGGATTTACTCCTCAATATAAAGAATTAGAAGAATTGTATCAAAAATATAAAGATCAAGGGTTAGTCATCTTAGGGTTCCCTTGTAACCAATTCTTAGGGCAAGAACCAGGTACTCAAGAGGACATCCAAAATTTCTGTCAATTAAACTACGGAGTATCTTTTCCGATTATGAAAAAGATTGAAGTCAATGGGGATAACAGTGATCCGGTTTACAAATTCTTGAAATCCCAAAAATCAGGATTATTAGGATTAACCAGAATAAAATGGAATTTTGAAAAATTCATCATTGATAAATCTGGTAAGGTTGTTGAAAGACATGCCTCTACTGCTAAACCAAGTTCTTTGGCTCCTACAATTGAAAAGTTATTAAAGTAGAGTCTAGCCAATTGAAGTGAATCTTGCCATTCACATATAAGTAATTATATAGTCAAGTATATGGAATGTATGACCTTGTGAATGAATTATATGAGTATGAACAATAACAGCTTTGTATGAACAACAACAGCTTTGTATCTGCTTTATCTTATCGTATGTAGCACATACACTCCCTAGTGTAAAATCACAGAATTTAGTACCATTCGGGTATTATTGCCTGGGCCGGGACCAAGGAGAAGCTGATGCAGCACTACGCAGGACGGTCCTATTGATTCAACTATAACCATGATCTAGCCATAGTCCATGCCACAATGAACCCTACAGGTAATAACAGACGCCAAATTCCATTAACAAGCCAATACTCACCCCATGGCCAGTAACCGACCAAGGCCAGTAACAGGCATTGCCACACACCCTGATCGTGGTATCTTATTGATCTGCGTCAAGAGCTTCCTCCCTACAAAAAAGCGGGTTGGCTACAAAAATTACCCACTCCTTTTTGGCAGTTCCACTAACCCCCTTTACCCCGTTGTAGTGGTTTTGGAAACCAATTGTTTGATTGCTTTAGACAATTCTAGTTTCTTTTTACCAATTCGCCACAATTGGTATTATCCCTACAACCTATTGTCATCTGAAAGGTTTATGAGCCAAATTACCTTATTTTACAGATAGGGGAAAGAATATAATAGAATTTTTTTTGGTTGATTTAGTTGGGTAAGGGGGAATGTGACTTAGCGTAATTAGGGTTTTTAAGCTTTTTTCACTATTTGACTTTTCTTATTTAATGAATCCGATTTCTGGTTAATTTATACCTTCAAGTTTTTTTTGTAAAAGCTTCTGTATATCTAGTTGCTTGTCTTCTCCTTATCAGCTGCATAGTGGTTGCAGGTACTTCCATTTTAGGCTGCTGCGAGTCTTTAAAATTTACTACAGTGGTTGCAAAAATAAAGATAGTATGTCCGTGGAAAACAACTTTAAAGATGGGGTACTTGCTAATAGATATAAGTTTATAAGTTATTTACAAAAAGGTAGCTATGGAAGAGTGATTAAGAGTCTTGATTTGAGAACTAATCGAGTGGTATCAATTAAAGCTGTCCCCAATAAATACAAAGATATCGGGAATCATGAGATTGAAATGTTATCGAGGTTGAAAGCGAATGATAATATCTGTCAATTGATTAACTTTTTCACTACTAATGATTGTTTATATCTTGTATTGGAGTATTGTAATGGAGGTGACTTGTATGATTACATCAAGGACAAGTATACTATCAATTCTTCAGAGTTATACTTGGTGGCTAGTCAACTAGATAATGGGATTAATTTTGCTCATAGCAAAGGCATTTATCATCGGGATTTGAAACCAGAGAATATTTTAATCCATAATAATCATGGAGAAGATTTTAGTCAAATCACCTTTAAAATTTGTGATTGGGGGTTGGCTACTACTGAACGAGTTAATGAAGAATTCTGTGTTGGTACCGAAAAGTATATGGCACCTGAAGTATTCATTAACAATTATAATTCAAACTTAAATTTGAAGTGTTATGATGCTAAATATGTAGACTATTGGTCATTCGGGATTACATTGATCACATTATTATTTGGTAGAACTCCTTTTAAAACCATGGATAGTGGTAATAATTCTTTGATTAATGATTACAATTATAAGAAATTTGTTTTATTCAATGAAAAGCAAATTTTATTTGACATTTATCCCAATTTGAATACCAACGGATTCAACATATTTGATAATTTATTGAAAATAAATGGTATTGACGATAATTTAACCAACTTTGTTAATAAGATTGAACAAAGATCATTAGATAAATTCATGAATGATTTAAGAATCAATTATAAATTTGGCTTAACTATCGACGATGAATTAGATAATTCAGAACTACAAAATGTCTACATTGATAGTACCCCAAATCAATCACAACCTAGACTGCTTCAATTACCTCCAAAGCAGTTGGATTATTCCCTTAAACTTAATAAAGACATTAAGATTATCGAGACGGAAATCCTAGTGGATGATTTTACGAATTTGAATTGGTTTGATTATTAATGAATTATGTGCATATGACTCACGAGAAAGGACAGAGATAAGATTAGGATATTGGTTAGAATAGATTAGGATTAGTTAGGTAAGGATAGGTTATTACATACAATGGGTTTAAGTATAACTGTAACCACTCTTGTAGTTCCCCCCGTCCGCTACAAATGCAGCCGCAGGCCGCCGCAGACTATCGAAGGCTACCGCAGACCACCGCCGTATCGTTCCTACGCTGCGGCCCACTTTGGTTGGATTTCTTGCCTGTACCGCCCCGACCGCACTGATCTCGACTGATGCTCGATAACGCCCTCAAAAATCGCTCCGCAAACGGGCCTTGATTCGGCCAAATCACTCCAGCACCACACGACCCGGCCCGTTGACTCACCCAGAAATGTCGACAAATTAGAACTATATAAGGTGAAAAATTTCAACTCCAGATAAAAAATTCCAACACATAAAAGTAGATTTTATTATCAAATATTACAATAATGTCATTCAGAACATCAATTCGTGCTGCTAGAGCTGTTTCTTCTAGAGCTTCTAGAACTATTTCCAATAGATCTTTAACTACTTTAGCTAGATCTATTCCAACTGGTACTACTACCAAAACTGCTATTAATTACACTGCTACCAGAGGGGTTAAGACTATTAACTTTGGTGGTACTGATGAACTTGTTTATGAAAGAAATGACTGGCCAAGAGAAAAGTTATTAGAATATTTCAAAAATGATACTTTAGCCTTAATTGGATACGGTTCTCAAGGGTATGGACAAGGGTTAAACTTAAGAGATAATGGATTAAATGTCATTATCGGAGTTAGAAAAGATGGAGCTTCATGGAAAGCTGCTATAGAAGATGGATGGGTACCAGGAGAAAATTTATTTGATGTTAATGAAGCTGTTTCTAAAGGTACTTATATCATGAATTTATTATCAGATGCTGCTCAATCTGAAACTTGGCCATCATTAGCTCCTCAATTAACTGAAGGTAAAACTTTATACTTTTCTCATGGGTTTTCTCCAGTATTCAAAGAATTAACTAAAGTTGAACCACCAAAGAATATTGATGTTATTTTAGCAGCACCAAAAGGTTCTGGTAGAACTGTTAGAACTTTATTTAAAGAAGGTAGAGGTATTAATTCATCTTATGCTGTTTGGAATGATGTCACTGGTAAGGCTGAAGAAAAAGCTATTGCTTTAGCTGTTGCTGTTGGATCTGGTTACATCTATCAAACTACTTTTGAAAGAGAAGTTAACTCTGATTTATATGGTGAAAGAGGTTGTTTAATGGGGGGTATTCATGGTATGTTCTTAGCTCAATATGAAGTTTTAAGAGAAAATGGTCATTCTCCATCTGAAGCTTTCAATGAAACTGTTGAAGAAGCTACTCAATCATTATACCCATTAATTGGTAAATATGGTATGGATTATATGTATGATGCTTGTTCTACCACTGCCAGAAGAGGTGCTTTAGATTGGTACCCAAGATTTAAAGATGCTTTAAAACCAGTTTTTGCTGAATTATATGAATCTGTTAGAAATGGTACTGAAACTCAAAGATCTTTAGATTTCAATTCTCATCCTGAATATCGTGCTAGATTAGAAGAAGAATTAGAAACTATCAGAAACATGGAAATCTGGAAAGTTGGTAAAGAAGTCAGAAAATTACGTCCTGAAAATCAATAAATTTGATGCTTTATTTTATTTCTTATTAAAGTTCAATCTGGTCAAATTGAATGACTTTTGAATTTTCAATTCTTGTTTAATATTGTTATGGGTTTAAGGTTGTATAAAAAATAAATTAATTAACCTGAAAAGACAAAAAAATTATAAATATTCATATATAAGTATTTAGGATGTACGTTTGTTGAATAAACAGTCCTAGAGTATAGATTAATTGAGTGTAGTTCGAGGTGTAGTTAGAGGGTAGTGCTAGAGGGTAGTGCTATGAAGTCCTAACAGGTGCTGTACGACATTCGCCCGTCACAACTTGTCGCTGCTGTAACCCTAACCAACATCACGCGACCAATACCCTCGGAGATCCTCACCTCCGACCCCCCGAAAATCGACTCCACAGGGCGTGTCAGGTGACTTTTCCTTCATTCTCGACCTTGGCGTTCCATTACCAAAATGAAAATTTTTTTTACCTGTAAGAATATAGTGAAAGAATTTTATAGTGAGATACCTTCTTTTTTTTAGTATTATTCAATAGAAAAAAGATACATAATGGCTGTTGGTAAGAATAAGAGATTATCGAAAGGTAAAAAAGGTTTAAAGAAGAAGGCCGTTGACCCATTCCAAAGAAAAGATTGGTTTGATATCAAAGCTCCATCCACTTTTGAAGACAGAAACGTTGGTAAAACTTTAATCAACAAATCTACTGGGTTAAAGAATGCTGCTGATGGATTAAAAGGAAGAGTTGTTGAAGTATCATTAGCTGATTTACAAGGATCCGAAGACCACTCTTACAGAAACATCAAATTGAGAGTTGATGAAGTTCAAGGTAAAAACTTGTTAACTAATTTCCATGGATTAAACTTCACTTCTGATAAATTAAGATCATTAGTTAGAAAATGGCAATCATTAGTGGAAGCTAATGTTACTGTTAAAACTTCTGATGATTATGTTATTAGAATTTTTGCTATTGCTTTCACCAAAAGACAACCAAATCAAATTAAAAAGACTACTTATGCTCAAAGTTCTAAATTAAGAGAAATTAGAAAGAAAATGACTGAAATAATGCAAAGAGAAGTTTCTAATATCACTTTAGCTCAATTAACTTCTAAATTAATCCCAGAAGTTATTGGTAGAGAAATTGAAAAATCTACTCAAACTATTTATCCATTACAAAATGTTCATATCAGAAAAGTTAAATTATTAAAACAACCAAAATTCGATTTAGGTGCTTTAATGTCTTTACACGGTGAAGGTTCTACCGAAGAAAAGGGTAAAAAAGTTTCTAAAAAATCTGGTTTTAAGGACGTTGTGTTAGAAGCCGTTTAATTTTTTCCTTTTTCCATTTTGTAACATAATTTCAGAATCTCTAATGATTCAATAATGTATAGCTTGTATATTTCTATATATACTGACAATAAATTAGCACTATAAATTTACTATATTTCTGGTTGCTATCTTCCCTGTCTGGCCTCACCCTGGTCTAAGTCTGGGCAGTCATTTTCTATTTTCTCTGTCCGCTGTTGGTGAGAATGTTGGGGTATTGCGATTGCATCGTAACTGAAACACCGACAGTGATTCCAATATCTAGCCAGGTTATTTTATTATTAGAATGAATGGTGATTTGATAGATGATGATGATGACGCTTGGTCCTATTCCTTTCCCCCTTCAACAGAATCTTTACCTTTACCGTCGGACAATTCTCCCGAATTCGAACGAGTAGAAAAGCTGGCTCATGATCATGAAAAGGACAAGGTTGAATCAGATTTGGCTATATTGAATGAGCATTTACGATCAGCTAGTAATAGCGCAGCAGCAAAGCCTCAGGGGACTAGCCTTAGTCGCCTTCGACATCTTGCTGGGCAACGTTCTGACTTGGAAGATAATCTGACCGATAGTAATGCAGTGCTTGATGAACCTATAGAACTTGATGAGAGAGACTCCTCCAATAAGAATGGTGGAATAAGTGATAACAACCAACAGATTGATGAGAAGAAGACTAAATCAGATGAGGATGGCCATGTCAAAGGCGACGGTGATTCTATTAGCTCAAATGAAGTTGCTTCTCATCCAAAAGAGAATGATGTAATATCTCAAATATCTTCTAAATCTTCTAATACTGGACCAATTGACTTTAATCGTAAAGACTATAGTGGATCTGCTAATCAATCGTTAAATTCTTTAAGTCTACAATCCCCATTTTTATCAAAAGCTACCCCAGCTAATCCTCATACTACTAAAGAAGATGCTAGTTCGGTAATTTCAAGAGAGTCTCAAAAGAATGCTTTAACGGGGATTGATTTTAATCATGAAGACAACTTGGTCGATAGACTATTGGATTCTCCTAAACGGAATTCGGGCTTCTTTGGTGGTGATTTTAGAAGTAATTCAAATGCTACTATAAGTCTAGAAAATCATAAACGTAATCAAAGTGAACTGAATATTGATGAGAATGGTAATGTTCATGATGAAAAGTCTCCAAAAGTTATAACTTATAGAAAATCAAGAAGAACTACTAGTGAAGGACAATTTCAAGATATATTAGATGCTAACACTGCAAGTCCTCAAGAAAAATATGATCCTAGATTATATGATGCAGAAAAATTCAAAGACACGAAGTATAGATATGCTGCCATGAAGAGGAATGTTGAATTTCATGAATTATTTACTAATATCGATTTGACTGATCGATTAATTGATGATTTTGCTTGTGCTTTGAGCCGTGAAATCCTTTTGCAAGGAAGGATTTATGTTAGTGAACATCATATTTGTTTTAATTCTAGTTTATTGGGATGGGTAACAAATGTGGTAATACCACAGGAGGATATAATTTCTTTTGAAAAGAGATTGACGGCGGGGATTTTCCCTAATGGTATTGCCATAGAAACTTCCAAAGAGAAGCACTCTTTTGCTAGTTTCTTATCTAGAGATACTACTTTTAATCTTTTCCAAACAGTATGGGAAAAGACGACCGGTAAGAAAATGATATATAATGAAGAAAAGTCTACCAAGAGTGATGAAAGTCTTACTGCTGTACACCATAAAAGTAATGATAATGATGATGATCGTTCTAATATTGAATCTTATATAATGTCGATCGATGAAGACGGTAATGGAGATGATGATTCAAAATCAGAAAATGATTCCAATTTCAGAGTGTCCAGTGATTCTGGAATTCCTGGTGTAAATTCATCTTTAAATAAATCTACTGCTCCTACTAATATTGATGTGTCTGATGATACAAGACTGGATGCTAGAATGGAAATTGTACAATTCAAGCCCGATAGTGGCTATGAAAACTTGGGTCCTGATGTCCATAAACCAACCGAGATTGATGATATTTTACAGGACAATGAAATTGAATTATGCAACGAAGTAATCAATGCCCCTATGGGTATAGTGTTTGAGATTTTATTTAGCTCTAAAAATGACAGATTTTTTCAAAAATTCTTACTGGACCATGAATCATCTGACCTATCATCTTTTGATAGATTTTCTCCTAAAGCTGACAATCCTAAGGTCTTAGTTCGGACTTATACGTACAAAAAAGCCCTAGGATATTCAATAGGGCCGAAATCTACTACCTGTGAAGTTGAAGAAATCATTGAACATTTAAATTTTAACGATTATATCAGAGTTACTACAGTAACCAAAACACCTGACGTGCCTCTGGGAAATGCTTTCTGTGTAAAAACTAGATTCAGATTCACTTGGGCTAAAAACAATAAAACGAACTTGCAGATTTCTTTCTTCATCGATTGGACTGGGAAATC
Source organism: Yamadazyma oceani (assembly GCA_030569555.1). NCBI lineage: Eukaryota > Fungi > Ascomycota > Pichiomycetes > Serinales > Debaryomycetaceae > Yamadazyma > Yamadazyma oceani. The sequence continues at coordinate 29,081 of JAJMLF010000021.1, read as the reverse complement.
ATGGATTAAAGGTGTTATAGAAAAACTGACATTGACTGGACAAACTGATGCTTGTAAAGATTTAGTTAGTTCGTTGAAGCAAGAGATAGAAGATAGTACTATTATAGCCCATAAAGATACGAACGAAGAAGAAATCAAAGCTCTCGAATCGGCTGCTGAAACGGTAGAAGTGGAAAATGAAGAGAAAGATATGATTACAGAAGCTAAGCCAGTGTCCAGTCTTGCAATAACTGCATATTCTACGAACAAATTTTTCAGAGAAAACATTGTATTCGTTTGTTATTTTATCTTTTCATTTTTATTGTTGATCTTGATTTTACAATTAATGATGTTTAGAAACATAACAGAAACCAACACATTGATAAAGAATCAGATGACTATAAATTCTTACCTAGTGCAATCAGTACAAGTATTGTCTAAAAACTCCAAAGTTGACGATCTGGGTGGTATTGTACCAGATAAAGAGTTTAATCAGTTTTGGAAATGGGTCGATGAACAACGAGGTAGAAAGTTGTCATCTATTGAAAGACTAGAGTATCTTACCTTGCAATTAAACTCAATATTCAAGAAACAAGAGTCAAAAGAGACCATAGGTGACAAGCTCAGTGACAAATTTAATGACTTTACTGATCAAGTGAGAGGGGCGATGGAGAGTATCGTATAGTATATAGCTGTATCTTAAAGGACCCTAAAAAAATTATGCATTTTATGAATTATTTACAAACGAAGAAAACATGAAAAAACTATGTAGATTTGATAACTATTAGTTTAATCTTGCAATATTTACATGTGTGACGTCCATCAAACGTATTACCAGAATCCGTTTAACACACCCTTAAACCACTGACTTCTTCGGCTTCAGGTTTTTCTATAATGTCAATATCTTCAATGGTATGGACCAAGATTTCGGTATGGTCATTATTCAATTCAAAGATAAAGACCCCACTAATTACTCTTTCAAGCCTATTTTCCTCCTTTGAAAGTCCTACTAATCCAGTAGTTAAATGACCTATAGTTCTACCAAGAGAGGTAGTAGACTTTCTACTTTCCAATTCAGAGAATTTTGAAGTATCAAACTTTGACCATCTATGAGATCCTAACCTAGCATTTGATGTAGATTGAAAGTTATCATTCCCCTCTTCAAGTTGTCCTTCTGGATCTTCTACCAAGTGATGACATCCTTCATTACAAGTAGTCCACCTGACCTGAATTTTGGTGGTATCAGGGTAGACACAAAGAAACTCAATATTGGATTCTTGTGCATTCATTACCTTAATCGATTGAAGATGTAACTTAACTTTTGGATTCAATATAACTGATGACAAAATCACTTGAATGGTTTTAAGAGTGGCATAATAGGAAACATGCCCTTTGATGTTAGGCAAGAATGCATTAAATTCATCAAAATGAGTTGGACATACTCTAAGTAAGATATCCAGAGAGATTATCTTTTTAGGTAGTGATTTTTTCAACACATTAGGTAACAACATCTTTAATTCTTCGATCATTTTCCCCAAATTTGCTTTCTTTTCTTGTTCCTCCTTTGAAATATTGGAACAGTCATCTGAGCCATAGCATTTAGAATTCCCAAAATACAATTCGTCAAAACCGTTCTTGGAAAGAATTGACTTAACTGGTATGGATGATCGTGGAGGAATTTTTGCAATTTGCTGAAAAGCAGTTCTCCCTAAAGAATTTCCTACAACTCTAGGAACAACACGGATCATCATTGGATTCATCCAAATAACCTGTAATGTCCACAATTAACAGCTTTGCTATAGGTGCTTGATAAAATGGTCGTATAATATGAATGATAAGATTTTCTCACTTTTTAAAATTAGTTTGCTAAGAGATGTGGAAATTGCAGCACCAGAATATCGATTGTGCCTCACCACTTATAGAGCTTGTAGAAGTATTGAAAGAGCCCGGGGAAAGATTGACACTATAAATAGCCACTCTGGATCAATTGACTTTCAAGGGCCATGATAAGAGCAAGAAATATTCACATACATTAATCAAAATACATAGACAATTATTCTACTTTTCTTCGTTTGGGTCTAATGGAGTCAAACGTAAGTAAGGTTTGATGATTCTGAAGTTAGGGAATAAAGTCTTGGCTTCTTCATTACTGACAGAAGGATGGACGATGACATCATCACCAGGAACCCAATTGATAGGAGTAGTAACTCTGTGTTTGTCACCTAATTGTAAAGCATCAACAACTCTTAAAACTTCAGCAGAATTTCTACCAACAGAAGCAGGGTAAGAGATGACTAATCTGATAGTTTTCTTAGGGTCAATAACAAAGACTGATCTAATTGTCATTTGGACACCTTTGTTATCAACATTGGTAGCATCTTGATAATCTATCATATCATAAGCAGCAGCTACTTTTCTTTCTGGATCAGCAACAATTGGGAATGATAATTTAGATCCAGTAACTTCATCAATATCTTTAATCCAAGCTTTATGAGATTCGGTACCATTGGCAGACAAACCAATTAATTTAACTCCTCTTTTGGTGAATTCTGGTTCTAATTTAGCAAAAGCACCTAATTCAGTAGTACAAACAGGAGTGAAATCATCAGGGTGGGAGAATAATACGGCCCAACTGTCACCAATATATTCATGGAATGAAATTGGTCCGTTAGAAGTTTCAGCTTGAAAGTCTGGAGCAGTAGATCCTAAACGTAAGTTTGACATTTTGAAATTTGATTGAAAGTGTTATAGGTTAAAAAAAATTAAAAACTTGGAACAATTTGGTTTATTAAATATTCCACATTTTCCAATTTTGAACATCATTCAATCTCACGTGACTTCGGAGAATGCTCCATATCGGCTTATTTTTTTTTCCAAGAACATCAAACCACTCGAGGAATCAGGAAGGTATATATGGTCCTCCCATTGATACATATATACGTATTCTAATGCATTATACAGCATTATAACGGTCTATCGCAATGCCAATAGATCATCATTCTCTATATCTTCCGCATCTAGGTCAACCCCGTAGTCATCAAGAGTCTCACCTAAATCATTCATCCAGTCCTTTCTGTCAAGGTTTGATCTTGGATCCAATCTTCTTCTTAGTTGTTGTATGTTCCTTAAATCTTGAGTGCTTAAAGTATTAACATCAATTTCAGGATCAGGTTCAAATTCTTGGTGTCCACCGTCTGGGGGCCAAGGTAATCCTAGTTGATCATCTTCAGCAAATTCATTCTTCTTAAAATGAAAACCTGAAGATGGTGGTTTGGTCCAAGGAAGTAGCCATTTCCAGGGATAATTGAAAAGAGTTATCATATTATTCCAAATCCCAAGGTCGTAAGGGAATATTAAATCGTCAATTGTGAAATCTTCAGGAACAATCGAGGCATCTTGTGCAGTTTGGTCACCTTCAGGATGGGATTCAGAACTTGTGGGGTCAAGCTCTATACCTTGATCCTCTTGATTAGCATCCTGATCATGAAAAGCAAAGTTTCTATTCCATGATGTCAATATAGGCATTTGCTTACCATGCAATTTGAAATAATTTTTTCTAATTTGCAACCAAATTCTTTCAGTATGGAATTGGGATTCAATTCTTTCTAAATCCCAAACTTCTATTTGGGTCATACCTTTAATCACCCAGTTATTTATGCATCTTCCGTATAAGATAAGTATAGCTACAAAAATAAATAAATCAAGTGGTAAAAGTACTATAACTGCCACCAATTCTTTCTTATCAAATAAATATGATGGCAAGTCTCTATCTTTATAAAATTGAACCCCTCTTTTGAAAAGCTGTATAAATACAAACCCAGTATCCATTAAAATCCAAAAGAGGAATCTCATGAAATGGCCCATATTATTATGACCTACACAATTATAAGTCCATGGGCAATGATGATCCATTAGCAACATACATTTATTACATTGTTTGCAATGATGAGATCTCTCCGGTTTATAATTTTGGCACTTCTTACACCATCGTCTCCATTCCCCTTTTTTAGGTTGAAAATCTTCTGGTGGAGTACCAGGATCTATATAAATCGATAGTAGGTAAGATACCCACAAGAGAGTAACGGTCATTTGAAACCCAATTTGACAATTGGCCGATAGCTGTTTTTTTAGCACAAAATAGTGGGACCCATATGCTAGTACACTAATCAATACACATGGGATGATAACCCCTAAAATTGGCCATTTCAACTTGGGAGCCATTACTGCAAATTATATTAGATTATGGTAGAATCCAAAATCATAAAATTACACAAAGTGTCGTCGCGCCTGAAGGTTTAATGGTTGAGTGGCGAGCTTGATATATCACTTACTACTACTTCTTAAACAATTATAACAGTATAAAATGGTATGTAACCATTGAATCCATTTGAAAGCTTAAAAGTTTGATGGTTGGCCTTGTAATAAAGTGTTACTAACAAGTTTTTAGACATCTATCGGTACCGGGTATGATTTATCGAATAGTGTTTTCTCACCAGGTATGTTAATTTGTTACCTCAAAATTGGTATTAAAAGGATTTACTAACAGATTATTTTTAGATGGAAGAAATTTCCAAGTAGAATACGCCATGAAAGCTGTGGAAAATGGTGGGACATCCATAGGGATTAAGTGTAAAGATGGAATAGTATTAGCAGTTGAAAAGATTATAAATTCCAAATTGTTAGTACCCGGGAAGAACAAAAGAATTCAAACTATTGACAGACATATTGGAGTAGCATATTCAGGACTTTTACCAGATGGACGTCATTTTGTTAATAGAGGAAGAGATGAAGCAAAATCATTTAAATCCATATATAAGAATCCAATATCCGTACCTCATTTGATGGATAGATTAGGGATCTATGTTCAAAATTATACTTGTTATAATTCAGTTAGACCATTTGGTATTGTATCAATTGTAGGAGGAGTTGATTCCAATGGTCCTCACTTATATATGATTGAACCAAGTGGTACTTGTTGGGGTTATAGTGGAGCTGCCACTGGTAAAGGTAGACAAACTGCTAAATCAGAATTAGAAAAATTAAACTTTGAAGAATTATCGGTAAGAGATGGGGTTAAAGCTGCTGCTAAAATCATTAATTTGGCTCATGAAGATAATAAAGATAAAGATTATGAATTAGAAATTTCCTGGTGTTCAATATCTGAAACTGAAGGTAGACATGAATTTGTTCCTGATGATTTATTACAAGAGGCTATTAAAGAGGCAGAAGATGATGATGACGAAGACGATGATGATGATGATGATGATGCTGAAATGGCCAATTGATTATTGATATTTGATAATTGATACTTTCCGTAAATAATTGTCATTCTATATTATATATCTAAGTAATAATGTCTAGTTACTACTCCCTTGGTCTCTCATTATCTCTGGTGTGATATTCGTCTAATCCGATGCGATCGCGCAGTTTTGGTAGTAAACAGAGAGGGCCTCTTATGGAACAAGAAGTCAATAGTGGATCCACGTCTTCAATTCTGGATATGGCCTCTAGAGGAAATCAAAGGCAAGAACTCAGAGACATCTCTGATTTCGATAATAGTATTTCCGGGCTTTCAGCAAAACACAACTTCGGTCCCATTTCCTCAAATCTTGACCTCGATCACGACAGGGTTTACGATCCACAATATCCATCATATTCACTGCTTGAACAGCCTCAACGGCCCCACCAGCATCAATACCACCAGCAAAGACTACAGTCATTTGCTTCCAGTAGACCTTCGAGTCCATTTGTTTCCAACACCGATTTACCATCAACGTTTGGTGAAAACATTCGGGTACCTACAGCAGAAGATACAGCATTCAATGACCCTGAACCATTAGTGAGCCCTAGCCAAAATAAAGACGTTACTGATGATTTTGACATAACGGATCATACTGATGAGATGGATAAGAGTATTGTTAGCTTGCAAAAATCCTTAGCAGATGCAAAGATAAAGACCAACAGCTTGAAAAGTTTACGTGAAGAAGGGCAGCAGAACGGCAAAGATTCACAAGGTAGACACAGCAGCTTAGATGGTAAGCACAATGACGCCGAGCCAAGTAACCCAGAAGGTCAGAGTCAGAGTCTACACGAAGTTTCCATGGATACTACTCGAGATAATGAAACACAAATCCAGCTCGATCAGGACATTGATTTGGATAATAGTGACCTATCTAGTAAACAATCATTTTCTCATAAGATGAAAGCCAGCCCGGCTTCAAATACACCATGGAGAAAATTTAGGTCGTCTGCATCATCGCTTCCCTTAAATATTCCGCCAGCCCCACAATTGAGATTTGGTACTCCTGATATACATATTAAAGCAACGGGTCAAGACACAACCAGTACCGAAACCATAAATGACCTCAACAAGCAATTGACCGGATACAAGATTCAAATACGACTATTCAAACAATTCCTACAGAAACTAATCGAAAATAATCATATCGATGATGATATTTTCAACTCTAATGAAATGTCTCAACTACAAAATAACCTCAATGGTTTATCACCCATTCGAAAGGAAAGAAGTCCTGTTCACCTTAAGAATTCAGAATTCATGAAGTTGGAGAATGATTATAATGAATTGTCCAAGAACTACGACGAAATTTATAAACTCAATGAAGACTTGTATGTTAATCTTGAAGAGTTTCAGACTAAATTGGTTGAGAAAGAAAACCATATAAAGAGATACAATCAGATAATCCTGGATAGTAGTACACTTGTTCATGACATATTGCTGACCTTAATTAATGACGATGGTACTGACATGGTCGCTAAAAAATCATTGACCAGATGTTTAGAGAACATTGATAATAGACCTTTAGACTTAAATCTTAGCATTATAAAAATGGAATTGGAAAAAAATCTTGAAACAAGAAGAACCAGCTTTTCCTCTTCATCTTCTACGAAAGTTTCTGAAAGTGAAAGGGAAAAACATAATGAAATCAATAACTATATCCAAACCATTCATCAGTTAATGGCCACCCTTGAGCAATTGAAGAATGAATATGATAATCTGAAGCAGTTGACAGCTAGTCTAGAGAGTGAACTAGAAACGGAAATCATCCAAACTGACAAGTTAAGAACTGATTATGCTCTAATCCAAGACCATCTTGATAAGATGACCTTATCGGTAAGCGAAAACCATTCTAATTCACACGAATTGGACCTGCTACAAATTGAGAATCAAAGACTTAAAACAGTGAATCAAACCATAAATAAGAAGTTTGAAGAGTATCAGCAAATCATAGACCAGCTTCAACAAGAAGTGAATGATTTCAAGGATTCCAACCACAATGTAACGCTTTCGGAACTAAACGAAGAGCTTCTTCAATCTCATAGAGATTTCAATCACCTTCAAGAAGAATATAACGATTTACATGCACGGTACGTGAAGCTTAAGGAAGATTCTTCTAATACTGTGTCAGCTTTAACCAACCAGATGCACGAAACTAAACAAGACTCATCAATTAGAAGGTCAGAAAGACATGCCTTTGAAAAATTACAACAGGAATTGAATTTGGCAGTTGAAAAGCAAAGAGTATTGAAAGCAGAAAAGGTTAGGCTTACCTACCAGGCCGACTCCTTAGTCAAGGATAAGATTTCTTTGCAATCCACCATACAAAATTTGACTGATAAAATCACTGATTTGACTGTCTCAGATAATTCACGGAATGCAGATATGGACCATTCTCTCGTGAAGAGGAAAAATATTCTTGAGTATCAAATTGGAGAATTATTACGATTTGACACCATAAAATTCCAACAGCTTATGGATTCATTTAATAAAGTCAATGATGACTTTTCTTTAAAACTGCCTATGAGGAAAATCGATTATATGGCCAAAAAATTAATACCAAACAATTCATCGACAGACTCAGATATCAGTGGAGTTGATTTTGCCGATATGAATAACATTAAAGATTATCATAAATCTGTGTTTGACTACATCATAAGAGCCACTAAGACAGTTGTGGATAAATACATAACGCTATACCTTCTGAGAGGTCAAGATACAGATTATGTAAATCAGTTACATGAGAGAGTCTACCAGCTAACAAAATTAAATGATGAAGTTTCTAAGCTGTTAGATACATCAGAAGCTCTGCATGATGGTAATGATACTTCAATAGCATCTCCGAGATCAAAACTTCGAATTGATGAATTAACCAGTAGATGGAAAGCCGAACGAGAGGCTAGGGTGTATGAAAATAATGAGGCTAAAAGACGATTAGAGGAATTGGAATTGGAGAATACTCGGTTAATTGAACAGCTTCACTTGTATGAACAAAGCTAAATCCCATATCTGCGTCTCCACTATGTAAGTTTATATGTATACTAGAACATTACACAAAATCGCCCTCGAGAGCGCTGCAAAAAATTTTTCACCTTTTTAGACAAACTATTATATTCCTTATATACAACTTATACAATTTCTAACCATGGCTGAAGTTGCTAGTTACGATGATCTTGAACTGCAGATCAGACTCGACGATGTTGACTTCTCTGACTTAGAAGCCAAATTTTCGGTTGAAAAAAATTTTGGGTTAGATAATTATGTGGTGATTGATGGGGCTCCTGTTACCACTGAGGATAAAGCCCCAGTGTTGACCAAAGTTTTGAAAAAATTGCTTAGTAGCTATGGTGAATTAGAACAAGGAGATGAAGGATTCTACATGCCTACCGAAGAAGGTAAAACTAAAGGGTACTTATTTGCTCAATATAAACAAGCAGATATGGCCAAAAGAGCTATTAGACAATTAAACGGGAAACAGTTAGATAAGAAGCATAGATTACTTGTCAACAGCTTAAATGATGTTGAGAGGTATGGAGCTGAAGGGAACGTTCCTGATGAATTTCAAAACCCAGCTATTCCTCCATTTAAAGAACATGGTTACTTGAAGTCCTGGTTACAAGATGAACAAGGAAGAGATCAATGTTTATTACATTTCTCTGAAACTGTTGGTGTTTACTGGAGCAAGAAGAAGAATGATCCTGAACCATCAATTGAACCTAGAAAAGGATTCACTTCTAAATATGCTAAATTTTCTCCTAAAGGTACTTACTTATACTCAATTCATCCTCAAGGGGTTCAATCTTGGGGTGGTCCAGATTTCCACAGTATAACCAAATTCATTCATAATCAAGTTAGATTAATTGATTTCTCGCCTAATGAAAATTACTTGGTAACTTTATCCCCATTTCCAATTACTTTACCAGAAACTCCTGCTGAAAAAGCTAATTTTCCATTTGGTGAAGAAAGTGTTGGTCACAAATTAGTCATTTGGGACTTAAAAACTGGAGAAGTGTCAAGAACTTTTGCTTTGCCACCTCACTTGGAAGGACAAAAAGAAATGCCATGGCCTTTAGTCAAATGGTCTCATGATGACAAATATTGTGCACGTCAAGGGCCCAATGCTTTAGCTATTTACGAGACTCCTTCTTTTCAACTTTTAAATAAGAAACTTGTTGAAATCGATTCTATTGTTGATTTCGAATGGGCTCCTTCGATGGTTAAACTTTCTAATTCTAAACAAGATGGTGGTGAACATGTTTTATCTTACTGGACTCCTGAAAGTAGTAATCAAACCGCTAGAGTAGCTTTGATGCAAGTTCCTACAGCCAATGTTATCAGAACTATTAATTTGTTTCAAGTTAGTGATTGTAAAATGCATTGGCATGAAGATGGTAGTCTTTTATGTGTCAAAGTTGATCGTCATACTAAATCACGTAAAACGATATTTTCTAATTTGGAATTTTTTAGAACTACTGAAAAAGATATACCTGTTGAAAGATTGGAATTAAAAGAAGTTGTTGTCAATTTTGCTTGGGAACCAAAGTCGGAAAGATTTGTTACTATTTCAAGATTAGATGATGGTAATAATAATCCAGCTTTTGCAAGAAATACTTTATCATTCTATGCACCAGAAGTTCAATCTAAAGGTAAAGTCACATCATCTAAGTTCAAGTGTTTCCATCAAATTGACAATAAATACTCCAATACTCTTTCTTGGTCACCAAAGGGTAGATTTGTGGTTATTGCTACCATTTCTAAGAGTAATGGAGAACTTGAATTTTATGATTGTTCATTCGAAGAGGATAAAAAATCTGGTAATACTAAAGATATCAATAATGTTAAGTTTTTAAGAGGTGAAAAATACGCTGGTATGACTAACTTATCTTGGGATCCATCAGGAAGATATTTAACTGCTTGGTCATCATCATGGATTCATCCAATTGAAAATGGGTATAAATTGTTTGAATTTACTGGTAATTTATTAAGAGATGATACTATCGATCAATTTAAAGAATTTATTTGGAGACCAAGACCAGCTTCATTGTTAAGTGCAGCTGATAGAAAGAAGGTTAGAAAGAATTTACGTGAATACAGTGCTCAATTTGATGAATCTGATGCTATGGAAGCTGATGCTGCTACTAGAGAAGCTATCTTATTACGTCGTAGATTATTAGAAGAATGGAAGTCTTATAGATCCAGATATGCTACTCAACAATCTCAAAAGAATGAAGTTCAAGCTGAAATTATTGAAGAAATCAAAGAAGAAATCATCGAAGAAAAGGAAGAAGTTATTGAATAATGTTAACATATATATATGTATAAAGGGTATATTTACAAGTTCAATATAAGGTAGACTTAATTAAAGATAAATCACAACTGTACCATTACATGTCTAAATATCAATATGCCCAAGTCTCTAAATAGACTTGGTCCGTAATTGTAACCCATGCCACTTGGAGATTTCATCTTTTAAAGCATCATTTACTAATCTGTGCTGTTTAATCATAGGAACTCCCTTAAACTTTTCACTCTCAACTAAAATGGCAAACATCGATCCACAGCCTCCAGATACATCTCTTACTTCCAAATTAGCTGGATTGAACTCTTGTTTTAAGATATCAAATATCTTTCTTTCATATTCATCCATGGCAGAATTAACCTCCGAGTAAAATCTTTTATTCCCAATGGTTCCCCAGTTATTCCTACCAATAAATGAACTTTGAAGTCCTAACGGTGATCTAGGAATCATTCTACGTACACCAGCAGCATTTTGCAATATATGTCTTAGCATATCAATAGGTATATATCTATAGATATCTATCCTTAGGTTATTATTAATGGGAATCGATTGGTAGATTTCAAAAGTTCTCACTAAAAAAAATATCCACTGTGAGCAGTAACACAAATAGTTAGTTAGTTAGCTATTATCAAAGCGAATGATAGATGTCCCAGGAAAGTATACGAGTAATTGTCTGTGGAGATGATAGTGTAGGGAAGTCTACCCTTATTACAACTCTTGTTAAAGGAGATTATATCCCCAATATTCAAAAAACATTACCACCAATTACCATCTCCAATGAAGATTATTCTGATAGTTTAATTGATTTAGTATCGAATTCGCCAATGAAGAAAACGGATAGAGGCAACTCAAAGAAATCTGCTGAAACCATAAGTGAAAGAAGAGTGCTGAAAAATATTCCTCATACTACTGTAATAATTGATACATCATCTTCTGATACCGTCAAGTTGCAAAAAGAATTAAAGAGAAGTGATGTCATTTGGTTACTTTATTCTGACCATTATACTTATGAAAGAATTTCCTTACACTGGATGCCGATGCTCAGATCTTTAGGGGTCAATTTACCCATTGTATTATGTGCTAATAAATCAGACATGAATCAACTGGATAGTGCATTAGCATTGAAAACTCAAAACTCTGATGAATTTATTCCTTTGCTTAATGAATTTAAAGAAATCGAAGCTTGTGTTAGGTGTAGTGCTAAAACAAACTCAAATGTTGTAGAGGCATTCTATCTCTGTCAAAGGGCTATAACCCATCCAATATCCCCAATTTTTGATTCCAAAGAGGGAAGTTTAAAACCTGCAACGGTAGCAGCCCTAAAAAGAGTCTTCTTTTTATGTGATAAAGATCAAGATGGATACCTCAATTTTAAAGAATTTTCAGATCTTCATGTAAAAGCGTTTGAGAAAAATGCTACTGAAACTGAATATGAAAAGATCACTCATTCAATAGATAGAGTTATTTACCCAGAACGAACTCCAGATGGGAGAACCAAAGGGATTTCTGAAGATGGTTTTGTAATCTTGAATAAAATGTATGCTGAAAGGGGCCGACATGAAACAATTTGGGGGATTCTTCGGTCTTTTGGTTATACCAATTCTTTATCTCTAAATGATAAGTTTCTTTTCCCCAAACTTGATGTAAATCCGGATTCGAGTGTTGAATTAAGTCCCACTGGGTATCGATTTTTGGTTGATCTTTTTGTGAAATTTGATAAAGATAATGATGGTGGATTGAACGAGCAAGAACTAGATAATCTATTTTATCCTACTCCTGGAATCCCTAAATTATGGATTGAATGTCAATTTCCTTCTTCCATAGTTTGTAATGAGTCAGGTTATGTAACTTTGCAAGGATGGCTAGCCCAGTGGAATTTAACTACGTTTCTTGATTATAAGGCCACATTAGAATACTTGGCTTACTTAGGTTTTGATGAAGGTAGTTCCAGTAAAGCAGTAAAGATAACCAAACCACGGAAGAGAAGACAGAAGCAAGGAATGCCATATAGACAACCAGTATATGATAGGAATGTATTCAACTGTTTTATAATAGGAGCTCCTCAATCAGGGAAAACATCTTTGTTGGAACTGTTTTTAAGAGGAACATATAGTGAATCATATTCCCCAACTATTCAACCTCGAATATGTGCAAAAGATATTGAACTACGAGGTGGTAAACAATGTTATTTAATACTAGAAGAACTCGGTGAGCTTGAACCAGCTATATTAACCAATAAAAATCGTTTGAATCAATGTGATGTTATATGCTATACGTATGATTCCTCAGATCCTGATTCATTCCAATACTTGGTAGAATTAAGAGAACGTTACAAAGACACGTTAAAAGAGATCCCTTGTGTCTTTGTGGCTCTAAAAGCTGACCTCGACAAACAACAACAAAGGGCAGATGTCCAGCCTGAAAATTATACAAGAGATCTTTATGTAGGATCTCCACTACATATTTCATCGGCTTGGGCCACCTCTTTAAACGAATTATTCATTCAGATAGTTGATGCTGCAACTATGCCTAATCTTGCAACACCTGGTCTTGCTAAAGAACCAGAAGGCAATGATGGAGAGAATTATAAACAAATACTTTTGATAGGTGGGTCATTGGGTTTCATGTCACTAGTGTCGTTATGGATATGGAGAAGCACTATACAAAGCAGTAGGTGATATGAGAGGATGTCGTGTGGCGCACGCTTATTTTGCACTCATCTCATCAGAACTTTTTTTTTTTTTTTTCTTTTCTGTAAGTAACTGTTGAAAGCATTTACAATGTCAGAAAAAGAATATAAACCCATAACTGTGGACAAGCCAATCCCCAATACCTATGACTTAGGAAATTTGGCTACTTTTGATCCAAATCCCCTTGATAATGAAAAGTTAAATGATGAGAAACACAAAGAAGAGTATTTAAACTCCGTAACTAGAGACAACGTACAATTATTGATTAACCAAATATTGTCACTCCCAGTGAAGACTACCACCGATACTCATGGATCATCAACCGGGCAGGATTCAACCATGACCTTGATTCAATTACCAGAACCAACCACAGCATTACCAAGAGAAAAGTCTATACCTAAAGATAAACCATTAACCAAATGGCAAAAGTTTGCACTTAAGAAAGGAATTAAGGATAAACCTAAAGAAGGAAAGATGGTTTATAATGAAGCTACCGAAGAATGGGTACCAAGATGGGGATATAAAGGTAAAAATAAAGATGCTGATGATCAATGGTTGGTGGAAGTTGACGATAAAACTAAAGGGACAGAAGATGAATTAATCGATCCTAGAACTTTAAGTAGAGTCGAAAGAAAGAAATTAATTAAGAAGAATGAATTACAGCATAAACGTAACTTAAGAAACAACAACCAATAAATCCAATCTACTTCATTCAGTCTAGTATAATGATATGAATATTGACTGTTACGAACAAGTTTTTAGGGGGGCTCATCCATCTGTCTTTTATCTAACGACTCTATGTATTTATAGAACTTTAATGTCATATACTTATATTTTATAAATAATGTAATCTACGAGGTAGTAAAGTAGCTGCTACTCCAGTATCTGTTAAGGGTTCTTGGTGATAACGGGAAGTCGCATTTGGCAGGGGAAATTTTAATCATTCACATTACCACTAAAGAATGTCTGTTGAATATAAGCCAAAAGAGTACACTCCAACCATTGATGTATGTTCAAAAGAAGCTCAGTTATATATGGATTCTGTTAATATAACCATTCAAATGTTTTTGAGCTCCCAAGTCCTCGAATTGATTACTAACTTTATGGTATAGGCGATATTAAGTGTTGCTGATTTAGAAAAAGTATCTGTCAAAAAGATAAGACGAGCTATCCAAGAACTATTTGCCATTGATTTAGATCCTTACAAAGTATGTATAGTACTATAATAATCAATGATTCTTGTTTCTGCTACTAACCAAAAATATAGGAAGAGATTAATGCCCTTATTCTTGAAAGGTATTATCGAATGGTAGATGAAAGAGAGAATGATAAACGAACAGAGAAACAAAGACGAGAAGAAATGATAAAGCAAGACGAATTGCTTGCATTAAAGTTACTGAAAGATACTAAAAGAAAGTCAAGGAATTTGATTAAAAGGCCAAAAGTTCGGAAAATCCGAGATTCCAGTAATTCTCCTTTTAAATGGGAGTATAAAGTTTCTCCTGAATTAAGTAATTTCTTAGGAGGAATCACTAAAATATCCAGACCTCAAGCAGTTAAAAAAATGTGGGATCACATTAAACTGAACAATCTTCAAGACCCTTCGGATCGTCGGATGATCATCTGTGATGAGAAATTAGAAGCACTATTGAAAAAGAGTATGTATATCTCCACCTGTTCAGTATATGAACTACTTTATACTAACATTAGTAATCTTTAGAAAAAGTAAGCATGTTTGGAATGAACAAAGACTTGTCTAATCATATGTTTAGAGATGACGAGATCGATGATAATGCAAATGAAAACGGTGTCAATGGTGATACATCTTCTGTCGTTGACAACCCAGAATTAAGTGAAGATGAAGATGTCAGCTCGGCTGACTAGGTGACAACTTTCACTCTCTTACCTGTACCATTAGTTAATTGTAGACTATTATATACAAGTCGTATCTAGAGTGGTAGTAGTCGTAGTAGTAGCCGTAGCAGCACCAGTAGTGTGTGTGCTCTTAGGCGAAATGGTACCTCGCAGCATATGCAGGTGTTTTATTTACCGCATCTTTTAGGGTTTGATTATTTAAATCCGCCGAATACTTAAACACTTTCCTAACTGTGGGAATGCTGGCACCCAATGAGCCCTCGAGTAGGAACCAAAGTCTTTCTTCCCTTACCCTTCTAAATCAAGATGCATCTTATGATAAGATTGATGAATCAAAGTTGTACGAAAGTATTTTAAAGATATTGATACTTGAATACCGTAATGAAGCCAGATTTAGGACTCCAATTACAAACGATGCGTCCACTGGTGATGGTCATGGTGGTCATTTGCATTCTTCTTCTGTTTCGGGTGGTTCTGGTCCTGGAAATTCTGGTGCCAATGTTTCAAGTAACAGCTCTGGTTCAAGTCTTTCAGCTATACAATCACCGTCGAGAAAGAATAGAACATCTAGAATTTATGGTCTTGACAATGGGGGTGACGCTAAATTATCTTCATCTGTATATTCAAACTTGGAACAGCATTTGAATTTAGTGGCTATGAAAAAGAGAGGTACTAGTTTAGATGTTAATACCAGAAGATCATTGCTACGATTTTACAGTGAGATGCTAGATCCAAATATGAAGGCAGATTTGAAAAGTAATAGAAGTCCTGATTATTTACTAATGAAGTTCGTTTCAGCTGCTAATAAGGAGATTACTAAGCTTGGAAGTTTTCCTGCAACTGAAACCTCTAATATCGTCTTTAAACAAGCTACTGAATTTGTCAAGATTTTAATTCAATTGGTTGATAGAGAGAAAAATCGGGAAGCTATAGTAAATAAACTTAATGAACACAAGGATTCATTAAACCCCAAGAGACCTTCCTTGTCCACGACATCGTCATTTTCTAGCAATTCGTCGTTATCGACTGCTTCCAATGCTACTTATAACCAACCATCATTCAAACTCACTGACATCGATAAAGGTATGATAGATTTGGTAGTAAACCTTTTTCATGTTGATCTGACAAAATTACAACAAGATATAATCAAGTTCAAGGACTTAGCCCAACAAAAGACTTTGCATAATGATATCAAACAAATTCTATTCTATCTAGATAAGGACTTGGGTCAATTTGTCCCCAAGTCATTTGTTAATGATTCTACTTATACTAGTTGGAAGTCAAGAGAAAAACAAGGCTGTGAAGCTTTGACTAATAAATATCAAGTTCCTCCTAGCATGAGATTATTGCTGATCCCGAAGCTACCCCCTGGTGAGGATTTTTATGTTTTACCTAGTAGTTCTTTGACTCGGAGATTTTTTGTTGTTCTAGTAAAACTATGCCTCGAACTACAAGCAAAAGAAAGACAGCTTGACCGTGATGCTCCACTTCTTTCTAAACAGGCCACTAATTTAATCAATCTTACTTCTAGATTTTGGAGAATCGATTATCCCACGAAAGCAGTATGTCTCTACACCGCTGCCCATTTGGCTGGTACTATAAGGGATAACTTGTATCCAATAAATGATCCTAAGGATCTCGCCCCCATCGACATTGATAATTCAATTCAAGTGTTCAATTATTGCAGACTAATCATAGAAGACCAAGGAAAGTTATCTTGGGTGGAGAAAGATCTTTGGTCTTTCAAAGATCAAGAAGAATGGGTCAAGAACTTGACTTATTCTTATAATTATACCATGTTTTCCATCAAAGAGTCGTTGCTGTTGTTATTTAGCAAAATAGCTAAGCCCAAATTTGGTCCCATTTTACTGTTTTTAGGTGAACACATTGAATCTGATGCTTTATTCCCCCAAGTAGAGCAAGCAGGCTTGAATAAAAAATGGGAGAAAAAACTTTCAAGGGCTTTATTAAGGACAGCTGAATCAAGATATGCTGAATTATTAGAAAATTTACCAAGAGATAATACCCTTAATATTAACCATGTTTTAGATATCACTGATAATATTACTGCTGATCTCCGAGCCCTTCAAAAACGATATAAAAATCCCCTTTTGGGGTTTCTCTATGTCCCTCGTACCATTGCTGCTGTCATAACAGCTATGATTGCAGTTGATTCAAAAAATATTCTTAAACATATCGAGGCGTATAGCAGAAAAAAGGGCGAATTTGTAGCATATGGAGATTCTCTTGAAGCATATAAGTCGTTATGTGAAATAAGAGATATCTATAATCAAGTTAACACCACTGAAGCTCCATTTAAATTCAATTTAGAGAAGTTTTTCTTCCCCAGCTTAAATGAATGGGTGAATGAAAGTGGAGAGAAGATTTTGAATATCGTAGATCAAGCTATCAAGAATGATAATTTCGATCCCATCGATATTGACGATGATAATAGAAAATTCAGTACATCCGTATTAGATATCTTTACCCTAGTTAAAGAATTCCTCAAAATTCTCGAAGGATTAAACTGGAATAATGAATATCAGTTGGCTAAGGTCTATACTATCCTACTTAAAAGTATTTCTGAGGGAGTATTAAAGTATAGTTCTTCTATAACTGAAAAGGTGATCTTTGAGCTAAATGAGGAGGAACAACGAAAACTACTCGAAATCAGCCAAGATAAAGCACTGAAAAATAATAAAAGTGGTGGATGGTTTGATGAAATGAAAAATGTAGTTAATAACATCCAGATACCTGGCTCCAAAATAGAGGTAGAGGAGCCTTATAATTTCCGTCCCGAGACTTGCGTAGCTCTTAATAATTTGGCTGCCATGCTGCAACAATTAACTCAATTAGAAGACATTTTGGACCCAGAAATGATCCTGAGTACTGTTAAGCGTTACGAACCGAATCGCTCGAACTATTTTACCAGTCATGTCTTTTCCTTAAGATTAGTCAAGGCCGAAAATTTGGCTTCCAGTGGTTCGTCAAGCTCAACTTTAAGGCCCTATGTTACCCTAACCGACACATACGCTCGGAAGACCATCATCAAATCTAGAACTATTAACCATTCTTCTAATCCAGAGTGGGATGAAGAATTTGAACTCACATTGCAGCCTAATACTACTCTTACCGCATCTGTGACCGTGTGGGATGAGAAGTTAGGAACTCATTCCATATGTGGAAGAGCCATGTTGCAATTGGACCCTAGAAGGTTTAAGCATGATGGAATACCTCAAGAGATGTTGCTTGACCTAGATTCCCAAGGTAGATTGCTTGTTGAAGTTGCTGTGGAAAGTGAAAGAGTTGACGCCATCTTTGTAATGGGAAGGGCTCACAGGACTCTCATGAGAGCTCAAGAGAGATGTATTAAATTAATTGTAGAGAAATTTTCAAGATTTATTTATACATGCTTTTCTAGGAGTAATCTTAGGTCTATATGCGGGAGTAATGGAAGTGTAAAACCTACGCAAGATCAAATGGATGAAGCTATGATGCCATTATATGACTATTTAAATTCCAATTTAAGAGTTTTAGCTGGTTACTTAACTAAGGATTTATTATTGAAGGTAATGTTAGCTGCTTGGCTGGTAATAGTTTCAAGCGCTGATCAATTATTGTTACCCAAATTAGTCAGTGCTAAGACCTTTCAGCTCTCTTCAATAGGTACAAAACTTTCATCTCATGCCCATAATAACGGAACTAGAGGAAGTGGAAAAAGTTCTGATAGTGGTGGTGGTGGTGGTGGCTGGCAGTCAGCTGTTTCTTCAGCCATGGCCAATATGACAAATTCTATGGGAGTAAGCGGATTCGGAAAACTGTTGACCAACAATGAGTTAGAAACTGTATTTTCATGGCTCAATTTCTTGTGTTTTGACTTTTTTCATAACGATGGAAATGGCCCTCCGGTAAAGGATCTAAAGAATGAAAGTTACCAAGCGCTTTTATTGCTTCCTGTTTATTATGATCATGATTTTGAGTACTTGAAGCAAGAAGTAGAAAGGTTATCACCAGCTTTTATAAAATCATTAAGAGACAAAAATAACTTTGAATCAAGTTCTAAGTTTTCTAACGGTTCTCAATCTGATGGTAACGCTCCTGTCACTGCCAGCCCTAAGTCTGGTAGACCTAGAAGTTTAAGTAGAGCTGGAACAGTTGCTAGAAGTGGTACGATTAGTGCTAATGCAACCTCTAAAGCTAGGGAAAAGGCAAAGAGAGAAGCTATCGAAGCCAGGTCAGACCCTATAGCTGCCCAAACGGCTGCTGAAGATATTATCTTACGATTACTATTAATCAAAGATGAAAAATCATTTGTAGCTAGACGATTAGAACAAAGAGAAAAGTTGGCACATAGTGTGGCAACTGAACGGTTGGCTAGAGCTGCTGCTGAAGGTAGATTTAACAAAGGATGATGAGTGTTTTTCTTACGACATCTGTAACAATTATAATATATATTGACAAAAATACAAAAACTTATAATCTTAAAACACGTTACATACATAATTTAATCAATTCTTTTCATCATTACCGGTACCAGCAGAAGTAGGTTCTGTCACAGTATTGTCACCTGCCACAGAATCGATGACGGTATTGTCATCAGCAGTTGTATCATTATGCTCTTGGATGACAGTGCTGTCAGCATCGATAGTAGTATCTGGATGTGGGAGTTTTGAGGCAGTTCCTTTCTCAACTACACCCTTACTTCCATTGGCTCCATCTCTAGGATCTTGCTCGACGTCTTTCATCTCTACGTCTTCGGACTTTCCAGTAGTTTCCTCCTTATTACTCTTTTCTTCATTCCCCTCTTCCTTGCCTTCCTCCTTGGTCTCACCATTCTTCTTTTCCAGATTATCTTTGGTTTCTGATTCTTCCTTCTCCTTAGATTCATCGTCATCTTCTTTTATATCTACCAAAGTATTGTTATATTCAGATACACCTTTAGTGAACAAATTGTTAAGTTTTCCTTCAAATAGATGAGAATTAGCAGCCTGAGCTTCAGACAATGACAGCTTCCAGCCAATTTCATCATCATTTAAATGCTTTGATAAAGAAGATAACTTGTCATCGAGTGATTTGGTATCTTCAACGGGATTTTCAAATAAAGAATTAGCAGTATACTCATCATGCGTACCGGATTCAAAGAACAATCTATATGAATTTTCACAAATAGAGACCTTAAGTCCAGCATTAACATAACCCTCGCATTGGTCCTCATCAATGCTTTCGATAAAAGCTTTGGAAAATGGCATATTGATCTTAGAAGCTGATATACCTTCAGTTGGATGTGACATGGTATAACTAGTGACGTAGTAGTTATAATGCTCTTCAGCGGTTTTATGATCGTTGATTGTTAAATCATCGAGACTAACAAATTGAATATTGACAACATTCTCTGGCTCTTTGTAAACAATCTTAAACATGTTTTCTTCGTTGCTCATAAGGCTCCTGATCTGCATTCTATACAAAATTTGGTCTTTAGCAGTAGAAACAGGTGTTTTACGATCTGCCTCGAATAAAACCATCATCTCCGAAGTCTTGCTCTCAGTTACCATGGTATGCATATGCTTAATCATGGCTTGAACAACTTTGTCAATAGTATAAACTTTGTATGCTTTATTTTTATAAGCCTGACGGATAGATTCTTCAAACCATTGGTGTTCTAATTCTCCTTCAATCAATCTTTCTGAAAGAGCCAATACTTGCTTGTAACAATCACTGTCCCCCAAAATCTCGACGTTCATATCCTGCAATTGGTGATTTATCAAGTTGAGGTCTTTAGCAAATTGAGGGTGCTTTCTGGATTTAATATCGCTGGAGATCTGGTCATTCATCGATTTTATTTCTTCTAATCTCTCGTATAATGTCCTTAAATGACGGAAGAATACGTAAATTGTGGTGTTACCAAACAAGTTATAAACATCTCTTTTCTGCAAGGTGGTTTCATTATCTTTCGAGGACAGGTCCTTTCCAGTAGCTGAAATCCATAATTCACTGGACTTTTCAACTTCATCAACTGATTCCTGGTCCTCTGATTCGCTTGCTGACTGAGCGGATGACTCTGGTTCTTCCTTTTTAGATTTAGTCTGTTTTTTCAAGACGTCACGCAAAAGGTCTTGCTCTCTCGGCCGCTTTTTTGAGGAGGATGAAACATCACTATTATCATTGTCAGAATCTGTACCTTCAGGAGCTGGAGTTGCTTCTTGTTCTTGTTGCGAGCTCTTTCCGTTGCCATTTTTAGTGCCATCTTCTTCTAAAACCTTTATTTGAGTAGCTTTTCTAGATTCTATCTTGCTCTCTATTTCTTCATTCAGAATACCAAAGAACAACGAGAGAAAGTATTGGAAAAACTGTGTAAGTTTTTCACGATCATTAGAAGAATAATTAGATGACTTGTTAATAAACACATCACTCAATTTCAAAATATCATATAAGATTTCGAAATCTTTGAATTTATAGTTCAATTGCTCCTGAGGTTTTGGAGTTAAAGGATATAATCTTTTATTTTGTTGCTCAACCTTGACAGTACTGATTTCACTAATCAATTGTTTAGCTGTCAATAACTTTTTGTCAGCCTGTTTGAAGGTTAATCCTAAGTGATCCAAAGATTTATAGAATACCTTTTGTTCCATTTCCCTCCAAACCTTATTCCATTCTCTCTGAGCTCTCCTCCATTCTTCATCTTTTTGCTTTAATCTCTTCAACACTACAGGAACGGCAATGGCGGGATTATCATGTAAAGCATCAATCACTTCGAACCCTCTGTCCTTATCATAAATTTTCCTTATGACCTTTTTGTAAATAGTCATAGAGGTATGACCTAATCCTGGTGGAAGTTTGAAATTGGCTTTTTGCTCAGGGGACATATTTGCAATTCTATTGGCAATAGTCTCCAAAGTTTGAATGGTTCTTAAATTAGCTTCCATATGATAATCATATTCTAATCTTTCCTCTTCTATTTTGAATAAAATCTCTTCATATTGATTTTTACGATGAGCAATGAAACCAGAATCTTCCGATGCCCAAGTAGGATGGCCCACCCATTCGTCATTTAAAACTTCCCAACACATTTCATCTCTACCAGAACAAGGCATATAAGTTTCTGCCTTAGGTAATTGTCTATAGCTTGGACCGTAAGCTTTACATAATGACAATTCCAATTGATGCTTTTTAAACAAAATTGATTCAATACTTTGGGTTTTTTCTTCATAACCAACAAACATTTTGAACCAATTCAACAAATCAGGATTCTGGTCACCAATAAAGGACTCCACCTTATCAATTAATGTATCTTTGTCAATGATATCTTGCGAGTACAAGTTTAATATCTTCAAGAAATCATTATAGGTTTGCTTATTTCCAATAGCCTTTTTAACCTTATCGAAAAAGCCGATTTCTTCCAGCAAAGAAGAGGTTTTATTAAAAGTAGAGGATGGAACTGGCTCTGGCACACCTGGAACTAAAGTAGGGTTAGTGACGGTAGTGACTCCATCTTTTGTGCTAATTTGAGAACCTGGCTTGATCCTTGGTTGAACTTCCGAACGTAAAGATGAATATTGTGCTTCATTGTTGTAATTGTTATCATAATTATTAGCTTCGCTGAATGACTTCTTTTTTCTATACAAGTCATTACCATTACCATTATTCACGATAGCAGTTGCGTCTGGATTACCAGGTAATCCCGAAACCATAGAATAATTCTGACCCTGTTGAGCTTGGGAGTGAAAGGCTTGATGAGGAGGAGGAGCTTGATGGGCAGCAAAAGGAGGCTGACCAGGAGCAACGTGAGGTGGTTGAACTGGTTGGCCGAAATGAGAAGGTGGAAGTTGAGGTTGACCTGATGGAGGGAATTGTTGAGGAGTGGGTAATTGATGCTGGAAGGACAATTGTTGATTATATTGAGCACCATTTGTAGTACCAGTAGGAGGTTGGAAGTTCCCTACCGGTGGTAACTGAGTATTATTATAATCATCATTTTGTGGAGCACTAGTGTCTGGTAAAAATTGTTTGAAATCATCTAATAGATCAGGAGAATTAGAAAACAATTCAGTAACCCTTTCATAAACTTCACCGATTGGTTTCTGCTCTCTTTGATAAGTTTGCAAAATTTCTAAAAATTGCTTATAGATATCTGGTTGATTAGCAAATCTAGTTTTGATTTTGTTAACGTAAGTGATGGCATGATTCATCTGGTCACTGTTACTATCCTGAGGTTCATCAGTTTGTCCTACCAGTGCTAATTGTTGAGCCTGTTGCAATTGTTGAGGAGCTGGTATAGATTGTTGATGTTGAAATTGTGAAGGTACTTGACCTTGTAATTGCAGTTGTTGGTAACTATTTTGGTCATTTTGCCATTCACTTGAATAATTACCAGGTCTAGTAGTAGTAGTACCAGTTGGGGTTGTAACTCGAATAGGGTTTGGGTCAGAAGGATCTAAAGAACATTCAATTCTATAGCCAGGAGGCAAAAATGTATTAAACCCTTGGATTAAATTAGGATGTCCTTTGAATAATGTAGATACTCTATCGATTACTCCTGGAGTATCAATGGATTGAGACTTAAAGTCTTTCATGATATCCAAGAAATTATTATAAACATCAGCCTGATTGTAGAACTGAATCTTTACTTGATCCAAGTACGATAAAGCATCTTTAACATTCAATGGACGATATACATTTGTGGTTGTTGAACGGTTAGGAACGTTTTGATTAAGCACGGCAGCAGGCTGTTGTTGTTGTAATGAAATAGCTTGAGCAGCAGCTTGATGAACTTGAGCCATTGAAGCAGGCAGTTGAGGTTGAGCAGGTGGAGCATCAGATCCATCAACTTGAGCCTCATTTTCACGACCAGGTTCAGATACACGAGGATGTTCATGGTCTTGTTCCTGGACAGTGGAGTCATGCCCTGGAGCTTGTGCATGTACTTGTCCTTGAGGTTGTTCTCGACTATCAGTATGGTTCTGTACCTGATCCTGGCCCTGCATTTGGCTATGAGTCTGTTCCGGACTTTGTACTTGCCTTGGAGCTGGGACTTGAGAAGCAGGTTGTCCGACAGTCTGTTGTGGAAGTTGTTGTGGCTGTTGTGCTTGTGGTTGTGCTTGTGACTGTGAAGGACTAGCCTCCAATCCCATTGAATGTGACAGTCTTTCGTGCTAAAAAAAATTTGTTAGTACCCAATATCCCACCAGTTGGTTCAGAAGTCTTGTCACTATAGTATTATACCATACGAGATCTAACAGGTATTAAATCCTGCCAAATAGTGCTGCAGTTACTATGGTGCTTCTGATGTGAGAGCTATAAGCGTATAAGGAAAAAAAAGCCGGTCGTGTCGCGTCCCTTTTCAATCTAGGGCACTGGAGTCGGTTTAGGCAATATGATGGATGATGTCCGGGTTACCCAAACTTCGTCCTTTGGAGATAACAAAACCGGTAATTGCAGATGCCACCATCACCGGGCGTCAAAGCCTACCATAATCTACACCAGTGACAAGCTAAACCTTCAACAAATGATTATACATACCTCATGAGTGTTTATGGATGGAATATTAAAATTATGTCCCGGTTGGTGTGGTTGTCCACCCAAACTTGGTAAACTAGGTAATGGATAAAATTTTTGACCGCCTATAAAACACACTTGGTTAGTATCTAAATTAAATGAATGGGGGGACTTGTAAAGAAGTCCAGGTGGGCTATTTATACATACCGGTTTCTAAAGTAGCAGGAGGCGGCAACACTGGAGGATGTTGACGGTTAAAGTTCTGACCTAAAGGGCGATTTTGGTGACTACCCCAAGGATCAGAATTCGGGTTTGAATTTGAATTATTATTAGACATGTTCTAATGGAAGGTAGGATTGAACGAGATGGTCCCTAAATTGATCCAGATAGTTTATTACTTGATACCTAGAATCTATAAATACCTAGATCTTTTTCAAGGATTGATGAAGAGTGAAGGAAAAAACTCAATTCACAAACTTTACCGGTGCGAATTGGAAATGAAAATTGAGCAGACAAATGCGAACAGTTCAGAAAAAACACGGCAGGGTTTGCAGTAGCCACAGATTGTGGGAATAAAAAATCTATAATAAGGTACTTGAGGGACCAGGCTTGGGTTACTATAGAGGACTAAATGGTTGTATGGTCAGTAGTAGAGTTTTCAGTTCATATGCAGAGCTAGATTCCCTTTATACTTTTTGTGGCAATGGATATCCTTTATTGGTGTTGGTGTCAATATGAGGTGCCGTATGCATCGAATAAGTATGGTACCCTATCTGGTAATCTACTGGTTAGTGCTAACATGGCATTTATTATCTCTCATTTCTGCTCTTCCAGTACACAATTCTCAAAGTCGCACCTTGAAAACCATCGCAGTTTTCTTGTTTAATTTTGTTCAACATTACAAACTGAAAATTTATTCGTCATGAATGCCCCAGATAGATTTGAGCTATTCATCTTACCTGACGGGGTAGAGAAGTATGTATAGGCGTCTTTGTGATATCACCTGTTATTCTTGGACTAACAATAATTTAGAATAAAAATAACTCCAGACACTAAGGTTCCCAATGCTGCCTTAATCACCATAGAAAGAGAAGATCATACATTAGGGAACTTGATTAGATCACAGTTATTAAAAGATGAAAGAGTCATATTTGCTGCCTATAAGGTAGAACATCCATTATTTGCAAACTTTGTTCTTAGAATCCAAACTGAAGATAATTATACTCCAAGAGATGCTTTGAGGAATGCATGTACAAATTTAATTGGAGAATTAGATATTATCAAGAATAAATTTAAGGATGAATGGGCTTTGAAATCTTTATTGAATGATAATGATAACTATTAATGTATACTAGAAATAAACGACTATCGTATTAATTGTAGTGCTAGTACTTTCTAGTTTGTTTACTGCGTGCTGGTCCACTAAGGTTTTCATTGGTGCTACTGGTGCCCCTGGTGTGGTTGCAATCTTCCTCCTCGGATCTATTGAATATATTTATATATATATATATTAATTCTATAATACAATTAAACAGATAATAATAATAATAAAGATGAAATAAAAAAAATGGTATGATATTTAACATAATGCTTTTTCTTTAATGGCTTGTTTAATAATTGAAATTTTTTCCAAACAATTTGGAATATTAATTGATGGGAAATTCCCCTGTTTTAAAACCAAGATCAATGGATGAGTTTGAGTGATTCTTGTTGGAGATATATGAGTTATAGCTAATCCATTTTTAGATACAACTATTTTATGGTGATCTTTGAAATTAAATTGAAAGTTCCCATTAGTCATTTCAAACATAATATATTCACTGGTTCTTGTATATCTTCTCAAGAATACAACTTCCTTGTGATATTCAATTTCACTTACTTTTGATAAGTTACTATTCATGTATTTAGCAAAGAATTCAACAATTTCTAATTGACGTTTGGATTTGGCTGGTGGATTAACAATAGAATTTTCCATACATGTCCAACCTTCTTGCTCAATCAACAACAATTCTAAGAATTTATCATTGTCAGTCAATTTCAAAATGGTATTCTGATCGTTGAATAATACACCAATATCATCATTATTTAATTGGTAACTAAATCCATATTTGTTGGAATAATCAACCCATTTACTAATTAAAGTTGGGTTTTCACAACTAGGTAACTCTATAGTATCAATTCTCGCATGAACAGATTGTTGTAATCTTTCCATGTTCAAATAAGTATCATGACAAATTTGATCTAATTCTTTAATACAGTTTGAAAAACTTGAATTGAATTGAAATTTCTTTTTAGTCAAATAATTAGGATCAACTTCTTTATATTTATACTTGGTATCATTTGGTGATAAAGATTTTGGTAATACCGCTTTGGATTCCTCACTCTGTAAGTCAGTTTTCAAAATCTCAACAGGGGTCTTTAATTTCGGCGTATAAATACCAGCGTTTGTCTTGGTAACATTGAAGTTAATAGCTGATTGAGCTTTAGAAATCAACTCTAATCCTTCTGGTTGTTCACTTAATGCAGATTCTAAGGTCTTTTCCGGGAAAGGACCTTTGAACCAATCATAACTTAAAATTTCATTAATTGTTGGTCTCTTTAATGGGTTAACGTTTAATAAGTCATTGATTAACTGTTTGGCCTCAATACTAATAGGTTTATCAATTGGATAACTATAATCAGATTTCTTAATACGATCATAAATCACTTGAACATCCTTAGATTGAAATGGTGGTTTACCTACCAATAAAGCGTACATCATAATACCAATGGCCCAAATATCCACTTCGAATGAATGACCCCCATTATTTTTACCTCCAAGTACTTCAGGAGCAATATAATTAGGAGTTCCGCAAATAGTATACTTTCTTGATTCAACTGAAGGTAACACAGAAGCTAATCCAAAATCACCTAATTTAAGGTTCATATTAGGATCGAAAAAAATGTTTCCTAATTTAAGGTCCCTATGGATTACTCTTCTGGAATGTAAATATTTAATAGAACCAACGATTTGAACCATAAAAAATCTAACTTCAGGTTCAGATAACCGTTTACGAGTTTTCAATAGTTCCATCAATGATTGGTTAGGACAGATTTCCAATAAAATATAGACATTAACATCATCTTCAAAACAATCAACAAAGTTAACAATATTTGGGTGTTTTAAGGATTTATGAATTTTAATTTCAGACAATAATTTAGTTTTTGTCTTTTCATTTTTAATGGAAGCTTTAGCTACGGTTTTTGCAGCATAAATTTGACCACTTGAATCTTTCATTTGGAAACATCTAGCAAATCCTCCTTCACCTAAAAACAATCCTCTTTTGTAATCTCTTCCATTTCTAGTTCTAATAACAGATGGAGGAGTCTTACATAACGCAGATAATTTTTCCTTCTTCTTCTTTTTCTGTTGTTGTTGGACCTGGTGATGCTGTTGCAGCTGTTGTTGTTGCATTGGTTGCACATCATAAAAGTCCTTAGACTTTTTCATTTGAATGGGGGTAATATTATTGACATTGGCATTATTGGATCTGGCATTGATTTGGCCATTATTCAATGGCTGTAATGGTTGAGTTCGAACAGACATTGGGGCAAAAAAACTTCTTTTTTCAAATAACTAAGACCACTGCAGTTGGAAGCCTGGGAAGAAAATGCTAGTTATGGGAACAAAACTTAATATGAAGTTATTGAACTCAAGTTGCAAATGGATTCTATTTGTGGACAGTTCTCAAACTAATCAAGTAAGGAACCAGAATGCAAATGAAAAAAAAATGCTGAAAGTTACGGAGGCAAGAAGAAGTGTCTTAACTCACACAAGGGGAAACAGACAGTAAAAACCTTAACAACCCTTAAGTATTATGCCAAAGCCTTTTTATAGCACGTAGGTAGGAAAAAAAGGTGGTGAAAAAAAAGAGACTGAAGACGCTTGCGGTGGTTATAAGATCAAATATATAACATGAAACAACTAAAGAGTAGAATCTTAACCAAAATTCGATTAGTTACTTAATTCGATATGAATTTAGTCGATTTTATTTACATATTATCTCTTTAAAGGTAAGTAGTTGCACCCTCACTAAAACGACAATGTTTAACCGAACTACTAGAATAAGACTCTAGACAGTAATTTAGTGTAACATAGAGTAACCTAGTGCAGTACCAAACAGGAAAAGATGGGAGATAGGGAGTGTATTGGGTGAATAAGGTACTTTTTTGCTTGTTAATATTTTGGTTAGTTCTCAATCTAGTAAGGTACAGTGTTTTCAGGATGAATAGCGCACCTTTGTCATTAGGATGTCGTAGTACTCTTTTTTAAATGTCGTTCTGATAGTATTCCAATATCGCCTGGGGCAAACTTGAATGACGGAGCCTGGAACTGTAAATATCGCAAGTACTCACAAATGAATATCACTTTTAAGAGATTGTTATATCACTACAAGCTATATAAAAA
>JAJMLF010000020.1:0-214706 GCA_030569555.1 Yamadazyma oceani | reverse complement strand
CGATATTCCACCTCATGAATTCGACATTCATCATATAAATGACAGTGGATTCTACCGGGCCATGATCAATTGGATTTTAGAAGCTAAGGAGTGTGGAAAAAACCCCAACATGTCAAAGATGAAAGAGTTCTATCGGAAGGAGATGCCACCAAGCAACAAGCGTCAGAGAACCCAATAAATGACCACTCATAGATCAGTAAGTAAATGATGGCATTTTTTGATTTAGCTACCATCTTTCTTGCAATATACATATCAGTTCATAGTGTGTAGTTTAAGGCGGCTAATGACCTCACGTGCTTAGCTGAGAACTAGTGATAGAAACTCTAAACAGAAAAATAAACGCTTTGTAGTTTCCATTGACTGTATATTCAGACCATTCACTTCAGGCTTGAATCAACAGTCTCTCATACGTTTCCACACTTTTTTACTAACACCACTGCCTTCCTCCTTCTGCCCTTTCTTTCTATATGATCTGCTTCTTATCCTCCACATATAAACCCCACTAATCCACCATACCATATTTTGAAACTTGAAATCGGTTAAAGCCTTTGAATTACCCAATATGAATGTGGTAGAATCAAGGCAAATGCTGCAGAAACAAAAATTTTAAAAAAGAAATTACGGTGGAATCATTTGGACGCTGAATTGAAACTCCTGGTCCGCGATAATTAACTATGTGTTTGCTATATGATAATCATGGCACTTCTCGAGCTTTTATTAAGGATAGAAAAATCAAAATTATGACGATACGGTCATAGTGACCACTTCTAGACTGCTTCCCGAAGATTCGACACTAAAACATCTTTAATTACCGAAGAATACCATTTGAATATTCATTCAATTAATGTACTGATATGTGACTGCACATTAGAATCGTATGTTCAAAAACACCCGTAATTGGTATGGCGTACTTTCACTAGCTCGTTACCGTAGACTTGTCAAAAGACATAATCCAATCAAAGAAGCACTTATCCAACCCCAATAATTTAATTAAAGAGTAAGTCAAAATTGTCGATACCAGTACTATTGCAATTTCCTGTTTGCTATACTTCATTTTTCTTTATTATTAGCTTTGGTATTATTATTCAACAGTCTACGTGAATCAATAAAAGCTTCTAATCTCTCTTAGTCTCCATAATCTGTTTCTTGTCGAACAGACACACAGCAATGGGTTTTAGCGACTTCGATATTAAGACGTTTGTAGTATGTCTTGATCAACTATTAGTTCAATCTCCCGTTTCAATAACTATTGGTTTATCCTTGAGGGAGATATTAATTCATTATGGTTAACGCACATCTAACAATTAACTGTGTTTCCGGTAAACTCTCCAAATTACCCTATATGATTCTTATCATCCAACTGCTTATTCTTATTTAACTGATGATTCCTATATTATTCCTGATGCTTTGGTCGATCTAATGAATCGGTTTATTGAAGAAGTTTTGCAGAAAACTGTTAATAATAAAGAACTCAGCGATTAAAAGAGTTATTCTGGCAAATCATTGTACGAAGCTATCTATAACGAATATTCACAATTGGAGACTTATCGTAAAGCTTTGATGTATAAAGGACTTTACAATATGTATCAAACTGTGTAATCGGAATCTGATGCATTTGAGAGTTCTTATCTATAGACATGACCAATAAAGTGGCCACAATAAAAATACCAGCTGTCTCAAATAATACCAAATATAGTGCTAAGGACCTTCTCAGTAATGCCAAATCGATACCGTCCGTTATTTCCCAATACAAACTCTCAGATGAATGCTGATAATGAGTCCACTAGTGAAATAGATGAAGCTAATACAGAGGAGTTTGATCAAATAAATCATAATAATAATACTCTGGAATCAAATAATGGTCACTTGGAACCAAGGGGTGTCATTGGCCATACAATGGGCTGGTGAGATAGTGGTCTATATATTTACGATGTCCCATGATTCATAAGCAGATACCAGGGTGAGATCTTTTGTTTATGTTCTTACTCAGAATAGGCTGGTTTACGCCTTTACAAAGAAACATATATTAGACGTTGCAAAAAAATAAACCCAGGAGTATTGAAAAACATGCTTTAGCGAAACCCAAATATTCTTATTGAAGCTTATGAATAAGTAGGCACAATCAAAAAACAAATTCTTCTTAAATATACTACATTCATTCATCCTTAATATCGAAGCCGCTTGATTTAGCATTTGTTCGACTGTCTCCAACAATAACAGCCCCAAAGAGCCTAAAACCATAGTATTCAATTTCCATTTCTTCTGTTTGGTAGTGTTTTAATTTAAGAATATTCAAATCGGTTAGCTTCATCGTTGTATTTAGTGTTTAATTTGGAAAATTATATGGGATATGGGATATCAAGTTATACGCAGGGTATTTATACTTTTGGAGCGAATGCAAGCTACACAGAAAACCTACATTATAACATGCAGGTCCACATGTCAAAGTCATTTGGAGCCGCGCGTGGCTCATAGTCTGATAAGCTATTCAGCGTCCTGAGTTATGTAAGCTTGTTGTGCATCATTTTTCTTTTTCTCGAACGCTTACACAATGAAAGTATTATCCAAAATGACTACGGGGAACTGCTCGGAGTACTGGCTGTAGTTGCACCTCTGGACTGGTAATTTCGATAAATAGTCAATTTGTGCTCTAGGTTAAATACACCAATTGACCCATATGTTTTGAAGCACGAATACTTATTGTAAGCCATATATTGAATATAGAAAGAGAAACATTTAAATAATAGGGAATATTTTGATTTGTATTGATCACCACGATCACCACGATACTAATTTACCGGTGTCGTCCTCATATAAGACTGAAGAGTTGGAAGGTACGAGTGATTTTGCAACTGCAAGGCACCGTCCCCCACATCCAACCCTAACTCCCACGCATCTCAGGATACGACCTTTTAATCTTGGAACATTGTCCAAATGTTTCAACAACTTTCCACCCAGGTAATAATCTCTAGTCAATTTAGAACCATCAACAGTAATATTGACAGATAAAGCTTCACCAGGAACTTCATCTACTTCACCAGTTGAAACTAAAGATGGCCAATAGTTGATCCCAGCACCATCAGAATTGTCTGCAGTGAACCAAGTTAATCCACCATCTTGAGTGGTACCGCCAACACTTCCAGAAATACTGGTACCGTCAGGGTAAAAAGCAGAATAAGTGGTCAAATTTCCATTTGTGTTTGATAATACCTTAACTACCTCTTTCGATCCATCGTAAAGTTACATATGGCTCATTCCTTTGGAATGGCCAATATTGATTTTACTTAATCCAAAGACACTACAAATAAGGTAGACAAACAAGATAATATTTTTGAACATTTTTAAACTTGTATTCTATGAGTTAAGTTAGAAAACAGGGTAGATAACTACCCTTTTTATAGGCCAAACTTTTAATCCATAGATATGGTACGGCCCCAATTGATAAAAATCAAATGAAATTTTCTTATCAACAACTTGAAGTTGTTGACGAAACACTTCCTATTTTGTAGATTCAGAAGTCGGGAATTGAAATCTTCAATCCTCTTAAATCTAGTAACTGTCCTGCTGACCCAGCATTAGCAGACTCATTTAAAGAAGTCTTTACTTCAAAGTCAAATTACTTTGATGAATTAAAGTCTACTGGTCTTTCCTATACTGATAATGGGGCTAAATTTAGCTTAAAAGAAAGATTTGATGATCCATCGATTAAATCAAATTTTTATATGATGTTCGGTTAAGTTGAGGTTGTATTAAAAGCTGCTCCAGGTCAAGGGATTATTTCATCATTCTACTTACAAAGTGATGATTTAGATGAAATTGATATTGAATTATTCGGAAGCATTCATATTTTTAGCTTTTCCTCTGTTTTGCAACTTCTATTAAGGGACGAGCCCGTCGTATCGGCAAACCTGCCAAAACCTGAATACAGAACACTACAAACTTGTACAAACAAACCCTTCGACTGCTTTATTCTTTTTTAACCTATTGTTGATCTCAATGTTCACTAGTTCAGGCTGATATATTACAATTTCCCGTATTTCTTAATCTATGTTCCAAGATTGTCACTTTTGTTGACTATTGTAAACTATAATCAGTCAACTTATTAGTATAATAAAAAACAAGAGTCTTTACAAATCAATGAAAGGAAGCAGCTGTGGCTCATGTTCCAGGGGCCGTAAAGATAAAAACAAAAAAATAAGACAGAAAGAAACGAAAGGGGACTGTATTGGGAAGTGGCAACGCAAAGCTAAAAATATACCAAATTAGCGACAAAGAAGATAGAATTAGGAATAGGAAAAGGAACAGTTATCATAGAGTTAGTAACACTAGTAACAGTTCGACTTGAATAATACAAAGGAGAAACAAATAGTACATACGCACATAACAGATTTAATAATTAAAATGGTAGTAATATAACATATTCTAGTTTGCAAAGTAGATACTGACTTGGTGAAAAACAAAGTTAGATGGTAGAAGAAAAACTGTTTGAAATAGGAGAGACAGCATTTTTGAAGTGGAATCCTGAACCCAGGACACCACTAACGAAACAAGCGGCAATAGTTGCACCTTTTTGAGTCCTAAAATTAGTATGGCACGCCATTTAGTGTTCATTTTGCAGCAATTGAGCTAAAAGTTTATTTAGCTCAACCTTAAAAATTTAATAACCTTAAAAAGTGTAGTACGGAAATATTGGGGGATATAGCCGCCCTTTCTCCTGTTACAAAATACACATGTAGAGCTGTTGTTCAATGAAACAGTCTTACGTATAGTTTCGATAAAGTACCTTTTTCATCAATTATACAAATAGGGGTTAAGAAGGGGTCATGGATGAATGTAGACAGCACTAGAAGAGACAGAGATAGTATTGAAGAGGTTAGAAACACAAAGACAGCACAGGCTAACATGAAATACTCATAATCAAGGAAACTGGAAACTCTTGTGTGAGTTGATGTTCAGAAGTACCTCTTTGGTAAGTTCATTGTTGTTCTGGTTAACAATAGCATTAGAGTGATTGACAGTAGATAAATCTATTATCATGTTAGCTTCAAAGAAAAGACAAGTTATATCCACCTAACTTTATAAATGCTTACTAGTTGGAGATTTTAGCGAGTTTATATAGGTAATGCTATTATGTTAAGAAGCACACCGAAAGATAGAATTCAAAAGGAAACGGATTAGGACAAAACTTTAAAGGCAAATTGCTGAAGGAAGTTGTTTAGTGAACTTTTTTTTTTTGTGCAGTCACTCTAATTTTAACCTAATTTCAAACAGACTTTACCTTCATTTTTTTTATGGCTACTTCTGTTTAAAGTTCTACATTTTTGTAAAATAGTAGCTCAAAAAATATACCCGCAGTTAAACTTAAATCTCTTATCACTGACTAAAGGATAGTAACATTCTCTTTTTATTACTTATTCTCTTTTAGGATCTAGCTGTTTTTTTATTTGATCTAGTAGTTATCAGCTTAACATGTCCTGTTCAATCACTCCTTCACCTTTTGAGAAATTAGCAGATCTTTTACCCTCTTATCATCAATGGAGGGAGAGCCAGCCAGATTTTGTATTTCATTTTGTATATTTGGTTAGGGAGGAAGAAAAGATCAGGTATCATGAAGATACCTTTCGGGAGGACAATACTCTCTACCAGTTATTTTCTACAGAAATAACAGATGAGATCAAAGAAGTATGTTTCAATAGCAAGTTAGAAGACTATTGTATATTTGACAAGGCTGAGGAAGCTAGAGCTCAATTATTGGTAAATAGTTGATTTAATATACAATATCACTTACACATAGGCAATTATCTAATACATCTCTTTTGCCACCCACAACTAGGCAAAGCAACGGAATAGCAATGAGTGCAACCTGGAGTAGTACAGCTAGAGCCACGGCTACAGAATTGACCACACGAAGACCTTTTTTCAAATGTATCATTGACAGACCGATATGCACATGGTGGATCACCAATAGCTCTCTTGGTGTTAACAGATAAGTCTTGTTCTGATACTTCTTGATTACTCTGCCCGGACCATTGTATCAATTGTTCTCTTGCTGAACTAATACTTGTAACATTAGAAATTACATCGTAATATTCATTATTTACAATGTCTATCATTTCAGAAGATAAAGGCATGCTGAATGAAGCAGCCCTAGTGTTGTTGACATAATAGTTTTAAAGGTTCTGGCTCTCAACTACATAAACAGTAACAAAGCCAAATATCATTTAACTCACACAGAAAACACCCTGAGGCTTGTAAGATTTGTAACATCCCATTGCCTTCATCGCGTTCCTAGTTGACTTGGAAATAAGATAACTTTTATTCCGAGGTAAGCAGCGACGGGGCATTTTGACGATATTTTTTGCAACCATTAGAAGTGCAAGCAATTGTATCTTGAGTATTAATATCCTTAGACATGCTTCATTGAAAAGTTACCCCAAAATTGCATGGATATTCTATGAAATCATTTAACAACGAGAGCCTGTTTCAAGAGGCATTTTTAATATATAGATCTTGTTTATTCATGAAGACAAAAACATTTGAATTTTCGAGAACCTGGAAGTTGGAAGGCTGACTTTTGTTCCAAATCTATTATTGAAGCTTATTCTCTTTTTGGATATACGAACAAATTCTTATGAGTTAATATACCCCTTAAGCACACAAGAACAAGAAACAGCTCTAAATACAAGGTTTTCAGTTTCCTGAAAAACCCATGATAGCAACTCCTGTGAGCCACACTTCTAATCTGTTTCTAGATTCTTGGAATAAATTGGGATCACTGAAAGCCTTTCGGATTTCATTTTATTATCAGAACAGACCTTTCTTGATTTTTTTTATGACAACATTTTGTTATCAGGAAAATTTGATGTGGCCATGGTACATGAAAGGGCTTCAAAAACCCTGTCAAGTCTATTTTGCAGTACCATTAGGGGTAACGTTTTCTTTGAAATGGTTTGTCACTATCCTCGATAGCCAATACCTTTTTGAATAAGTACGTGTAGAGAATTAAGATTTTGAGAGGTAGTATTACTGGAAAGTGTCCCCAGTTTCTGAGATACCAATTGCTTATTTCATATCAATTCCTTTGAATACTAAGGGGAGGAATTAAAAAAGACCTAAAATTCACTAAAAAACTTAAACACAGCTGTGCAACATATTCACAATTCTATTTTAGACATACTTAATTCATAGGCAAAACCAATTGTAAGTTTTGCGTGTTCTTTCACATGGTCCCAATCAATTCTGTCGATTGCATCGTATATCGAATGAATGTATTTACTGGTTAATTTCATTTCTGATTCAATTACAAAACTAGCAGGAAATCCATGTTCAATAGCAGAGGCATGATCAGAACAAGCATAACCACATTCAGTTTCGTGATAAGGAATGGAACAATAATTATCGATAATCATCTTTATGAACGTATTCAAGTTAGGAGACGTATAGTCGCCGATAAGACCCATATGAATATCATCAGGCTTCATGTTACCGGTATATCCGGTCATATCTTGCTGCAATAACCCTATAACAGTCTCATTAGATTCATAGTACTGATTGTATACATCAAATGATCCCAATAACCCACCTTCTTCAGCAGAATAAAAATGAAATTCCAAGGTTTGGTATGGCTTAAAATTCCCCTTGATGTAATCATCCATTAAGACTCTGTATGCCTCTAAGACGGTAACAGTACCAGATCCATCATCATCAGCACCAGGAGCTTTCATTAAAGTTGGCATGATCAAATTTGCCGAATCTTGATGAGCACCAACTATAACCTTAGAACC
Organism: Yamadazyma oceani; assembly: GCA_030569555.1. Lineage (NCBI taxonomy): Eukaryota > Fungi > Ascomycota > Pichiomycetes > Serinales > Debaryomycetaceae > Yamadazyma > Yamadazyma oceani. Next base: position 206,922 of record JAJMLF010000020.1, on the reverse strand, counting down.
TACTTCCCCAGGAATACTCACTATCAAGGAAAATTGGTCCCATCCTTCATGATGAACTCTCTTGACTTTAACCTTATCTTTGACAGGCTCAGCAACCTTCAATAATTGACTTTCTAACCATTCAGCACTTTCAACTCCGGTTTCTGATTTATAGTACCTACTATAGAATGAACTGAAGTATGCCAAATTATCATACATTAAATCAGTATTTATCTCTTTTATGAATTCTCTCACTCTGTCATCAAATTTTACTGACAGTGGATAATCGTAATTTGGAGGTGGTGCAATTTTATCTAACTGTTTAGATCCTAATAACATCAAGGAATATAACATCGACTGGTCTTGAGTAGCCTCAATTAGACCTAATCTTTTAGCATCTTTAATGTTGATTTTTTCAGTGACATCAATGAAATTAACGTTATTTCTCTTGTATTCCAATTTAGTACTCTCAGATACAACCTCGTACTTTTCAGGCCCTAATTTAATTAATCTGTTTGGCTCCTGTTGAAACCATTCACCAAAACCAAACAATGGGAAGCAGGCCACATACCCCAATAGTCCAAGGAAAACTGAAGCTCTCATCCTAATAATGTCAAGGTTAAGCAGTATTTTTGTCTTATCAGAAATGACCAGCGCCAGTCGCACTTTCTCACCAAAAGACCATTTGCAGCCAGCATGGTTCCAGCGAAACTGGGGAATAATACATAGCAACATATGTTTTAAATTGTACTATATTAAATACTTACAGTTGGGTACTATTTGCTTTTGAAACAATTGAGTTATTTACAACCATCAAGTTTTCACCATTAGGACCGATATCAAGACCTAATACATTAGCGAATAATGATGAGAGGAAGTTAGTAATAAATCCTACTGAGCCAGGATAAAGTACGTTTGTTAATCTTTCTGACTTAGCACATCCTGAAATTGGGCTTCCACCATTTATAATCTTTTTGATCCAAGCGAAGCCTGCTCCACTTCCTTGGACCATTTCGGTAATATGACCTGCAGTTAAATCAGCTGCAAATTCCATAGACCCAATTCCTGCATCACACCAAGTGTCATAGACCCTAACAGCTTGATCATAAGGCACAATTGAGTCAATATTACCATGGTATACGAAAATAGGGATTTCCGGCATTTGGTCAGGAATGAGACCTAAGGTATTGTTGGTGATGATTTCTTTTACTGGGTTTTGATTCAAAACATCAATCCCCTCTTTAAAGTATTTGCCATCACCTTCGAAGTAATCGGCGAAACGGAAATCAACTAAAGCTTCTGCCAAGCACATATCTTGTACTGTTTTAAACTTTTGATATTTGTCTGGGTACATGGCAGTTTCATAAAAGCTGGATAACTCGGGGTAACCATTACCTAATCCTGCCATCCCAGTTGCTCCTAAACCAGCGAATATTCCACCTGATACTCCGGCAACAGTGGCAGTGATATTAGTAACCCAGCCCCCAAGAGCACACCCTTTCAAGTTGGAGGACAAGTCTTTAGCGTAGGAGGGCTGTAAAGAAGCAGCCCAACCACTAGCCAAAGAACCCCCAGAATATCCCCAGATTACTGTATCAGCATCCTGCGTGATACCAGTAATATCACCACTAGAGAGAGCAGCTCTGATAGAATCTAAAACCCCATGTCCAGCTTGAATACCACCAGTGAATATAGCTTCTAATCCCTCATAATCAGGAGACACTACATAGTATCCTTCATTCAAAAGGGTCTGGATTAAGAAAGTTTCAGCTGCATTATTAATTCCTTCAATACCACCACCATTCATAAATGTGTATGAAGGAGAACAGTTTATACTAGCCGAATCCTGTGCCACCTGATATGAGACTAACTTGGAAGCGTCAGCATTGTGGGGTTGAAAAACCGTAGTAACTATAACAGAGGGATTACCAAATGAATCTTCTGATCTAATTAGAAATTGCCAAGAATTCTGGATATCTACCTCAAAATAAATACTCCTGATGGGAGCTGGAGTGTTTCTGTGCCTCAAAATGTCCCCCAACTTAGCCTTTTCGAATCCTTCAGGTGCACTGTAGAATGGATCGTCGGAAGGCTGAACCAAAGTGGGAGCAGAAATAACAAGGTTTACCAACACTAAAAAGTAAACGAATGTTTTCAAAAACATTATATTTTAAGTACCAAAATTATAGTGGCTAAAGGTAGAAGTTTTGAAATATTTATAGTTGAATAAATTTCACGAACCAATCATTGCAGTAAATTTTCAACTCTATCCCCTATAACAATAATACAATAAGCAAATGGGGGAATGAAGGGCCCTCTATTGTTACCTCTATTGTTACCTCTATTGTTTACGCTCAATTTAGTTTCATGGTTCACTAAGGGAAAATAAACAACAAGAGAATTTATGTAAGCCACCAATTTTCTGAGAAAGGTTTAAAATTTCATTTCAAATTTGCAACTAACTTCAGACACGGGGCGAGGGTATATTTCTGTGATAACTTGTATATAGTACAAGGAACTTCGCAAATACTGAAAATTGATACCAAGGCGCCTAATTTCAACCAAGGAACCGGTGACTGTGTTCCCTGAAACCTTTGGAAACTGGATACGGGAGGCAGATTCATGGCTAACATTAAGTAGCCTCACTGTCTATTATGTTCTTACAGGTTGTCAATGTAATTCTAACAGCGCTCCTAAGCAATGCGTATACTAAGTCTCAAACTGCGTATACGAGGAATACTTACAGACATATGTTGATCCAACCTATTATCCGTCGGCTTTTATGTCACAGATGTATCGTGTTTGGCTACCCCGAAATTGTTGAACCGTATATTACTGCGAAAAGCTTAATCCCAAACTGGTAATAAATGCAACCGCACGTCCCCAAAATTCGATTACCTGATGGATGCGAATAATAAACATAAACAGGACCTCTGATTAAGGTTAGTGGAACCTAGCATCCTAGGTATCAGGACCAAAGTCAGTAAATAACCTCAGAACCAGGTGTTGGGCATGGTGCACGCAAACAGAAAAACAAAACAAACGACTTTTTACGGAAATCTAAAGTAGTAATAGAAATTGACGGCATTAGTGGTTTTTACAGATCACTGAAATTTCAAGGATAGAATCGTATAATTTTTTTTTCTCTTCTTATCATTTTCTTTCTCCTGTTGGTGTGATACCGTATCTGTGATCTTGTTCTCTACATCAAGAGAAGGTGGAGAAGTGCTAAGAGCTAAATGTCTTCCAGTATCAGCGATGAGTATGAGGCACTAGAAATAATTGGCAAGGGGTCATTTGGGATAGTCAGAAAGGTAAAACAAAGATCAGATGGAAAGCTATTTGTACGAAAGGAAATTGAGTATCATTCCATGAACACCCAGGAAAGGAACCAATTGATTTCAGAACTAAGGATATTACGGGAATTGAACCACCCAAATATTGTCAAATACTGTCGTCATGACCATATAATGAACAAGAAAAGCATTCATATATATATGGAGTACTGCGACGGCGGAGATTTGGGACATATTATTTCGAATTTCAAAAAGAATAAGGAAAGTGTACCCGAAGAATTTATTTGGCAAGTATTAGTACAGACGTTATTAGCCTTGCATAAGTGTCATTACGGAATTGATGCAAAGAAGGTTAATTTATTTTCCAACAGTTCTAAAGAAGTTGAACCATCTATAAACTCAGAAACAGTTATTATTCATCGAGATATTAAACCTGACAATATATTTATGTTGAATTCGGGAAAAACTATAAAAGTGGGAGATTTTGGGTTGGCTAAAATGTTAACATCTCAAAATGATTTTGCAAAGACTTATGTAGGTACCCCGTATTATATGTCACCAGAAGTATTGATGGACAACCCCTATAGCCCTGTTTGTGATATATGGTCGTTAGGATGTGTATTGTTTGAATTGTGTACTTTACAACCACCGTTCCAAGCCAAGACTCATTTACAATTACAAACAAAGATTAAGAAAGGGGTGATTCCTGATTTGCCTGATACTTATTCCTCACAGTTGGCTTCTATTATAAAAGAGTGCATTACTGTAGATCCCAACTTAAGACCATCATGTTTTGATTTATTGCAAACTTTACCGGTCAGATTTTTACGAAAAGAAATGGAATTGAAAGAGGTTTCCTTGGACTTGACGGAATTTCAAAAGCAATTGTATAATAAAGGTGAAGAACTTAAAAAAAAGGAATCTTATTTGAATAACGTTGAGCAAAAGATATTGTCCCAAAGAAATGATTTGCAAGAAGAATATAATAATATTCAGAAAAAATGTAGCATACAAAAGAAGCAATTAGAAGAAGAATTAATAGAAGAGTTTGAACAAAGAAAAAAGCTAATGGATCAAGAAGCTAAGGAAGTCCGATTGAACTATCAACGGGAATTCAAGTTGGTAGTAGAACAAGAGGTACAACAACGGTTAAAAGACCTTATAGTCAACCAGAAATCTCATGACTTGATCCGCAAAAAATCAGATCCAAGTAAATACATGTCCAACATGGTTCAACAACAAGATGTCTCCACCACTCAGGCCAAAAACTTTTTGTATCAGAATAACCATCATTATTCAAATGAACAATTATCTCTGCCTACTAAACCTAAAGGTCCTAAAGAATTGATTGAAGAAGGTAATAGAAGAACCCCTTTGAAAATTCGAAACGACTACGACGAATTTGATCATCACAGCAACAATATTTACAAGATAAATCAACCTCAGTACTCACCTACCCGAATACAAGGAAATAACTATAGGAAGAGGATTACTGATGAATTAGAAAGATTGAGCATTGATAAAAGGCATATACCAGAGTTTGAAGAGCTCTATTTAAGGAAAAACAATCGTTATTAATCATAAATATATTAAAAAAAAAGTTATTTTTCGATTCTGTTCATGTTTTATTTTACAATTTTATTACTGGTCTTCATAGTTAAGTTTAATATCTGTTTATTGCATTAATATAAATACTAGAATAATAGCATTATTGTAATCTACTCTATTCGATCCATTTATTTCCAGTCAATCGTTCGTAAGCCTCAACGTATTTAGATTTGGTCTTGATAACAATGTCCTCAGTCATGGAAGTTCCTTCCTTATAAGCCAAATCATTTGAAGTTAACCAATTTCTTAAAAATTGCTTATCATAAGAATCTTGAGATTTTCCAAGTTCATAGGTCGATGCATTCCAGAACCGAGAAGAGTCAGGGGTTAACACTTCATCTACCAATACCAAATTACCACTTTCATCTAAACCAAACTCAAATTTAGTATCAGCAATAATAATTCCCTTAGTCTTAGCATATTCTTTAGCTTTAGTATATAATTCAATGGCTTTTGAACTTAATTCTTCACATAATTCTTTACCAACAATTTCAGCAGCTTTTTCAGGAGAAATGTTCTCATCATGTTCTCCTTGTTTAGCTTTAGTAGAAGGAGTGAATATAGGAGTGGTGAACTCTTGTGATTCTTGTAAATCATCTTGATCAATGGTCAACCCATGAACAGTTTTGGATTTCTTATACTCTTTCCAAGCAGACCCGGTGATGAAACCTCTGACAATAACTTCTAAGGGAATCAATTTCATCTTTTTAACCAATAATGATCTACCAGATAACTGACTCTTATACTTAGGGTCAGATAACTCAGACGGTAAACGAGCAAATAAGCTTTCATCAGAATGATCAGAAATGGCTAAATGGTTGGGAATAGTATCTTTTAAGAAGTCAAACCAGAATTCTGATAATTTAGTTAAAATTTTCCCCTTTGATGTAATACCATTTTTCATAATCACATCATAAGCGGAAATTCTATCAGTAGCCACAAATAATAACGTCTTGGAATCGACTTCATAGATATCTCTTACTTTACCTCTGGACACTAATGGTAATATCCCATCCAACTGAGTGGTGTGTAAAGAACCTGACATGGTATACGACTGATAGTGATAATGATGGTTAATATTTTTCAGAAGTCAGCTTGACTCTGACTCGCGACTGCAAAAAACCAGTCAGAGAGAACAAGAGATCAGCAGAAGATGAGTGGTGGCTGCACCGTATACAAGCAATGGCACCATTATTGGCCCCAGAAACCTCATTGGAGGCTCAAATGCCATCCCTCTGTTGGATATGTACCCTTTGGAAGTTTACATATTAAGAAAGAAAAGGGTAGGGTGGAGGAGGAAGAAACAAAAACCACATCAACTATCAATTTGAAGCATCAAAATGATACTAAGAGGTATTCTGTCAAGCCCTAGGAGCTAGCCACACTAGTTACATGGTTAGGAGTTGCATTATTTTTCATGCATGATGTGACCCAGCTATCAATATGTACATCCTACCCCATCTTCTCACGTGACCGATTTTGTGTAACAAACGCCAACTTTACGCGTAATGATAATCTTTATAAGTTATAGGGTTCCTTTCATCTTTGTTTAGATTCCTATTACCCAGCTGCCATTTTATCATGTCTAGTACAAGGCCAGATCTTAAGTTCTCCGATAACTTAGAAGAACGCAAGTACTACAACAAGTTTACACAGCTCCCTCCTAAGAATCTGAACACTATCAGGTTCACGGATCATAATAATAAAGATTATTTCACGGCTTTGGATCAAGATGCTGAATTAATTGCCGATACCATTTTCAAGACACAGTCGGTTATCAAATACAACCAAGCTAATAAGAATAAATATGTAACTATTTCGCCTCCTGTGTTCCTCAATAACGTGTTGAAATTCTGCTTGATCGATAATAGTTATAAGGTAGAAATCTACGATCATAAGACGTTTAACTTGATCGCCATGGCCACTCCAGGTAATTTGGAGAGACTTTCCAACGAGTATGCTGTAGATTTAGAGAATATGGCTCCCGATGCGTCTTCGCCAGTTACTGCTGCTGTTAAATTTCAACAAGCAGGTGCTGCTAAAAAAGTAGGGGTTTGTTTGATAGACTTATCCAATTCTTTAATCCAAGTGAGTGAATTTGATGACAATGATTTGTTCTCTAACTTGGAAAGTTTATTAATTCAGTTGGGGGTTAAAGAAGTTATTTTACCATCAAATTACGATCCTGAAGCTAAAGACTCGACTGATGTTATAAAATTGTTTCAAACTTTGGATAAAGTGGGAATGGTCATGAGTACTATTAAGGCTCCTGTTTTTACCAATAAGGACATTGACCAGGATTTGGTGAAAATCTTAAGTAAAGACGACACTAACATCGAGTTAATTTTAGGTTCTAAAGGAATCAATTCTAATGACTATCAACTTGCATTTAGCTGTTGTAATGCCCTTATTAACTATTTGGACTTGTTAACTGAAGATGAATTCAGCCAGGGTCAGACTTTCAACATCGAAAAGTACAACTTGTCTAATTATATGAAATTGGATTCTTCTACTTTAAATGCTTTAAATATTTTTCCTGCTAAACAAGCCAACAACTTGTCAGTAAAATCAAATCAAATAAGTTCCATATTTGAATTATTGAACAAATGTAAAACCGGCAGTGGTTCAAGATTATTATCCCAATGGTTGAAACAACCATTAACTGACCTAGCCTCAATCCTTCAAAGACAAAACTTAGTCGAAAAATTAATCAATGATACCAGTCTTCGAATTTTTATTCATCAAGAATTCCTCTCACAAGTTCCTGATATCAAAAGAATTTTGAAGAAGATTAACAACAACTTGAAAAGGTCAGGTAATGAAAATAAAAAATTGGAAGATGTTGTAAGATTATACCAGTTATTTACAATATTACCTAATTTGATTGATATTTTAAAATTATCAATCGAGGATGAAGATGATAAACTCAAATCCTTGATTTCAAACCTTTGGTTAAATCCAATCAGTGAATGCCATACTAAGTTAACCCAATTTCAAGGGTTAGTTGAAACAGCCATTGATTTGTCTCCATTAGAATCTTTGACGGTTAACGACTTGAATAGCGACTTCAATGTAAATCCAGATTTCGAACAATCTTTGCAAGATGTCAACGAAAGATTACAAGAGAAAGAACGTGAAATTAGATTACAACATGAATTAGTAGCAGAAGACTTAAATATTGAACTTGATAAGAAGTTAAAGTTAGAGAAACATCAAGTTCATAATTGGTGCTTTAGAGTCACCAGGAATGATTCTGTAGTCTTAAGAGGTACTAACTACAGAGAGTTGCAAACTGTGAAGGCGGGGGTTTATTTTACTAACCACGAATTATCTCAATTATCAAAAGAACATTCAAGTATTTTACAAGAATATAACAATAGACAGAGGGAAATTATACAAGAAATATTGTTGGTTACGTTGACTTTTGAATCAATTTTCACAGACCTATCGATCTCATTAGCAAACCTTGATGTGCTAATAGCCTTTGCTAATACTGCAATTTTATCATCAATTCAATACATTAAACCAAACTTAACTCCCCTTAGCACTGAAGTGAATGATGAAATATTCCGTAGCCGGAAAATAAGCTTGAAGAATTCTAGACATCCAATTCTAGAAGTACAAGATGACCTTAATTTCATCCCTAATGATGTGAATCTCAACAATGAAAATAAGAATTTCGCTATCATAACAGGTCCAAACATGGGAGGGAAATCCACTTATATCAGACAGATTGGAGTTATTTCTTTAATGAGTCAAATTGGTTGCTTCATACCATGCGATGATTCAGATGTGGAAATCCCTATATTTGATTCAATTTTATCAAGGGTTGGTGCAGGTGATTCTCAGTTAAAGGGGTTGTCAACTTTCATGATTGAAATGTTGGAGACCTCATCAATTTTATCTAATTCAACACACAATTCATTAATAATTATTGATGAATTAGGAAGAGGTACTTCTACGTACGATGGGTTTGGGTTAGCATATTCCATTCTGGAGTATATTATCAAGGAAAAGCAATGTTTTACTCTATTTGCAACTCATTTCCACGAATTAACTGAGCTCGGAAACCAATATAAACAAATACAAAATTTACAGGTCAAAGCATTGATTAATAACGACAATAAAGAGGAGGATGATTTGACTTTGATTTATAAAGTTGAACCGGGTATCTCTTCTAGGTCATTTGGTATTAATGTCGCCGAATTGGTTAAGTTCCCTGAGAAAATAATAAACATGGCTAAAAGAAAGGCTAGTGAATTACAAGAGGAGAATAACGAAGATGATTATATTCAAGTCAAGAAAACAAAGTGCTCACCAGAGGAGATTAATAGTGGGATTGAAACTTTAAATAACTGCTTAAAACAATGGAAATCAGAATGCTTTAAAGACAATGAACTAGTATACAATTCCGACAAGACCATTGAAAAGTTAAAACAGATCACTGAAAAGCATTCCAATGATAAATTTTTAGAGGAATTAGTGTCTTATTTGTAGATGTTTTGAAAGCATATAAATAAATAAACATATACACATCCATACGCACATACGTTTCTAATCCTTCTTACTATTTCTGAACTTTTCCAAACCGGTCTTGTTGTTACAGAAAACAATTGGCAACCCACAAATCCACTTAAAGTCAAAAAATTGTTGAGTTCCAGTAGTAAAGCATCTCAAATATTCTTCATAAACCAAGTAATAATAGACTCCTAATCCAGTAAAGATATGCCACCACCCATGACCTTCAAGGATAAACCCATAAGGAATACCAATGTCTCTTCTAAGTTTTCGAACACTAGTACATAAATGAATATCTAAATTCCATAAAAAGTAACCAAATAAAAATAAACCAATACCTCTAAGCATGGTTTGATTCAAATTAGATCTTGCTACTTGATCATCCACATACTCACTACTCAACCTATATGATTTTAAAATGATTAAAAAATTCAAAAATCCATATGCAGCTTGATGTAAAGTAGGGTCCTTAAGAAAAAAAAGGTAAATCAATGTTAATAAATTAGCAGCCATAAATATCCCGAGTCCAATTATAATTGAATCTCTACCTGTTTTGAATTCACTAAAAACCGACCAAAATGGGATACAGGTAGCATAAATCATTGGCAATTCATCTAATAATTGAAAATGATACTTTAATGTCATATGAAATAACCAACTGCCTATTCCAACCAATAAAAACCCACCAGCTGTAAATAAAAATCTTGGTTCTAACTTATTATTATAAGCATGAAATATGGCAAAGGACGCCAACATTATAAACAAGGAATTGGTAGTAGTGTTTAGAAACTCTGCTACGTATCCTGATACCACATAGTTTTCCTCACACCAATCAATGGTCGAAGTGATCTCACCCCAAAACCCGTGGAGTTGTTCTTCAGGATATGGTACAGCAAATGGGAACATAGAAAATTCAATACTGAATTATAGAACTAAATAATAAAAGTTGTAGAAAGATAACTTAAATCTGTTCAATTGGATCCAGAAAATCCGGTCTGGTCAATCGAATGGGTTTAATGACGGCATAATTACGCAGCAGTCGCAGCAGCAGGTGCTGCAGCAAAAAGCGGCCGCACCGGCGATTATTTCAATTGCTGCAACTTGAAGTGAAATGAAACTGCTAAAATTCTCTATTTGTATACATTAATTCGAGTATATATATAACTTAATGGTTGCTGTAGAATTCTAACCAACACTCATCATTATATGGTCTAGTGGTATAAGTGTCATACATAACCATTTTTTCCTCATCTGTTGCATTGGTCCCAGCATGACAAGTCCCCATCTTGATAGGATTTGGTAATTTGACAGAGTCATCATATTCAACTACTTGACACCAATTAGAACAGACTTTACTGTTGAAGTGCCAGTAGATGTTAGCTATAGCCAATTTCATTTCAATTTGGGCAATATGCATCCCAAGACACATCCTAACCCCTTTACCAAAAGGTATCATGTATTTGTTTTGTAATTTGAATCTATCGTCAAACTCTTTTTGAGATTCAGTTTCATATTTTAACCATCTTTCTGGTACAAAGTAATCTGGCTTTGGGAATATGGTTTCAACTCTGTGCATCGAATATGGCTGACATGAAATGACTGTATTCTTCGGAATTACTTGACCATCTATCTTGTATACTTTGTCAACTACTCTTGGTTCGGCTCCAGGGATTGAAGAGTGAACTCTCGAGCCTTCTAATATTATAGCATTTAATAGTGGTAAGCTGTCTACTGTTTCAAAATCTTCGATTATATCATTCACAGATTTGGGTGTCCCAAAGACAGTATCCAACTCTTGTTTCAATAATGTTTGGAGATAATGATACTTAGGCCTTGATAATTCATAGGTCAAATATGTTAATTGGATAGCAGTAGTTTCATGGCCAGCGAAAATGTTGTCACTTAAAAACGAATAGGCATATTCACCTGTTAGGTTGTTCTTCTTTAATAATTCTAGAGTAGTAAGATTTTGCTCAGGGGTAAAAGTAGGGACATTTTGTTCGGCATTTTGATATATTGATAACTGCCATTGTTCAACAAGTTTGGATGACTTTTTTATCAAGCTGGAAGCAGCATAGTCCCATAATTTAGGCATCAAAGTGGTATAAAATACCATAGAAGCCACATATCTATGATAAGTGACAATGCTTCTTTTTTCTGGAAAATCCAATAAGTCAGTGCTATTTTCAGGGCCCAATTCAAATGAAGTAACTACATCCAATGCCAAAGACCCAAATAATGAATATACATCAATACCCAAGTTCTTGGACTTGCAACTTCCGTCTTCGTTCTTAAGAAACCAAGTTTTATCGGGATTATTATGACCAAAACCATGAACATTCACTTCTGATTTGGCATTAATATAATCAGGCTCAGTTCCTTCAACACTTGATATGTTAATTTGGCCAATTAACTTGGAAATCTTGTCTGCAATAACCCCCCGAGTTGTATTCTTAGGATTGAACACAGCAGATTTATTATAAATAGCAGAAATATTCTTTCTATAGTTAAGGTGTCTGTCATTTTCTAAGGAGCTAAACATATTATCTTTAAAGCCATGATTCCTAAAGTTCTCATAAAACTTGGATTTGGGAAAGTTTTTAGTATAAATATCGTTCAAGAATTTTGGACTGCCATTAACACTAATTTCCTGGGGAGACAATACCACTATATCCCCATATATCTTATGTAATTCATGGACCAAGTATACCCATTGATCTGTCCTTTGGTAATGTAAACTAGGTAATTTGGAAATTCGAAATAAATAGGGACCAGGTAATGCTTTGAATGGAGAGATATAAAATGGGTAGATCACAAAATAATATAATACCAATGCCACTATTAATACTGATAGGGTTACAGAGCGATTAGCCTCTAACCCATCATATGCGGTACCCAAAAGTTCACTCAACATTCTTAACCTCTATTTGGGGTTTGTCTTAATTGAAATGTTATGCTGCGATTCGAATCAATGAAAATCAAGTGAATGCTTATCGGATATATTGCGCTTCTCTTATCGGCCAACAATTAGCAAGACAAATTCTAAAGCTCTGATAATACCTCTAGGACCGAATCCATATATTTATTGCAGCTGTTAAGTACAAAGTCTAATTTGGAGAGGAACAGTTGAACAGTTTATATGGTAGTTAGTGAATTTTTTTAACCTTTTATAGGCCCTTTAATATAAGGTTAGCATGAGACAATTCCGCGGCACCTACCGAATGCGGTAACCAATTTCGCTCTCTAACTTAAAGGGTTTATCACCTATATAATCAGATCTATTCCGCTTGATAGTCAATTCCGTGTTAGCTTTAACTATACATTCAAAATTATCTATTTACTGTCATTTTCTTTTAGAAATTGGGCATATTTAGATGTTTGATGAATTCCACATTCCGTCTTTGCTTTACCTTTCCATCTACCATTTCTCTCATCTTCATTGTCACCTACCGGTTCTGTTGAATGCCAATCCCCAACCGATTTATATCCATAATCCAATAATTCATTATATGGGACTTGGTGGGTGTCTATATATTCCTTGATTTGTTTAAAAGACCAAGTTAAAAATGGATTTATCTTTATAATATTAAATTCTGGATCAATTTCAATAAACTTCAAATCTGCTCTATCACCTCCTTGACTAGATCTTCTTCCAGTCAAAACAGCATTAATATTCAAATGTTTATAAGCTGTTTGTAATGGTTCCACCTTGACCAAATAATCGTATTTAAGGTCGTCAGTTTCCCAAAGATTACCATATTGTTCAGTAAATTGTTTCTCGGTGTCAAATGATTGTGGCTTGAACACATGAACAGTAGATCCATACTTATCTTTTACTTTATTAATCAAGTCGATGGTTTGAGGAAAGTGGAATAACGTGTCGATAAACACTAAATCTACTTGTAAATCCAACCTATTAATCATATCAATGGTAACTAATCCAGTTAATCCAAATGCAGTGGTTTGGAATAAACGAGGGAATGTTACATAACTCCATTTGATTATTTCCTCGGGAGTGAGTTTACTTAGTTGGCTGTTGATATGACTCAACTGCTCTTGTGATATGTTGATAGACATGGTAAAATGTAGTTGAAGTTTTATCAACTTTTATGATCCACCAGTAACTGAGTAAGCCGTGGTCATGTGACATCACGTACCAGCGGCGTCGTTCCGCAACCACCAGTCACCTGACTGAGCATACTTATATTAAGTACTTATACTATGCCATTACTATCTACACCATTATACCATCTTCCACATCCTATCAATCACAGTGGATTGCTCGACTCAAGTTGTGCCATTCCTCTATTAGTACATAAGAATCAGACAGAGGGGGAACTCGGTCATGGCCATAAACGGTCATTTCATGGAATCTCCCAACAGTAGTATGGGTCTTAATCACCTTGAAGTCTTCAGGATTATCAGGGTCGTCAGAGGGTGCTAGGCTTTCAGATTTATTAATTATATATCCGTCATAGTTAGACATGTTCACTGGTTTTCCAACCAATTTGCACCCTCTAAAATAGGCAATGTCATTATCGTATTCTGTGTCTTTCGAGGGAGTGAAATACTGTTTTGTGTTGGCGGATCCACTATAGTGGATCTTACAGGGCACTATATTGGCCTCATATTCCTTTACGTTGGGATTTATTTCGATTCTATCTGACATGTTATCTATATCATCTAGAACAAACTAAAGTGTCATGGCTTTCTGAGACGCGACTGGGTCCAGCCCACCGCGCCAAACGGTTGGGTGGGGGGCAGGTAGGGGCAGGCCCGCGCTAGCGACTGACGATGCGGCACTTGTTGTACCGGGCTCAGCATCACGGGAGAATCCACTGGCTTCTGCATTGTATTTTAACCAATGCTGCAGCAGAGACATAACGGTTTAGACGATGTTTGTAGAGACATATCAGGTGAGAGAATTTGGCTACAGGGCCATGCTTGGCAGAGCGATCGTGCCTGCTCGACATATTTCTGTTCTAGTACCCCCAACAGCCCTAGTACCCCCAACAGCCCTGGTACCACCGGTCCTATTTCCAAGGCTGTGCCCCCCACCCGTCTCCGTATACCACTTAAAATCCGCCCTAACCTGCCACCATGTTCCTACTGTTGGCCGAGGACGGTTGCTGATAACCATGTTTTACTCCTCTACTGTTCTAACGTCTTGATCCCGTAACCTTGTTAACATACGATCCGTCCTTGCTCTTTGTAGCCCAATACGGATTTCATCTCGTGCTCGTTTCTGCTCTTGCACGTCAAATAATAAATCCTTGCAATAGAGTTGGCTAAATAGAGTTATTTACGGCCGGCTAAAATTTCCTTCGCATATTCAGTTTCAATTTTCTCACTATATAACTGTCCGATTCCTATTGTTGTTACGGGGGGTTGATGAAATTTTATCGTAAATCGGTACCTTAAAATTTCTCAGCAACCATATAAATTAGCAACGATTTCCACTTCTTTGTAGGTTGAGGAATAGGTTGAGGAAGCCTGTTTATATTTATTATGGGTCTTCAAACAGTTGAAGGTTCCTCCAATAGTTTAATCTATTGCCTGTCTTGTTATAATCGATTATCAAATAATCATGAGCTTATTAATTATAAACTCCATAATCAAATATCCCTTATGAGTCCAAATCCTAATATCACCACTAGTAGACATTTAAATAAGATAACAAATGAAACAGGATTGATAAAACATGATAAGAAAATCAACTTGATTTTGGTCAGAAAAGTTTATTGTAAATGTTGCAGTACCTTGATTGGATTTAGAATTGAAAAATCCTTTAAAGCTAATTTTAAGTTATCTATTTTAACAGGAAGGATTTATTTTAATGTCAATCAAGTAATCATAGATCTTAAACAGATATCTAAAGGTTATAACAATCCTCATTATACAATACAGCAGCCAATACCTGAGCCAATGCCCCAGCCATAATCACAGTGACCGATAACATGAGGGGTTAGCTGCATGATCTCTAGCATTCTTCTTTGCATATTCAAGGTAATACTACTACTACTACTACTTCTATTACTACATTCAATAATACATTAACATAAATATACTAGCGCTTCATATTAATAAACATGATCATTGTTATAATAATTATTCAACTGTAATACTTTTAGACTCATATGGTTTTCCTTCAATCGATTCGATTCACTGATCTCAAATTCTCTCAAAAAATCTTCAAAGTTGACGGAATCTTGTTGTTTAACGGATTTTAATTCGATATCAAGGTTGGTGTTTTTGTTCTTTAAGATTGGTTTGAGCTTTTTGGAGGTTACTGTGGGGAACTGTTGAACATTAACTGGTTCAAAATCATTGGTAATGCTCATCTCACTACTACTGCCGTTTGCAGCATTAGCACAGTTAGTAGGTGGTCCTGGAACCTTTATATTCAACGAACCTAATGAACCGACAATTGATCCATCTTCACTACCACTACTGAAAGAATCATTATTATCACCAGTAGTAGCATAAGTAGTTTTAGGACCACTATGAACAGACCCGGACCTAATTAGTCTCTTGAAGCTATTAGCTCTATGGGATTTAGCACTATGTTTGCCAGACATAAAAATAGATTTGGATGCAAATTGGCCCTTAGCCCAGTGGTGTTTACGATGATTCCATAACTTATGAAATACGCTCCGCCGTGACGTGGTTGATGGCATTTCTAAATCATAGTCTCTTACATTCACTTCAAACTCCAAACTTTCAGTATCAAAATTAACATCTAACCAAGTATCCATATTTAATATAGCAAACAACCAATCACTTAACAATGAAAACCTTTTGACTCAAAACTTTACAGGGTTTATTGTTTAAAGTTAAGGTTCAAAAAGCTTTTTTGCAACCATCCACAGACGCATTTAGTTATGCGCATTTTCAACTACGACAGCCTTAAAAAAGGAGGTATTAGCAGGGTAAACAGGAGCCGCACATAGCGGAGCCTAGGCATTGCTCTGTCATGCCCGACCACTTTGTAAGGGGTCAGTATGCGCTAGGCGAAGGAATGCTAAAACTAGGAAACTTTTGCAGCGTAAGACAACAGCGGTGGGAACGCCTCAGTCACGGCCCCAGCACGATCCCAGCATGGCCCCAGCACTAGCACCATTTGCAACCCTCTGGCATCATCTACCAGCCTCTAGCCCCACCCCGTCGCGCCCTACTTCCCATTCTCCCCTGTGTGCGGCACCACTTACCGTCTGCGTCCCCCTACAGATTACCCCCCACCAGGGATTCTGTATTGTTCTCCCGTACCCCATTGTATCGTAATACCCTCCAGCAATCTACAGTGCCTTTCTCTCGGACCTTACCATACAGCATACAGCTCCGTGCCGCACCGGTTTATCCCTATTTTTGCAGCAACGCTGTGGAGACCAAAAAAGGGAGGTTCTTAGAAATGCATCCAGCGTGCGCGTACTGCATACCTTACGATTTCTTTTTGGAATCATCCTTCAGTGCCATTACCTCCTACACCGCCTTAAACATATTTATAAAACCCATTCTATTTCCTTTGATCAATTATTATTGATAGTTTATGGTCCTTTAGTAGCCTAAGGCTCAATCTAATCTCAAAGTAATCTCATTGTTTTATCATGAATAAAGAAGAGATCTTACCAGCTTCCCATCCGCAAAGTCCGTTCTATCACAATCTCCCCAAGCAAGACGCTAAACCAATTGATGAGTTGGTGAAGTTCTTTAAACAGTATAAAACATTGATTAAAAACTTGTTAAGTTATTTTAAAGAGATTGCTCTTGTTAAAGATTTTGAGTCTAATTTGCATTTTCAATTGGTTAACTCTTATGGATCCAAAGTAACTACTACTCCAAGTCCAAGTTCAGAGATCAAACGTCCCAATTTATTGAAATCTAAATCAAGTTCTAATCAGAACTTTATGAAAACTCAGATTCCAAGTCAATCATCAGGATCAAAAGATGTGGTTAATTCTGTAAATACCTTGATTATTAATCATCATAATCATCTTTATCAATCTAATTTGAAATTTCATAAAGAATTAAATCATAAATTGATTCCAAAATTGGAAACTTTATTAAAGAATTTATCCAATAAAATCAGAGAAATTAAATCGAGTTTGAAGAATGAAAGTTTTGCTAATAATTCCATCTTGAAAGAAATTAGCAAGACTGGTTCGGTTTTAAAAACTTATATGAATGCAGTGGAATTATATAGCAGTCAAGAAATCTTGATTGATAATGATGATCGTGGTGATTCCGTTGGTGAAGAAGATGATGCAGATTCAAAGCTTGATGACCCATTTTTAATCAAATTGAGATTGAATTATCAACTTAAAAATCAATTGCTTAAGGAAAATTATCTTTTTGCTGCTTTTATTAACTTACAAAATATTTCAAAAGATTTATTAATTTATATCTTGAAAGATTTAAATCAAACTTTTGAACGATTCGATAAGATCACTAACTTAAACTACAAACAGTTTATTAATTTTGATCCTAATATCGAATGGAATAATTTTGTAATGAATAACGCCAACTTTTTGAATGTCTATGGTGATTCAACGACTAATCCTAAGCGTGAAATCAGACATTTTAAAAATATTATCCTCCCTTATGCCGGATCGATCCATAATAAGTGTATTCGGTTTGGAATCGTCTATAAAAAATCAAAATTATTAAAAAATTACAATCGATTCTATTATTTATTAACATGCAACTATTTACATGAATTCAAGATCGAAAACCCTCAACCACAAAGTCCCAATCAAGGACAAAACAATCTGTCCCAAACCCAAGCCCAAAGTCATTCAAGCAACCCCACTAAGAATAAATTGATGGGGTTTATCAATCATAATGATGTCCCAGTAAAATCTTATAATTTGAACAACTATAAGCTTATGATCAAGAATGAAAAGAATTTCAAATTTAATCTAATTCAAATTAGTAGTGGTAAGCAAATTACTTTTAAATGCAACAACTTGAATGATTTTAATAATTGGGTAATGGATTTGAATGATTTATTACAATTTGAATCTCATAGTTCCGAACGGTTTGAATTTGTGGAAAAGAAGTTGGCTGGAAGGCATTCTAATTCTAAATTCTTTGAAAACTCTAATGACTCCAAGTCTTCACTTTCCAATGTTCCTGATATTTCGATTCAATCTGAGGTCAATAGGATTTCCCATCATAGATCGTCGTCATCCCAATCTTCAATTCAAACTCAACCCCAAGTTTCATCACAGCCTCCGACTCCATCACAAGCTGAACCAGGGACAGCAAACTCCAAGAAACCACCTGGTCATATTAATCTTACACCCTCTACGTTTAGTTCTAGCTCCTCGGGATCTCTTTTGACAAATCAAACCCCAAGAGATTTAGGAGCTAATCAGAATGCTCAGTCATTACAAGGAATCTTCACTCCTAATATTAGAACTCCTTCCAGTTCAGGATCCGATAAAAATCCATTCGATCAATCTTTTGTTGGTTCTTTAGATCACACATCACCCGTTAATTCTGAGTCAGTATCACCGAAGTTAGTTTCGGCCCATCATGAAAACTACCTCAAGATTCAGCAGGAATACTTGAAACAGCAACAACAAATCATTGATATGAAACTAAAGGAAACGCAACAACAGCAAGAGCAACAAGAACAACAACCGGAACAAGAGCAGCCCCAGATGGCACCATCTGCAGATATAGCAACAGCGTTACAACAACGTATAGGGGGTGTCAAAGCATATCACGGGAAATCTGAGTCATTAGGATCAATCAACTCTAATCAATTCAAACAGGGTTCCGATTCCAATTCGAATTCGAACTCCAGTTCAAATCTCAACTTGAATAGCTTGTCGATCAATGGTCATAGTAAAGCTAGACCAGATGCTCCAAGAAGACATGCTACACAAGATTCAATTTCCTCAACCAATTCCAATTCTTATGATTCGATCCAGTCGTTAGATAACTCCAGAATGAATAATAATATCAATAATTTCTTGCAACAGAACGAAAATTTGGTAGTGCCAAAGTTTTTCGTAACTGATGAAGATCATGACAAGACTGACACAGAGACGTAATGAACTAAATGTAATCAGCTAGAAAATTAACTACTAAATCATTTTTCATATATAAATTTTTATAGATATAGATACAGAAATACATATACTAGTATTGTACTAAATATAGCTGGTAGTGCTGCTCGTGACAGGGCTCATGGTAATTTCATACTATGTATTATTGCTAAGTTAACGTGTCAAGCACGCCTCAAACAGGTGCGAGCGACTGAAACCTCCACAGCACACCAAGGAACAAACAGTGTACCATAGGACCAATTTCTATAAATAGTTAGAGTGCTGCCATGAGTTATTCATCTGGTGTTCAAGATCCAATTAAAAGGAATGAGTCGGCCATTTCGTCAGACGTTGAAGATTTAGCTGACAGTGATATTCCTAACCCACCAATTAGAAGATCATCATCATTATTC
Source organism: Yamadazyma oceani (assembly GCA_030569555.1). NCBI lineage: Eukaryota > Fungi > Ascomycota > Pichiomycetes > Serinales > Debaryomycetaceae > Yamadazyma > Yamadazyma oceani. The sequence continues at coordinate 187,056 of JAJMLF010000020.1, read as the reverse complement.
TCGTTAAGTTCCAGTCAGGAACCATTACCTAGACCTGAAAAACATGAATATACTGCTTTTATTGAAGATGATAGACATTTTTCATTGGTCAGAAACTTACACATGGCGGATTTTATAACTATTTTGAATGGGTTTAGTGGATTTTATTCAATTATTAGTTGTTTAAGATTTGCTTTAACTAATGATAGCAAATATGTTCAAAGAGCTCATTTCTTTATTTGTTTAGGATTATTCTTTGATTTTTTTGATGGTAGAGTGGCTAGATTAAGAAATAAATCGAGTTTAATGGGTCAAGAATTGGATTCATTAGCTGATTTAATTAGTTTTAGTGTATCACCAGCTACCATTGCTTTTGCAATTGGCTTTAGAACCACTGTTGATGTATTAATTTTAAGTTTTTGGGTATTATGTGGATTGACTAGATTGGCTAGATTTAATATTTCTACTAATAATATCCCAAAGGATAAATCTGGTAAATCTCAATATTTTGAAGGATTACCGGTTCCAACAAATTTAGCGTGGGTATTATTTATGGCTTACTTGGTATATAAAGATTGGATTTTAACTGAATTACCAGGGGCTATTTATTTTAAAGATAGTTTCTTAGAAGTTCATTCCATTTGTTTATTATTTATTTTACAAGGATGTGGTGAAATTTCTAAAACCTTACAAATTCCAAAACCATAATTATCATCACTAAATATTTTGTTTTTCACCTTTTGCTATGTTGTATTAGTGATTTATATACATCAGAGGGGAAGTTTTTAGGATCTAATAATCCAAGATTATTCACATTAAATGTTAATCGATGATTTCGTTGACTGATTTCATTTTCTTTACATAGATCCCAAAAAACGCTATGTAATTGTTTGAATTTAAGTAATCGTATATAATATTGAATTTGTGATGATTTCTCTCGTGTAATGGTTTGATTAATACCAATTTTATTTAAATCTATTAAGAATTTTGACAAGATCTCTTTAATTTCGGGCTTATCTTCAAGTTTATTGACCAAGGTGGTAATTTTTTCAGTGGTGGCGGCTCTTTCACCTAATTTTTTAAACCCTTTATCAATATTTTGAACTGATTTGAGGGCATTATTCACATATCTAAACATGATCCTTCACTATTACTCACTTTAGTATTAGCAGTTTTTACTGTATTGATGTAATTTTCATGATGCGCAATTAGCAGAAAAAAATTTTCAAAAAACCACAATTGACCAGGTTGTTAACTGTACATAAGATGCTTAGACAAGCCATCAAGCAGGGATTAAGAGGCTATACCCTTGGATATAGGTCCTTAGGGGTAAGATCTAATCTTGGAAGAAATTTTAGAGAATTCTCCCAAGTTAATGGTTGTTTATTGAAGGAGAAGAAGTCTGAAAATGATAAGATTTTAACTGATGATATGCTCGCTAAAGCTGGGTTCGAAGAAGATCCTAAAGAACAAAAAGAATCATCAGGGGAAGAAGAACAAGAGAAACAACAACAAGGAGAAGAAACTAGAGGAGAACGGAGAAGAAGAAGAACTCAAACCTCAAAAGATAAACAGAGAGAACGTGCTGCCAATTGGTTCTATATTTCATCATTAGTTGGGGGAGGATTAGGATTAGGATATATGAGTAGAAATTGGGATTCAGAAGAAGAACAAGCTAAATTAGAAGGGAAGGATATCGACAATGGATATGAAGCTAAGTTGATGTATGAAAGAATGAGTAAAAGATTAGGTTCCTTATTCACTTTTTTCAGTGAACCAGTATTTGAAAATTTATTACCACCACCAGCTCCTGAAGCTTATAGAAGACCATTAACATTAGTATTAAGTTTGGATGATTTATTGATTCATTCTGATTGGGATACTAAAAATGGTTGGAGAACAGGTAAAAGACCAGGATTAGATTATTTCTTAGGATACTTATCACAATACTATGAAATAGTTATATTTGGATCTAATTCTCAAATTTTCAGTGAAAAAACTGTTGCCAAATTAGATCCATTCCATGCTTACATCTCATATGCATTATTCAGAGAAGCATGCCGTTATAAAGATGGGAAATTAATCAAAGATTTATCATTATTGAATAGAGATTTAGGTAAGACTGTATTAATTGATGTTAATCCAGAAAGTTGGTCATTACAACCAGATAATGCTATTCCAATGAAACCTTGGGATGGTAAACCAGATGATAAATTGATTAAATTAATTCCAATTTTGGAATTTTTAGCTACTCAAAACATAAAAGATGTAAGACCAGTATTAAATTCATTCGGTGATAAATACAACATGATTGAAGAATTTCAAGAAAGAGAAAAGAAATTAAGAGCCAAATGGAAAGAAGATAACAAACACTTATTTAATAATAGTAGACCAAATGCTGGGAATTTATTAGCTAAATTGTTAGGACTTCCATCTAACCAAATCAATAAAGAACCTAAAATGCCATTGGATATTATTAGAGAACATGGACAATTACAATATCAACATTTCCAAAAATACTTACATGAAAATGCCGCTAAATTCTTAGAAGAAGAACAAAAATTGAAAGATGAATTTGGTAAAGTTACTTTAAATAAATTAATTAACGAAGGTCCTCCAAATCCCGAAGAGATTGCAAAGATTCAAAGTGAAAGGGCTGCCGCCGAACAACAACAACAACAACAAGCCAAGTAATTTAGGTGATTCTATTTGTATATAGTGTAATAACATAGTACATATTACAGGAACCAAGTTCTTTGAGAGTATCGTGGCCGGTACAGGCCCCGTACCACTACGAGCAGATCCGGTACTGCCACAGCACAGGCATGATATTGGCACGGTACTGACACAGCATGGACATGGCACTTGGCCGGACTCACAGGGCCAATCAGGGGCCAATCAGAGACCAATCTGGGACCAACTTGGGGCCCCTGGTATACCCCAACCATAGATCACACACCATAAGCCATTAACTATACATACCCCATAACTAGCTCCAGCGACTCCTACTAGCTCTATAGACTAACTTACAGACCAATTACCCATCGGGCCCCGCAAACGCATGCCTAATAGATGAAATAGATAAAAATCCATATGCATACTGTGCATTCAGCCGATGAGGTATTACCGATAGTCCGGTGGCTGCGAGTCTCTGATTGGCTCAACTGATGGAATCGATAATTTTTTCTCTAAAGAACCCTTCGCAGTGACTACAATTTACAATTTGTTTATTGGCTATATTAGTTCTTTTTCATTCATATCCAGCCTTTCACGGTCCTAGTTGGATTTTCTAGTCTATTAAATTATTTTCATTTCCGTTAATACCACTCTAGTTAGTGTTCGAGTTATTCTTCGATTATTATTCAAGTCGTCCGAGGAGATCAACAAAACAGTTCACCACTTTTAATTCTTCCATTAAATTATATTTTCATAAATGTCTAAGCCTAGTATAGCACCTAGATCCAGCTTAGCTCCATCATCACTGGGGATGTCGCTGGCCAGTACTCCTCCAAGTATATCGATACCATCTGGAGCCATATCACCACCTGCACTGGTTAAACTGAATTCGGGAATTATAACATCTAAAGAATGGGTATTGCCACCAAGACCAAAGCCAGGTAGAAAGCCCAGTATTGATACCCCTGCCAGTAAGCGCAAAGCACAGAATAGAGCTGCTCAAAGAGCTTTTAGAGAAAGAAGAGCTACTAGGGTTCAAGAATTGGAAGAAAAATTACTTGAAGTTGAAAAAGAACGTGATGTTAAAGAAATGGGATTAATAAATACTATCAATAAATTAAAGGTTGAAAATCAGTATTTGATGAAAAGTTTGGATCTGTTAAAGTTTGAAATTCAAGGGTTAAAGAAATCCCATTCCAATGGTAGTAATAATTCTTCTCCTATAAATAATTTGAATTCAACTTCTCCTACCAATTCGGTTTATTCAGTTCAACAAATATCACCTGCTGCTTCTACTTCGGCTGATTCACCTCCTAATTATAACTCCTTGAATACTTCGATTAATTCAGGCAGGACAAGGTCTAGTATTAGTCATGGTCACAGCCACAATCATCATACCCATCATAAGAATCTTAGTACCACTGAAATACCAGAAGAAAAGGTTGATTCTAGTTTTGATTGTGGAGTTTGCTTAAAGGATGATTGTCTTTGTGAATCAGTAGGTATAAAGGAAAAGAAATCATTAGAAGATACAATCAGTAAATTCAAACCAATGCAAGCAGTTTCTTTAAGAAAACGGAAACCAAGTAATCAAGAAGTTGATTTTACCGCTAAATTTGTTAAGAAACCATTACCTGATTTTAAGAGATTGCATAAGCGTAATCCTAGTATCAACGAAGACACAAAGGAATTCAATGAATCATCACCGGTTGACAATTGTGGATTTTGTTCCGATGATACTCCTTGTGTGTGTAGGGAAGCTGCTAAAGAAGCTGCTAGACTTAATCAATCACTTAATGAAAATCCAAATGATCATGATAATAAAGAAATTGATATGAATAATCAAGGTGATGATTTCGATAGTAGTGATGATGATCAAACATCTTTACCCCCACTTCAAATAAACTCGAGTGCTTTTAGGAAATCTTCTTTGCCAGTAATGCATCCAGGTCCTTCAGTTGATATCAGAGATATAACGAATTTAACCCCTGGTGCTGTCCCTGCAGTTATGACTCCTAATAGTAAGGTATCAGATACGTCAAGTAAGCCCAAGTCAAAGGGTGGCTGTACTGGTAATCCAGGGACCTGTGAACAATGTCAAATGGATCCAATGTCTACCTTATTCTGTACTACTGTTGCTAGTAAAGCAAAAGAATCGAATGAAAGATCATCCAATAGTTCCATATCTACAGAAAGAGTTCTGAATGAAAGAGGAAACGGCAGTCCTGATAATGATCCTAATTCAACTCCTAATACCATGGATAGTGGTGAATCTAAATCAAGTGCAGAATCTAAATCAACTTCTCCTGAGTCATCTCATGAAACATCCAAATCAGGTTCAAGACCACAGTCGATTTCACATTCCAGATCAGGGTCATTAACAAGACTCCCATTTTCTAGAGCCAATTCTGCAGCTAATCTTACTTCAGATATCAGAGATTTACCCTCTGTTGATACCATTAGGTCATCTGTATCAACACCAGTTGCTGGTCCTTCAACTCCCTCTGCTTCAACTCCTGTATCTTCAGATATATTCATACCTTGTGCTGATGCTTATAAGACGTTATCCAGACACAAAAAGTTCAATTCTGTTGATTTCAGTACATTGGTAGGGAAATTAACTACCAGAGGAATGCAAGTAGAAGTTCAATCAGTAGCAAATGTCTTACGAGAATTAGACAGAAGATTGTATAATTAAGTATGAAGAGGATGGGTTTAGGTTACGCTTTATAGGTATATAAGGAACATTGGGTAATTGTAATAGTAATGGTTAATGAAAATTTGGTTCTATGACCACCTATTGTAGTAGCATGTAAGAGGTATGTGGGAGGTTTTGTATATGCACGACCACGATGAGAAGACCTCACAAAAAGTCCCTTTACACCCAATAAGCTTTATCTAAAACGTAATCTATCCATGCTATTAAGGCGAATAAATATCCACAGCAGCACTAGGAGCTACTCCAAAAGCCCCGTATGTCTTAATGATATCAAGGTTTCTGCGGACGAGTTGTCAAGCGCTTTGAAAAATCGACTAAAGATAGATCAGCAGGATTTGAACTATGCCATTACTCACAATGATGAACTTGGGGTTCCCAAATATGTTTCTACTAAATACGCAAAAGATTTGGATAAAACTATTCCTGAAACAGCCAGGCACTATCTTGTTAAGGAGAAGCTTAAATCATCCAGTGGGTTTTATACAAAAAGGTTTTTGACCAATAGACTTGAGAATGATGTTAAACAAATTGAACCACTTCAGAAAGATAAACTTCCGACTTTAGCACATAACTTAGAGAAGGTTTTAAAGAGTAAAGGAGTCCATCATTTTTATCTCAGACGGAATAAGGAACCTCAATTTAATGAAGGGTTGACCAAGATTGATCGCTTGAAGGAATTTGAACACATTTTACTGAATAAGTTTGTATCTCCTTCCAAAGATAAGAAATTATTAGAGTTATCTAAACAACAAAAAAAAACCTATTATTCTTCTACCTCTTCCATGACATCAACATTATTTCAATTTTATCTTCTACTAAATAATTATCACAAGGATGCTCATGACAGATTTGGATTTGATTTTACCAAATTAGCAAGGAAGATCCCCTCAAGTTTTATTGTAAGAAAAAGTGACCCACAAGAGGATATTTACTCTATAGAGAGTGATAAGTCTGCTGATATTTCTTATTATTTGGGAGAATTTGGTCATATAGCTGAGGCAGTATTGACTAACGAAACAAAAGACATCGAACTATTCAAAGACTTGGAGAGAAAATATCAAGATTATCAAGAATCTTTGAATGATGAAGATTCTATGGGTGAATCTGACTTGGAAAAGATGGTTTCCCCAGAAACCAGTGATGCCGATATTGAACAGTTTGAACGGTTCAAAAACCCTGAGAGCATCTATAATCTTGCAGTATTTGATAAATTTCTTATGCGATCTCAGTTGGATTGTTATGATGAAAGTTTGCCAGGTAATGGGACCTTTGATTTGAAGAGCAGGGCTATTGGTGCTATTAGGTATGGTAATAAAAACCCAAATATGAAAGAAGCTACTTACAGTGATAAATTCTCCTATTCCCAAGAGTTTCAAGATTTGATTAAAACTGGAGCCTTATTAAAGTATGCATTCCAAGCAAGAATTGGACAAATGGATGGGATATTTGTTGCCTTCCATAACTTTAGTCAATTTTTTGCATTCCAATATCTTACATTAGAGGATATCGATAGGATACACTTCAATAATTCTAAAATTGCCTCTTATATTGCTGAGAATCAATTCAAGTTCAGTATGCAAATTTGGTCTCATTTGTTGGATACCATTCGTAATGACTTAAAAGATTTTGACGTTGATGCCTTCAGGGTTGTTCTCAAGTCCGAATTTAAACCGAATACTCCATATCATCACTTATGTGTTAATGTAGTGCCGTTGACTAATGGACAAGTAGAAGAATTACAATCATTTCCTTCTCATACTACCCTGACAGATAATACCGAAGAATGGGATAAATTATTAAGAGAACATAAATCCAAACTTGATACCCTTAACAAATCAACTGCTGCAAATGTTTTGTCATATACAGTAGAAACCTGTGATTGGGTCGATAACAAAAAATTAGATTATCGGAAATTTCCTACTTCTAAAGACCTGAAATGGCAATTAGAGTTTAGAGTCATGAGACAAGATGCCGATCCTGATGCCTACTTGAAGAACCTATCAACTATGACAGATTCTATAGTGCGTTCAAGCTCCAAATATCCTGGAACTAAAGGTGGTCAGTCTAAAAAGCTGTCATCTGGGTCAGGTTATAAGGCTAGTGGTGATTCTCAACAACTGCATGCAGCCAAAGTGGAAACATTAAGGTCTATTATCAACGCCAGGGGTAAATCTAATAAGAAGAATAAAAACAAATAGTGGTGCTCGTATATCTTTTTAATATCTACATAGAATAATAATAGCATGATCTTAGTTTTCTGTACTCACCGTTTTTGCAACCACTGGTGCCGCAGCACTGGTGATCCCTTCGCACATCACGGAACACTTTTGGGGCCTAATTTAATTGTATGCTACTGTACCAACATATATTAATTTTATATAGATATTAAAGTTTTGTAGAGACCCAAAGAGAAGTGCATACTCCTAAAGGTATAGACTGATAGACACATATAAACTCCCTAAATCCATGAATAGAAACAACATAGACAAGTCAAATACGTCTATAAGCTCCATATTTGACAATGCCAGATATGGTCAATACAATCATAATCGAGACCCAGGAACTCAGGGTCGTCAAAATGGTCAGATAGAAAAGGACTATAGCAGTTCATGTGTTACCTCGGTGGAAATGACTCCTAGTGGTTCTTATGGTCTTAATAATAAACCCGAACCTCGTATCAGTGATTCTAATAAGAATATTATCTTATTAGTTGGACTACCAGCCACAGGGAAAAGTACCATCTCCAAACTGCTAGCCAAGTACTTGAATGACACCACCAAGTATAAAACTCAGATTTATAACTGTGGAAAGGTCAGACGGGAGACCCTTCACGAACAGGCTAAAGGAGAAGCACAACGTGGCTTTGGATTCCATAGTTATGAATTTTTTGATCCTAATAACGAAATATTCCGGTTTAAACGGGAATTAATTGCTATTCAATCTTTATGTAAGCTAATTGATGATTTGAATTCTAATAAAATCAATTTGGGAATATTAGATGCTACTAATACAACTCTGGAAAGAAGAGATAACCTAGTTAATATGCTTCAAAATAAAATTGATAATCATGAATTACGATTGAATAATTTGATCATATTGGATATCCAGTGTGAAGATCCCCAGTTGATTAAGTTTAATATTAATGCAAAAACTAATAATGATGACTATAGAAATTATGACGTTGATAAATCCATTGAGGACTTCACCAAAAGATTGGACCATTACAATAAGGCTTATCAACCTATAACTCCACAAGAATTGTCACGGTATAACTTATCCAGTTATATTATAATCAAGAATGGTGGAGCAAGTTATCTGTTTAAAAACCTCACTACCAATGATTTTATAAACACTATCGAACAATATTTCATATTCTATTCGGAGCATGATACCAAAGAATATCAAAGACAAGTTCGTGAGTTTTATGAAAAGGTAAATTGAGACCAAGATTTATGTAATAGTAGTTAACGACTCTCTTTTAGATTTAGATGAAATGAACGATTATTAATTATGAAATTATGAATAATTGAACCCAGGAATATTTTCATGCTGTAAACCTGGTAAATATGGAGTATTATTGTAGTTTGAAGTTTCCTTACTAGGAGGAGCTATAACAGCATTAACGTTATTATTAGCTTGATAATACCAAGCTCCATTCTTATCATTAGAATATAAAGCATCTTGAAATGCCATTGGATCATTGGGTCTGGATCTTGACCAAAATCTAGCTGATCTATCAGCACCAGCAGAGCATAATAAATGACCCAAAGGATGATATTCCAATGCATGAATAGCCTTCTCGTGAGCATAAGGAATAGTATGGGTAGGTTCTATAGTATTGATTTGTTCTTTTTCATCACTAGGGATATATGAATCTAATAGATAATGACTTAAGGCACCATCATAGGCACCTACACTAAACATTGAGGGATGTAAAGGATGCCATTCAACACAAGATAAATCACTTTCATGATTCCTCAACACTATTAAATCTTTCATATTTCTCAAATCAAATATTCTACATGATCTATCTCTGGAAACAGATGCTAATAACCTTTGCATCCCATTAGGTTGAAATCTAGTTTTGGTGGTGGTATGTTTAAATCCATGTAAAGTAGATACACAATCAGCAGATCTAGGATCCCATAATTTAATTAAATTATCCTTAGAACCACTAACAATCAATCCTAAACTTGGATGCCAATCACTAGATTTAACATCCCAATGATGACCAGTAAATTGCCGTTCTTCTTTTCCATTATTAAAATTCCAAAGCTTCAAAGTTGAATCATCTGAACTAGTTAAAAACTTTGAATCATTAGGAGAAAAAGAAATATCTCGAATACCATCAGCATGACAATTTAAAATATTAACATTATTAAAATTAGTTTGCCAGTATTTTACAGTCCCATCTTGGTCTCCACTTAACAACCATTCATCATTATGACTATACTTTAATGATAATATAGGAGAATCATGAGCTTGAGTAATGGTTTCAAAATTAAATGTCATTCCATTCCATAAGGTAAATTCTCCACTATGACTGGCCACCAATAATCTTCTTCCTTCAGGAGTCCATTTTACTGCACTAATGGTATGCTTTTCTTTATTAGAAGATAAATGAACAAATTTAGTTTGTGAATCAAATACAGCAAGATTATTTTTGTTGGAATTATAATTAGAATAAGCCGGCGATGGCAACAAATCAATCAAATAACTAGATTCCGGTCTAATCGTCCCAATGGGTTGACTATCAAGCCCTATTGATCTTAACATGTACCATCTTCCCATGTTATTACCATGATCAACAATTCTTCTGTGGGCAGCTTTTTTACTTTGGGAAGCTAATTGTTGTTCAATGTTGTGCTGGTATGCAAGCATCCGGTTGTAATCCCGTCCTTCATGGTGCCCGTTCATGATGAGCAGGGGTAGTGGTGTGTAGATGTAATGGTATAAATGAAATGCAGCGATGCCAGAAATATCAAATTCTGGTGAATTTTTCGCAGGTGTCACGTGATTAGACTGCCCATGATTTCTTCACACCTATTCACCTATCAACTACAACAGTTGCAGATGTCCACGAGATGTTGGCTATTGGATATCCCTGTGCATCCATTGAAGGGCTAAACAATACAGTATCTTCAAACAATAGTACTCCACCAAGCATAGCATTCACGGTGACATATATGTACGGGTTATATGGCCACCGCACGACCACGAGGGTATATGGTAATCAGATAATGATCATTGGATTAAATTAAAATCTATCGTGCTATTAAACCATGGTTGCCTTCTTCTATCACGACAACAACGATACTATTGACAACTTCACAGACGAGCACAATTCTGGAAGGCCAGTTAGTGAAGATTACTTGCATCAAATTGGAGTTTTGTACTATAACATCACCAACACCAATGACTTGAATGAGCTTGCTGGCAAGAGAAATTATAAGAACAGAGATGAAATTACACTTAATTTAGACTCTTTCAAAGGGGATGTTGAAGCTTTCAACGGCAAGATGGCCCAGTTCTACAAGGAACATTACCATGAAGACGAAGAAATCAGATATATTGTTGATGGAGAAGGATATTTTGATGTCAGAGATCCTAAAGATGAATGGATTAGAGCCAAGTTGAATAAGAATGATTTATTAATTTTGCCTGCTGGTATTTATCACAGATTTACCTTGTCTAGTGGTCAAAGATCCATTAAGGCTGTCAGATTGTTTAAAGATGAGCCAAAATGGGAAGCTATTAATAGAGATGCTAACAGAATCACCTCTGCCAGAACCGAGTACGCTCAGAGTGTTAAAGTATAAAAGTATAAATAATTTTGGTATTTATTTGAATGTATGTTCTTATTTAGTGTATGTCGTATGCTCTTGCTCTTGCTGTTGCTGTTGCTCTATTGTCTTACAATCTTGATCCCATTGGCCTTGATCCAAGTATCCATATTCTTTCTAGCTTCCGTCAATTGTTTTTCTGATTTGCTTCTTTGGTCCTGTAAAGTCTTAACCTCTTCATGAAGTATCTTTATTACTTCATCTACAGTTTTTTCTACCAAAACCCCACCAATCATTTTGAAACATTTCCTTCCATTTCTGTTCTCTGGACTAATCTCACTTAAAGTCTTATCAACGATCAAATGCTCCTGCAATTGTGCTGACATGCTACTTAATTGTTCTTGCATGTCCGTTATCTCGGCTTGGAACTTGTTATATTTCTGCTGTAACGCAGCAGACTTTTGTTCGTCTGTACTCATGGTGGTTCTATTATAGTTTCTTCGATTTTTTTTTTTTTGTTCGACGGTGCACATTTTTATCTTTTTTGATACGCTTCAACAGCAGCCATATAAAGCTCCAGGATGGCACCTATTCACTTTTTTAAAGGCTCAAATCCTGACTTAAGTCTACATTGGAATATATATCTGTTATTATAGATCATGCACATCTCCAGGCTCATTTCCATAGGGATTTATGGTCTCCTTGCTGGTGCCTATCTAGTCCCTTCTTTCGAGAGCGTGGATGCAAAAAAAATGGATGCAAAAAATAAAACACTCATAACTGCACAGTCGGTGGACTTCAACACTGTCCACGTTAAAAGCCTAGAGGAGGCAGTAAATAAGATACAGACCGAGGAGAGTATTCTGAAGTTATTGTTTGCCATTGAGGATACTGGCGAGTTGTTGTTTCAATATGAAGGAACACTGCTGGTGGACCCCAATCCTGGTCACGAAAAGGTTCCTGGTAAGCCAAACACTGATGATAGTCCTACACTTGCTGGTGCTATGAAAGTGGGCAATCCCTTTAACTGGAAGGGCAAGCTCAAAGGTGGTGGGAAAAAGGGGGCTCAGAAGTTGAAGAGAACAACCCACTGGTTATTGCAGAAAGTAGATGATGTTATATACGAGAAATTCAATGGGTTAGTTCCTGTGTCGCCATGTGTAGATTCTGTTGACGGTGACGGGGGAACGGTATCATTTTCTCGATCATTATTGATCAGTTCCGACCACAGAATTGAAAAAGTCAAGAAAATGGGTATCAACATCTTCTTGACTTATACAACCAGAGCAACCAACAGCGAATCAAGCAGCTTTGATGAAACCATCACTGCCAAAATTCCAGCGGGTGAAACGGCTCAGATATTCGTAAGTAATCCCATGATAATTAGTGGGACTTTCAACCAAAGACTTCTAAGAATAGGTGAAATTGAAGAGCAAGTTGATCAATCTGTGTTCAAGACTAAAATGGTCGATAATGATATTAATTTGGAGTATCATATTTTACTGGGAAAGGAGAACCAACTTAAATGTGGAACAAACCGAGTACCTCTTTAACTCCACATCATTTTATTTTAGTTTATATATTTCCGTGTAATATATATGAGAAAAGATCTAGATATTTTTCTTTTCTGGATTGGTTTTGCTTATGTACAAAAAGTTCACCACAAAAAAAAACCAGCCGAGAACTACAAACATAGCACTAATGACATAAAACCAAGAATTTGGAATATCCCAGGATCTTTTATACTCATCATTAGCCAAATGTCTAACAGCTACAACCTTTTTATCTAATAAGTAGTTTAACCCTGGTCTTTTATAATCTAATTCAAATGTGAACATTCCATGTTGATCAGGAATAGTGAAATTAGTATAATAAACAAAAGTATCAAGGGGTCCATTTTCAGTAGAGGAAGCTTCTCCTAATGGTTCCAAATTTAATCTTTGATAAGGATCTAACATTTTGAAACTTAATTGAATTTGATCATCATCATTTTTAACCACAAATGGTTTCCATTCATTATCAATAAGTGCACTTACCCCTATGGTATAAATGACTTGATCTTTGATTCTATATAAAGATTTATTAATTGATTCAGGTTCATCATGTTTATGATGTTGAACAAATTGCAATTTAAGGAAATTTTTCTTATTGAAAGTATGATCCAAAACTTCTTGTGATAATAAATCCATTGACCCCATCCAAGTTAATCTAGCATTATTCAAGGCTTGTAAAGTTACCATCAAATAATTCTTCAGACCAATACCCCAAGTATTATCATTGTCAATAGGGTTAATCATATCATTAGTGGAAAAACTGGTTTTAGAACTCTTTATAATCGGAGTCAAGTTCTCGTTATTATTTAAAATAGCTGTTTGTCCATCATATTCCATATCAATCTCACTGATGATTCTATTCACTTCAAGGTTATCTTTAGTGATCTTAACCTTATCACCAGTAGTGAAATGATCAACTAATCTATATCCTTTAGGAGAAGGGAAAATACCAACCTCATTCAAAAAGTCTCTGATGTCATCAGGATAATTATATTGATTATCACCAATCACCAACAAGTTACCACCACCATTAATAAACTTCAACAAATTCAATTTATTCAATTGATCCTTGTTTAAAATCTTCTTGGAGTGGGTAGGCAATAAAAGCATATTTTGAAATACTGTTTCCTTCCCTGCAAAAATCGTTAAATCATCGTCGGTGTACCCTCTTAAAATGGTTTCCTGGTCGTTTTGGTTAAGATAATCCACCAACTGTTTCAAAGATTTAGGAGGCGATTTTAAATCAATTGATTCAGAATCATAAACAATTATAGTTCTCTCAAGTGCTAATGTCATCCACACAAGGGATAACACCCCGAGAACTCTATTGAACAACATTGCTTGTATGAACTCGAATACCCTGGTTGGTGATAATAGCCAATTTTCCAGGTGTCACAATGCGTCGAGCACGCGCAGCCATAATGCGCGCCCGTCTGAAAATTTTCAGCAGAGGCTATCACCATCATTAGCACTACTGGTACCACGACATACCACCAACGGAAATGAAAGTCAAGGTAGAATTTCTCGGGGGGTTGGATATCATCAGCAACAATGTTCGAGAACACAAATTGGTGATGGATAAAGAAGAAGGAGCCGCAACCATGAAAGATGTCATTGCAGGCATTTGCAAAGACATCATAGCTGATGAAAAAGATATCCCCGTATTTATAGAAGACGACACCGTCAGACCAGGAATCTTGGTGTTAATTAACGACACTGACTGGGAATTGGAGGATAGAGAGGACTACGTGGTAGAAAGTGGTGATGTGTTTACATTCACTAGTACTCTACATGGAGGATAAACCACCTATAAGGGAATTAGTCTACACCCTAATAAACCATTACCATTCCAATTATTTGTAGGAGTCAAGGCGATTTGAATTATGGCTTGACTATCCCTTGTTATATGAATGGTCAAGGGTTTATCTATATTATCCTTGACTCGGTTAACCACAGCAGTGAGTCGATTATGATTTCCAGCATGGATGTCAGTATCAAATACAATGATTTTATCACCCGGTTGTAATCCTGCTTGAGAGGCCGGACTTTGGTCGACAATTTCCTCGATTTTGGCAAATGGTATGCTTGCTTCCAATAACTTGTCTATAGACCCTGGGGTATCTGGGGTATTTATATCTGTATATGATCCACTCGATTGGCTATTAAACTGATCGATTAATTTCTTCTCAATCATAGATAAGATTTTGGTATGGTCATTTCTTAATCGTATGACTCTGACTCTTATTAATCTAATACTCACTACATCTATATCATCTCTAGGAAATCCATCATTAGTAAGTAATGAAGTATTCATTGTCACCTTAAAAGTGTTATTCATCAACTCAAATAACTTGGTTAATTGGTTTTCGATATCTGTTTTTATAATACTTAGTTGATGATAATTTAGGTCCTCATGAATTTTGTAATCGACAAATTCTTTGGCATCGAGGTTTAATGACCCCATGAGCCCTTCAAATGAATCCCTTTCTAAAGTCATGGTTCTGTGGGGTTGTATAGACAAAGGTCCGAATTCTATATTGAAGGCAAAGGATCGCATTGCTGCAAAATGGTTGCAGCACACATCTACAAGTTCTACAAGGGTTCGGTTATATGTGCATGGTATGAATTTCTACAAAGATATTTAGTGTCTTACAAAGGTATTCGGTACTATTGGTTGGTACTGATTGCAAAGGAATAATTAGAAACCACTTCAACTTCATCATTATCATTACCTTCACTGATCTCTTGCCATGAAGCTACTGTCAAGAGAATGAATCCAACCACCACCAATATATCACCAATCAATTGTGAAGTACTCAAGATATTATTGAATAAA
The DNA here is from genome assembly GCA_030569555.1 of Yamadazyma oceani. Taxonomy (NCBI): domain Eukaryota; kingdom Fungi; phylum Ascomycota; class Pichiomycetes; order Serinales; family Debaryomycetaceae; genus Yamadazyma; species Yamadazyma oceani. The sequence goes on along the minus strand of JAJMLF010000020.1, from coordinate 171,510 downwards.
GCCCATTCAACTATACCAATCAAAAAGATGGTCAATAAAGAAGCCACTGATGATAATACTGGATTTGTTAAAGAAATTAATGATAAAAACAGGGCACTGAATGATAAGTTTGATATAATGGATCCAACAATATATCCCCAGATAACCCCAGCATTATCATAATCAAATACTTTAAATTTATGAATTCCAAATATCTGAGCTAATAAAATCCCAATAAAAAGAATTATAAATGTAAATAATCCTAATAAAGATATGACAAAATTAGCAAAAACTAATTGACGTTTTGGAGTAATAAGTTTTGATAAATGACCAGGAATACATAAATATTTTTTATAAAATACTTCATATAATCCATAAAGAATTGCTCCAATTGATATGGCTAAATTCCCCCAAAATCTATAAGGATATTCGGCATTATCATCAGCATTATTACCAGAATAAGCTACAATAAATACTCCAATTATCGCTATTATAACCGAATTAGCCTTAAGCCAGGAAAACTTTTCATGTAATAAAGGAATAGCAAATACATAAGCAGTAAATGCAGAACAATTATAAATGGCAGTAACATCCGATGCATAAGTCATAGACATGGAGCCATACCAGGTAAATCCAGCAACCGTCAATAATAACGTTAAAACAAAACTTTTATACAACACATACTTAACAGATGGAGTTGCAATAAAACTAGATACACAATCTCTAATGGAAGTGGTGGTGGATATATGAGGGTTTTGATCGATTAATTCATTGATATTATTAACCCTGTAATCATGGTTGACATTTGATTCATATATCAAGATTGATGTATGATATACATTATGGAATTGTTTAACTATAGCCTTTTTAAAGTAATGCCAATAATTAATTTTAGGATTAGTATCCAATAATTGAGTGGTAGAATCTAATGGCTGATAATCTCTCTTTTGTTGAAGCTTTGTGAAAATTCTATACATAGAAACTATAAATAACTGCATCGGCCATAATGTCCACCATGATCCATGGGTCACTAATAATAATATAATTGGTTCGTTAAATCCAAGACTATATGCTTGTGAGGTAAACTCTGTTTGTAAAACAAACATAAGCAAAGCCAATAAGAATAGAATCACAATAAATGTGATTTTGGTCTTGGAATTTCCTGTCTGTTGATGGTCTTCAACAGTGACAGACATGGCTAAGGATTGGTGTTGTTGGGAATGTTTTCTAGCTCGAGTTCCTTTCAACGACTGAAACTCGCGCTCCTTCTCGTAACCACCTCGACCTGGCACGGTTGGGGTGCGGTCGCGGGGGGAAGCGTAGTTCTACTTGGCGATGCTCTGGTGGTACTATTAATATAAATTAGTCACTATCACTTACAAACTCCTCTTCATCCACTTCCTCCTGGTTCTCTTCCTCCTGGTTCTCTTCCTCCTGGTTCTCTTCCTCATGGACCTGGTCCAAGCTCGTCACATGATACACTCTATCACCAATTAGTCCCTTATCTACTAACTTGTAACGTTTCTCTATACGAGGCAATATCAAATCAACTACTCGTTCTTTGCCTAGCAAGTCATCAACATATTGATCCATATAAGTAAGAGAGTAGTTGACGGGAATCCCATTAACAAACTCGGGAGTCGGCAATAACACTCGTAATTTACAGTAATTGGTCAAATAATTATCTAGAATCGAATAAATATCTACTGAATTCTTAGTCAATCTAATTAACAATAATGTCAAACAGATCAAGTATTTAAACTCAACATGGCTCAAATATAGGTTGATAATGTCATTGGAAGGGTTAATTTCAAGTAGCCGTAGTAAGCAGCATATAAATGGACTTGGTCTGTTATTGGAATCTAACCCATTTATATACTTGACGTGGTTGATAATCACCGGTAGAATGGTCTGTTCATTGGTCAAGTAAAGATGTTGCTTATAAAAGATTGAGTCTTTGATACGATTTCGAATGATTGTTTCTACCAAATACGATTTATTTGGTGCCTTCCGTTTGTCATTGTACTGAGCCTGATACTTGCTGGGACGGTCCATAAGTGGTTGGCTGCTGCAGAAACAGCTGAGTGGGTTGCAAGAGGTGCGGTTTGTGCTGCTGCAACGGCTATATGTTTGAGCCGGACACTACGGGAATATTAACTTAATTAATGTCTTTAGGATTTGAATAAAGTGGTGGTGAAACCGAGAGAATGTGATGAAGGAGCCTTGTCTTATGCTTCAGTCCATGTATGTTATTTAGACCTGGAGATTGTACATTCAAGGTCATTTTTAACATGCATTTTATTGAAGATGAATGGTCGATATTGGCTATATGTGTATGTATTCGATCAACTAAATAATAACAGTAAACACGGAATAAAATAATTCTAAATAACAATTGGAAATGGAGATTAATCCTTGATGTCAATTTTATCTAAACTAGCTGATAAAGTCGATAATTGTTTAGCAGAAGCTTCAAACCATTCCTTTTGAGCTTCAACAAATACTTTTAATAAATTGACTGATTTACTAGGTTTAATTAAATTCTTCATTTCAACCACTGCAGATTCAGTAGCACTAACTAATTCATCTTCCTTTTTAATCAATTCTTCATTTTCTTCATCATCAGCTACTTTAGATCTGATTAAATCAAATTCCAGTCTAGTAGAATAAACATTCTTTCTTAACTCATTAACCTTAATGAATTCTTTATTTAAAATTTCTACTAATTTAACATTTACTTCATTCATGATTTTTTTATCCATAGTTAATCTTCCATTAGCAATTTGTAAATAAGTTTCACTAATTTGTAATAATGTAAAATTCAAAGGATTTTCTTTATCTTTTAATTCATTTTGATAATCATCACAAATCTTTGATAATTGTCCATATAATGTCTTGGGGACATTAATTACCTGAACGTTAACAGTATCTTTATCTTCTTCTTCAGTCCCAACATCAGCATTATTACCAGCACCAGATCCACTAATTGATTTACCCAATAATAAGTTTTCTAATTCTTGTGGTGAAGATACATTCTTCAATTGGTTAAAACGACCATTCAATTTACTTAATGATCCATTAGCAGGGGGGTAATCATAACTGACCTTATCAAAAGTATCATCAGTGAATTTAATTAAATTGGTATATAATTTCAATAAAACATCACAATTAGCTTCTAATTCTAAATAATCTTTAGGTAATTCACTGACTTCGACATTTTGTTGTTGTTGATTAGCAAATTGTTGAATTTGATTCAATTGGTGACCGAGTAATTCTGAGGTTTTGTGGGTGAATGGTTGGATGGTTTTACTGAATTCTTGATAAGTTTTACCGGTGGTTTTGGTCAATTGCTCAAAGTCATAGTTAGAAATAGTATCTTGGATACTTTGTAAAGATGGGAACTTAAAAGACATAGCGACTAGATGGGCACTAGAATAAGACTACAATGGGGGTTAATGGGAAATGGATCGATTGATGAAATTGGTGCGACAACCATCAGACGTGTTGGTACGGCAGAGGCAGGGCTGAACGGTGCGACGGTGGGGCTAGGGCTGTCCTCGACTACCAGGGGCCAGGCGGTGCTACTGATACCAGGAGGTGCTACTGGTACCACTTGATACATAGATCAGTTATCTATTATATACATACCTACTCAACTATACGAATTCCATCTTTATCTACCACCTTAATATAACAGCCTTTAAATTCAATTGGCATTCTTGTTTGTAATTCTTTAATACATGCATTCAATAATTCCAACCCTTCAGGTAAATCCATTTCAGGTCTATAATGTTTATCTAATAATGACATACAATAAAATGCAGCATATCCATGAGCAGCATAAGGTAACACTGCTTGAGTCCCCAAATAATCTATATAATTTAAAGTAGGACTATTGGTTTTAACATCATAACCTCCAATTAATACATTAACTTGATATGGTTTACGAGATCTGATAGAAGTGGCCAATTGATTTCTAACAAAGGAAGCAGTAGCCTTTGGTGATAATTCAATATCGTTTTCTCTCATGGAATATAATTGAATATTGGCTTGAATGTATTCAGCAAATTGAACTGTGTCCCCGGCTTCACCAGTGTATGCCATTAAATTATGGTTATTTAATTGTCTAGTTTTGTCATCATCGGCCTTCAAGATCGATATACCTCTTGTTATAGCTTTGGAGGTAGCAAGTATGGTACAATCTTTGACTCTAATTCCTAATACAATATCCATCTTGGTGTTGGTTGGAGTAGATTTTTGCCATCCTCGCGGTGAGAATAAAAGGAACCTGTGGGGCCACTGGCGAGGGCAACTGGCGAGGGCCACTGGTGAGGCACTGGCGAGGGCCAGCTGGGGCCAGTTGGGCACCAGGCCCGGTTGGGCAAGGAGGTACCGTGCGGGTGCTGGGCCCAGCCGGTCCTAGCAGTTGAATAATTACCATTATCGGATTACATTACTATTATCGTATTACTATACCGTCATACTATATCATATTATCTTTATTGGCAGCTTATGACTTCACCCCCTACTTATTCTCCGGGTGCAACTTCTTCTTCATATACTCCTCCACCTTCCTCTCCACTAGCTTCTCAATCAACTGATTCAATCTACTACTCTCATCACTTACTTGGTTGGCCAAGTTAACTTCTATTTGAGTCTCAATTAACTTGCCAGTTAAATCAACCTCCAAATTAACTAAGTCTCCTATGGTCTTTTGAGGCATTATAACCTTATTTTGGGTATAACTTACCATCATAATCGAGAATTCATTAGCATCATAATCAACTTTGGTCACGGTTAATGAGGTTCCATCTATAGCTATAAACCCTTTTTCCACTATATAACTCATATACTGACCATCTCTTAACTTAAAGGTAAAATCAATAGCATTTTCATCTGCTGATTTGTCAGTTATGGTAGCAACCGTATCAACATGTCCTTGTACCATATGCCCTCCTAATCTAACATCACTAGTAACTGCTCTTTCTAAATTCACTTTAGATCCTTGTTTCAAATCACCAAGATTCGATCTCCTTAAAGTTTCTGGAGCAATACCTACTTTAAAGTTGGTTTTATCATCATCGAGTTCCGTCACCGTCAAACAAACTCCATTGGTACAGATTGAATCTCCCAATTTAGCATCCACTAAAACATCTTTACAATCACCAATAATCATTGAAACCCCATCACCTTCAGCAGGATCGATGGTTTGATAGGAAATAACTTCACCTATAGTCTCTACTAATCCAGTAAACATAATAGCTCTGGTGGTCTCTAACCGGGTAACTTTTGTCTATCAGTATGTCCGCAGTCTCACTGAAAATTTTCGGATTAAATCTGACTATCACCAAAGCCAATCATCATTCATGCCATTCAGATTCCCGGTAAAGTTTGAAATTCCTAAGCATTCCTATGTGAATGCTAGGGTTATCAAAGACCAGTTTAAAAGAAATCAATATGCTGAACATGAAGTCACCAGAAATGCCTTAAAGTACATTGCCAGAAACACCGAATTACCTGGTAATGTAAGACTTGAAGCCCAATTACAATTGGCTTCCATGCCTAAATATACTTCCTTCTCTCAAATAAGGAATAGATGTGTAGCTTCTGGGAATGGGAAGTGGGTTATTAATGATTTTAAACTTAATAGAGTATGTATATATCCCATGTCACCACGAGAGACTATGTCGACTGTGTCTGTTGAATACTAACATATTTTTTTTTAGACTGCCTTCAGAGAAAGAGCAAGAGCTGGAATTATTCCAGGGGTCACCAAAGCTTCTTGGTAGACATATACATTTTGGTTTATAGGTATCATGTAAATAGATGTACAATACATAGTAGTTAAAGTTTTAAAACATATCAGAGATGCGAACAGTGAAATTTTTCTCTTTACCACCACCATCATTAATGATGTTTCCAGTCAGTAGATTTGGGGTTATAGTATCCAAAGTTAAACCTGTTCAATTCATTAGACCTATATCATTGAAACCAAATTTTTCCAAATATAAATTAAAAGAACAACCCCCAGGATTTGTGGTAGGAACTGTTAATGAACCCTATCAAGCACCTGAACCAAATTATTATCATGGAGGTCATCATTGGAGTTATGAAAGGATTTTAGCAGGGGCTTTAGTACCTCTTACTGTGGCTCCGTTTATCTTAGGTACTGAAATCCCTATTTTGGATACGGCCTTTGGTGTGTGTTGCTTATTTCATTCCCACATGGGTCTTAAATCTTGTATAATAGATTATATCCCCCAAAGAGTATATGGGGTTTGGCATAAATATGCATCCCGGTTACTAACTCTCGGGACTGCTGTGGGGTTATATGGGATCTATGAAATTGAAACCACTTATAATGGGATCTTTGACATCTTGAAGAATCTTTGGAGTGCATGATTCCTGGTGTATAAAGTATATAGGTTATAGAATAATTCAAGGCTCGTTGGAGACTTCTGGTTCCTCATTATCAATACTCATATCCAGTTTATCGTAATCTCCAGTACTGCCATCGTCTGTGTTGGTATCATCAGGGTTAAAGTCGCTGGTGCCTTCCATCTCCATGAGATCCTGTTCCTTATCACTTGTCTTGGCTCTTTTGGTATCGGACTCCTCCTTGGACTCCATAGATCTCTTATCCTGTTCTCCACTGGCAGTATCATTGGTTTCCTTGATCTTCTCCAACCCGGGAATTTTGACTAATGGGATATCTTCAGCTCCATTTTGGGACCCTTCATCTTTAAAGCTGGGATCGGGAAATTTATCTATAGACGAAGTCACAAAAATGATCTTGGAAAGCGAGTTTATATACTTCAGCATGTTATTCATACTGTTGATGTTATATCCTTCTTTAGCAGGATCATACAATACTTCTGCCATTCTTAGTATACTAAACGGAGGAGAGGTGGCAAAGTAAGTTTCGAGGTGTTTTATCATCTTGGTAGTCTTATTCTTTAAATCTTTCTGGTTGTCATCATTGGGAATCAGGCCCTTTATATCCTCTAATCTGTGGATAATTTGCGGTAATACCATTTGGGTCCATGGCTGGTGCTTCAGAGCATAATAGTGTTTGGAATCGATTATTTCTTTCAATGGGTCAGCTAGCCGGTCATCAATTGCAGGAAGTGTTATGGTAAGATCCGTAGTCATGGTTATGTCGTTAAAGGTGGTAAATATGTAGGCTTTGGTATGGAGGTATGGTGCTGTGTGGTAGGACGTGTTGCACTGATAAGGATCTCATTTACGCGCAGGGTGCCCTTCGGCGTAATACTTAGACCGCTTCTTCAAAACTTGAGAAAGAAATTTTTCACTAACTATTCAAGGTAATGACACTGATGATAAGATTCGGGGTAAAGAACTTATCTTCTGTATTGAAACCTGTGGCTCTAGGACCGGGTGGTATATCTGGTACTCAGGTGATCTCCCATACGGCCTTTCGAGTAACAAGAACAGGTGCTGTCAGATTCAACAGTACTAAAACTGGAACCTCAGTTCAATCCAAAGAAGACTTAGGTGATTATGGTATAACTCCACAAGTGTTCCCTCTTGAAAAAGAGACCATAACTGACCAGGATGTTGATGAATGGTTGAAGGCCCTCCAAAGATTAAAAAATGGCCATGCTCCAGATAATGAAACAGAAATATACTTGCACCAATTAGCCCAACCAGAAGAACATTTAAAACAAGAATTCACTCCAACTCCAGAACAACTCGAAGAACAAGAAAGATTTGCTCAAACAAAGGTCCCATTACAAAGTATACCTGAAGTTGATAATTTGATAAATTTAATTATGAGAGATGGGAAGAAATCTAAAGCTAGAAAGATTGTTTCCAGAGCTTTATATCTCGTATATTTAAAATTAAGAGAAGATCCGGTGATGATTTTAAAAGACACATTAGAAAAATTAGCCCCACTTTTGGCTACTAAAGTAGAAAAAACCGGGAATGCTAAAAATAGAGTGGTGCCTTATCCATTAAAAGAAAGACAAAGATATAGATATGCTATACTTTGGATATTAGAGGGAGCTGCAAAAAAGAAATCTTCTGATTATTCCGTTAGATTGGCTGAAGAATTGATTTCTGCCTATGAAGGGAAATCTGCTGGTTATGATAAGAAGGCACAAATGCATAAAGTAGCTATTGCTCAAAGAGCTTATGTAAAGGTTTAACTTGTAAATATAAATCAATTTTTGACGTAATGATTACAAATGAATTTTCTAGCAATTGAATAATGGAAGTCCATTGGTACTTGTGGCATATTATATCTCTATGGTTGTAGGAACTTAGCATATCTACTGATTTTAACCATTCTTATTGTGCACACACGACTCGGTTCCGTTTGTTTTTTTGCAGTAATTCCACAAACCCTAAAACTTGTAGCACATTCCCACCAATAACCTCCATTTCAAGCAGGTATGGAGGCCATAGAATACTACTCCCGCAAAGCAAGGTATAAATACAATTACCTAAAAGCCGACTTCCTTCAAAAGTACTATAGTAATAATAAAAATCCCAGAATCATCCATACCAAACTAACAGATAAGTTGGTTTCATTAAGGACGTTTTCAACCGATAAATATGCAATTAGACCAGGCGAATTTTTAACTACTCATCCAAAGTCTACAAATGCTAGTCCAGATGCCCCTAGGCAGTTGGATCCTGAATATATGGAGTCGGAGCCACTATATAACTTGAAGTCTCTTAGCCAGTTAGAAGTATCCAATGATCCCTTACAGACAGCTTATAGAGACTTAAAAGACCAATCGGGGTTATATGAACCCGGGGTAGCACAAAGCCATGTCTTACTGGGTTTAGAGTGTGATTGTGTGTGTCATAAACCGAATGGTGAAACAATACTATTTTGCAGCAACCACCCCGAAACCGATCAGAAAGAGGCTGCAAAAAAAGTAAAGTCTGCAAAAATTGGAAAACGTAATCGGTGGTTAACCTTTATAGATACCAGCAAAAAAAGGTTAAGTGAAATCCCGTTGATCCCTTCACCTATAATAGAGATAAACAGTGCTTCTATACCCGACGATCCCATTAAAATGATTGATAACACCAAAGAGAATTCTACACAAAATGATGTATTAAGCAGCCACGAAAGTAAAGCCCCCAACGGGATCATAAGTCGTGGAAACTCGAAACCCAGAAGGTATTCATATGCCGAAGGGGTTACTAATCAAGAGGTATGGAGAACAGTATTGAACGATGTATCGTTATCGGCAGCCAGAATCTCTACTGATAGCCAGAGTACCTTAGATGTGATTTCAATGTATAATTATTAGAGTATGTAGTAATGGATATAGTTAGAAAAACGTCCACGAGGGAAACAGACATTGGAGACTAGTTGTAAGGGATTTTGGAGGCAGATAGCAGATACCAGGATAACTGCAGAGGGATTACTGTAGCATTATCTTGCTAACTACCACGCTCTCACCACCGTGGTCCCGCCCCTTAGCCCCTTAGCTCCAACTTCCCACCACGGAACCAGTCTGTTCTCCCACAGATGTGCCCGTAATGGTACCATTGCGGCCCCCCCACCTCGCACCAACCTCGTCCCGTATGGCCCCAGTAGTTTCTCGCACACCTTTAATAATTACCCGTAACCTCATTGGCTGAAACATTTTTTTTTCAATCTTTTCGCACAACGACCATTGGAAAAACCCAATCCAAAACCATCAATCACCTTGAAGAACTTTCCAATACCAGGACATTATGATTCGTGGATCTAGTATCAAAAGTGTTAAATCATTAGCCGGTAGACGTTTCATCTCTACTGCAAACTCTACCACCAAATATGCTACCTTATCAAATGGTGCTACCGTTGCAACTGAATATAACCCTCATGCTAAAGTATCAACCGTTGGATTATGGTTTGGTGCTGGATCCAGATCTGAACACCCATACAGTAATGGGATTTCGGCTTTAACCACCAACATGTTAGGATCAACTTTAGAAAACGGGGTATTTTTAAGTGCTGAAAATACCAAAGAAACCAATGGGATTATTGCTCAAACCACCAGTGATAATGTTATGGAAGCCAGTAAATTAATTGGTAAAATTGGGTCAAATCCTGGAGAATACTTAGAAAAATCTGATTTTGAGTTATCTAAAAAGCAATTAATTTCCCAAGTTGATGACATAGAATCAACTCCTTCCAAAATGATTTTAGAACACTTAAATGCTTCAGCTTACCAAGGTTATTCATTAGGATTACCTACCTTAGGTACTGTTGATTCAGTTAAAGATTTACAATTACAAGATTCTGAAAGATTACTTGAAAAACATTTGGTTGGTTCCAATGTAGTAATTGCTGCTTCTGGTAATTTCAATCATGATCAATTGGTTGATACTATTGAAGCATCTTTAAATGTTGCTCAAGGCCATAGACCTGCAGTTAAACCTGCTTCTTTCTTGGGATCTGAAATTAGATTAAGAGATGATACCATGCCAAAAGCTTATGTATCTATTGCTGTTAAAGGTGAAGGAGTCAGTTCTCCTGCTTATTATATTTCTAAAGTCGCTTCTAAAGTGTTTGGTGATTTTTCTGATGCTTCAAGTATTGCTAAATTCACTTCTCCTAAGTTAGCTTCTATTGTTCAAGGTTATCATATTGTTGATAAATATTCTCATTTCTCTACTTCTTATTCTGATAATGGTTTATGGGGATTCAATTCTGAAATTTCTAATATTGAATCTGTTGATGAATTTGTTCATTTCACCTTAAAAGAATGGAATAGATTATCTATTTCAGTTACTGATACTGAAGTTGCTAGAGCTAAACAACAAGCTAAGACTGAATTATTATCTCAATTAAATTCCACTGAAGCAATTGCTTCTGATATTGCCAACAAAGTTTTATTATTAGGTTACAGAACCTCTGTTAAAGAAGCTTTAGAAAAAATTGATACTATTTCTACCAAAGACGTTAAAGCTTGGGCTCAAGCTGCCTTATGGGATAAAGATATTGTTATTTCTGGTACTGGTCAAATCGAAGATTTATTAGATTATAATAGATGTAGAAATGAAATGGCAATGTTAAGATGGTAATCTAATCAACCAGAAATTATCCCCAACCTTATTTAAATAGCTTATATAAAGAAATACTTTTTTTTCCATTGCATCTAGATTAATAATACAACAGTTTGTAAAATTAATAGTATCCATTTATTTAGGTATACATTTACATAATGAGATAAAAAAATTGGTTATAAATGAAGAGCTGTTTCCAAAGCTTAAATCAATCCACTTTTTCTTAAATTCTCTTCAATAATCAAATCGGTCACGGCAGAAAGAACAAATTTCATGGTAGAAGTATCAGTGGCACAGGTTCTATGAACATAAATTGGTTTATTGGTCTTATTTATACTCAAAAATGTTTTCTCAAAATATCCAATTGATTCGTCAAGACTTTTAGGGTCTCCTTTAAAATCAGGAAAATAATCTGTTAAAGGTGACTTAAGGATCTTTTGTTCAAATATATCAATTTTATTTAAGAATAAAATGAAAGGAGTATTTATAAACCATCTAGAATTGCATAATGAATCAAACAAAACTATAGCTTCATGCATTCTATTCACCCGTTCATCTTCAAATAACATTTGGTCATATTCAGATATAGCTACTACAAATAGAATAGCAGTGATGTTATCAAAACAATGAATCCATTTTTTACGCTCCAGTCTTTGACCACCAGCATCTAACACTTGAAATTTGAATGAACTAATATTAAAGTTGGTTTCCGTTATCCCTGTGGTTTTGATCCTTCCATTCAAAATATCTTTATTATTACAAACATAATTCGGTTTAGCAAAATCATAGACTTTTTCAAAATAATACGAAGCATTTGATTCTAATTGAAATTCATTAGATCGATCAAAACATTTCTTAATACCAGTATCATATTTCCACAACATATCAATTGCTTCAGCTATTTGTACTCTGCTAACGGCTCTCGAGGGGCCATCACTATGTCCATTCATTTCTGCTAATTCTGTATAAGCTTGATTCGTATCAACCTTACCATTCAGGACGGCTGGATTATTAGAGTCATCTTCCCAAAATGAACTATTTGCTACCCCAGTACTATTTTGTTTTCTTTTGGCCCTTTTATCTTCACTATATTTCAACACATATTCATTCAAGAAATTATGACCTCCAGCTATACTGGTATCAATTTGCTGTAAAGCATTGGCTTTCAAAACAATCTTTTTATACTTTGATAACGAACCACCTCTTTCATCGCAGTCAAGCTTGATATTTAAGCTTCTGGCTTGCACAATTAATATCTTCATCGATTGAATCGTATCCACCCAAATAACATGTCCATATTGCAATCGTTCTTGATCAGTAAATCCACCTTTATGCATCAATTTTAATTGCTTTAATACCGTAGATTTCCCACTTTCACCGGCTCCTAGTAGTAAAAGTTTGACTTGACCTTTATTGTTCTTTTTAGTTTGCTGTAAACTCCGATTAATCTCTTCATTAATCCGTTTATCAGCCATAAATGGATCATCTTCATCAGCTTCTGGTACACTAGCACTACATCCCATTGTGAATTAATACACGAACTAACCCCTTATTCTATATAGTACAGTCAGGAAAGCAGATTTCTTCTGACTGTTACCTCCTGAAGTTATTCAGGTCAAATCGGTCCTTATAATTTAGCAGCCTTTATCATCCCGCAAGATGTGTGAAATCTCGTGAGGCTCAAGTTCAGGCAACATCCTGCATACAGCGCGCCCGACGTGATTTGATTGCAAAATCCTAGACGGTGGGTAGCTCCACAACAATAAAGATAGAAGGGTCGTGCCATTCATACAGTAAAGCATATTAGTAAGTAAATGACAATAACTAAGAGCCCCAAGAGAAGAGCTTGTTTCAATGCCTGTACAGGAAACTTTTTAAACCTCAAAAGTTTAGCTTTCAATTTCGATATGGATGATTGTGGCTTCGTAAAAGTATAATTGGGTAAAACCGAGTTGTCAAGTATATGATGGTTATCTAGGAAGTTGTTGATCTTTTTGGAGTTCAAATTTTGCAATGGCAAAATAGTATAGCTGGATCTCGAATGGAATTTAAAGTTATTCCATAATAACAAGATCCCACTAATCACTGCCAATACAATGTAAGTGACTATATTATAGTAAGGAGTGGGCAAGTAACATAGTTTAGTATCATATTGGAACATTTCTCCGTCATTAGAATATGATAAGAGTTGAATTGCCGGATACCAAATACCCATAGCCATACTGATTGATTTCACGGTGATTTCACGGGCTGGATTCAGGTTAGGGTAGCTATGAGTAATATCACAATAATCATGGTCATCACCAGAGTATATTATATCTGGTTGGATCCGCTTAAGTAACAGTTCGGATTTACCCACGTCAATTACCAGTTGATATTGATATCCTTTAGTTAATAAAAATTGATCACTTTCTCTTAAAGGACCACAAGTACTCTCCTGGGGGTTTCTATATAATGGAACATGTGATAGGAGTATCCGTGGTCTTGTTTTTGGAGTAACTTCATTATCTGCTTTACCAAAATTAGTATCTAGAAACTCATTGGCGTCCTTATTGATTGTATCATTATTAGACAAGTAAGATAAAGAGTCCAAGGAAATAATATCCACATCATTTATGGTCGTGATGCTATTTAAGGGCCCAAATGTTTGAGCAAACCGGGCCCGAGATTTCATTTTTACAGTATCTCCAATACCAATATCATGATTCCCTGCGAGGTTTATGAACCAGTTCTCCCCTTGCTTATAACCCCATTTTTCACTAGCAAACACCGTTTTAAATCGAGAAAACTGGGATGAAAAATATTCGTCTGTAGAAGATCTGCCATTGTCTAAATAGTCTCCGAGGAAGAAGATGTAATTGGGACTTAAATGAGACACCAATGCCTTGTAATTTTTCCTCAAATACATGTCCACAGTATGTTGAGATAATTTTAGTATTAGCGAGTTTCTTCCTGGGTATGTGTGGTTATCTATCATCTGGGGGTCTGCAATAAGTAAAATATTGGTCCTTCCATCAACAGGATCCCAATCACATTTTGTGGCTTGGTATTTAGGTATTATGATCTCATGGTAGAGGAATGCAACTATCCACACAATCACAATGGTGGCATGAAATTTAATCAAACGCATGGCCACAGCACGTGAAAGAATCACTCGGGTATGGCTATATTATTATATGTCTTCTTAGGAGCCCTAGAGCTTTAGCAACTACTTTGATGGTTGTGTCGTACAAGAGTCTTATGTGCTTAAACGTTATAAAAATAGACCTGCCGCGGAAGAGTCGTGTGCTTGCGGGTTGCAGCAAGTCGTTTAGCTCAGGCAGGAGATAGATCACCCGCTAGAGTGCAACCGGATAAGGCCTCGAATTTTATTTATATAGTATATGTATAAACTCCTCTTAGCCTCTACTATTTCTCAGTTATAACAGATACATTTTTGACCATTATCGGTTGCAATATCGGTTTCAATCACCATCGATAGTCCACCCGTCGGTTTTGACAGGTTGCAGCATTTGGCAGCAGTTACGTGGTTGTAACACGACTTCAACGCGTTCTCATAAAACCTCAAACGGTGCCAAATATTCGTCTAGCTATATACCTAAGATAATGGGGGACAATACTGTATTAATAGCAGTATTGACAGTACTCTCGATTCATTTCCTCTACAAGAAATACATAGAAGCCACAAAAGATGTTCCAGATCTTTATTTGAATGAGCAATCTATCATAGACGGAACTCGATTGACCAATCAATCAGCCATTTACAAGTCCAATAAACTTGACTACGGGAATGGATTAAGAGTGGGGTTGGATATTAGATATGATCATTATAAGCTCAGAAATGGGAATTTCTGCGATATTTGGGAGTTGCTTATCAATGGGTTAAAAAAGGATCCATTGAAGTGGTTGCAATTGAATAACGATACTATTTCTATCAAGACTTTAAACTTTAAGGTTCATGAATTGAGTAGGTACTTGTCTGACAAGGGAATTAAAAGTGTAGGGGTAAAATACAGTGACTTTTTATTGTCTATGGAAAATTTGGTGCTTATTCTTACTTGTTTAGTTGACTCAATTGTTATTACTTTTTACGACGATGAAACTAACCTTGAGGGGATTTCAATTGATTGTGTTGACTTATCGCATATAAATCAATTTATCCTGGCATTACCAGATGAAGAACTATCCACCTATGAAAATGAATATCATTTCAATAAGGATAAGGGTGTTAGGGTTCGGCTCAATCAAAGGTTGAATAACAAAATTATCACCAACACTGAGTACTTGACTATAAACTTCGTTAGCAGTATTTCCTCCACCATCAAACACTTACCATTCAATGAGACGATCACCAGTAAAGATAATCTTCTTATTATCAACTCCAAAACCAAAGACCTGATTACCTATGTATTGAGTAAGATTCTACTTGGTTTTGTATGTAATGCCAATATTACTGTCATTGATAATCATTACTTCAGTTATAAATCTTGGGATCAATCCCTTGAGAAGTATAATCCTACCATTTTATTCATAGATCATTATATTGATGACTCCTTGGT
Source organism: Yamadazyma oceani (assembly GCA_030569555.1). NCBI lineage: Eukaryota > Fungi > Ascomycota > Pichiomycetes > Serinales > Debaryomycetaceae > Yamadazyma > Yamadazyma oceani. The sequence continues at coordinate 155,935 of JAJMLF010000020.1, read as the reverse complement.
TGAAGGGTTTAAAAATAATTTGCTGTTGCTAGATGTGTTAAAGTTTAAGCAAGGACTCAATCTTCTTTCAAAGGGAAAATTTAGTAAATTTAACTCTCTGAACTTGAGATTAATTTATTTCAATAAATCTTTAAAAAGTACAAAGGATCCAATTGTTGAACCGTTAAAGTTCAATCAATTGAGAGCAATCTTAAATTGTCGGATCATCACAGAGTATAATTACCCTAATTTAATTGGTCCAATCGTTTTAAATGACTTCTATGATTATAGAATCTTATCTAAAGATGTGACTCAGAACCTTGTAGGATTTGGATGTATATTTCAAAGCCTTGAAATAAAGTTGATCAACCTTGATGATAATGATTATGGGGATATCATGGTTAGAGGATATAATATTGGGAAAGTTAACAATCACCTTATTGGTAAAGGGACAGCAGAAAGGACCAATAAAGATAACGAAGGGTTCATGACGCTTGAAGGAATCAAAGGGAAATGGGGAACTGATGGATGCTTGTATGTATATAATCGTTAAAATAGACTACGAACTCTTGTATGAAATATATGTATTATTACAGAAATTTAGACAGTATTATTTACACATAACTTTGTTATCAAAGAGATCATTAGTATCAGATCCTACTTCATCATGAACTCTTTTTTTACTAACGTCATTAATAATAAAGACCTTCTTATTGAATTGATTCAAATAATAATTGATAAATTTGATATTAACAACGGACAAGTTGCTTAAATTCAAGCTTTGAAAGAATAAGTTCCATTTTGATAATTTTTCATTGATCAATTTATCATTAGAATCCCATACAACTTCTGATTTTGTGGTATAAATATTTTGACATTTTATGAAATCATAACCAAATATTAATAAGATATTACACCAATTCTCATAAGTCAAGTTATTGATATACAAATTGTAATCAAGTTTGGATAACAAGCCAATCTCTAAAGACTTTAAGAAATCAATTTTTTCCTGGACTTGAGGTAATCCAATAATCTTTAACCAAGTCTTGAAAGAATAATTAGCATCTTGATTGTATTTAGATGATAAAATTATCAAACCAAGGAATAAATGTTTAGGATTCTCAATCAAGTCTTTACGATTATCAAGCTTAATCAACTTCATCAAATAATAACAACAGATTTGCAAGTTTTGAATTGAAGTTTTGGACCTCTTCAAAACTTGAATAATAAAAAATCTTAAATTACTTTCATTAATGACAACTTTAGAATTATCCAAGTATAATAACTTGATTAAATGAATAGAACAATTTATTAATGCAATATTAAATTGGGACTTATCGAAATTATTTTGATAGTACTTGTAATCATTGGGTAAAATAATTTCATCCTCATAATCATCCAACACGTCAATCGGTGATAATCCCAAACAAGTATCAAGATCAAAACCAACCTTTCGTTCTAATACATCCATTTCACTATCAACCATACTTTAAGAATATGTACTCAAACAACCTTGTCCAAGTAACGATCTTGCTAGTCAGACAAGAACTAGTAAGACATCTTCTATAACAATGAATATAAACGCAGAAACGTTGGAAAGCAAAAGCAAAACAATATTAGAACCCTGTGAAGAACTATGAATAACCAAAGACCTTTAAACCGAAACCTTCGAACCTATAATACAAAAAAATACAGCTAAGTATAACTAAACAAACCAAAAACCTGTGAACAGAACACCAAAAAAGAAAAACAACCAGAAAAGCAATTAGAAAACCAACCAAAGAATAACCACCAAAAGGTATCCTAGTGAGTAAAATCACCTAGGATTTGTGTGCGTATATATAGTATTCGATTGACTCATAGTGCGTAAGATGACTCAGTAAGAGTCATGAGGTATCACGTGACAGACACCAATAATCTGTCATACTTTTATTGTCACCCCATAGTAAGGCCGGAATCGGGTGAATACGGTGATAAAGGCGAATGTACTTGGTCATACATGTCCAAGACTTGTGGGTCATAAATGTGTCATAGGAGGAGCCTTATACGCTGTAATGGTTTGTCTGGTGCTATAATTCGTATATGATTTACTAGTCTATCTACTCAATTCTCTAAATACTGAATCAATTAAATCTCTTAATTCTTTATAACTGATTAATATCGATGTCTTTTCATCTCTGGTAATTAACATAAATCTTTCGTCAATGCCACAGTCTAGTTTATTCAACTTAACCAACACTCTTGACAAATCAATAATTGGTTTATTATATTCGTCAACCTGATGGAAAATATAATCGTTGAATAATTTTATGATATAAATCCGGTCATTTTCATTCCAATTCAATAATGGATTATCCAAAATGAAATTTATTTTACTCATTAATCGGAATAATCTAGCATTTTCTAATTCACTAGTAAGTTGGTTTTCAGTATATTCTTGAGAATCTTGTAAGTTATTGACCATCATCAATGATCTTTTACTTAAATAGATTTGATTAAACTTTTCTAAATTTACATCTTGATAATCAAATATAAGTTTACTAATGACATCAATTAATTCATTAGATATTATTCCCAGTAATTTTCGAAGAGTTTCCTTTCCATCTTTCAGGGCTTCATTAGTTCTTAAAGTTATGGGAATCATTAGGTTACTCAACTCTAACACCAAATATCCAAAGTTCTTCAAATCTTCTTTTTGTAATTGTTTAATCATTTTAGACAACAAAAGATCTTTATCAGTTTCGTAACTTAAGATATCACTTATTCCACAACCAGCTAATTTAATTTTATTTTTACTGGTGACTATAATCTTGGTCAAATCAATTGAAGATCTAGCGGCCAATCCATTTTCATGTATGGTCAATAAAGCATTGGTTATTTGAATAATATACACCCATATTAAATCTTCTGTTATTGGTTCTAACTTAGTACCCAATTTCCGATTAATATGTTGTTCCAATAATGTATTAGCATTTGGATAATAGTCATATACTACACATAATTGACTATGATTACTACCAAATGTTATTGTAGTAAAACAATCCTGCAATTTTACAATATTATTATTCTTAATCAGTTTCCATCTTTTAATAGTTCTGAAAGGTGACTCATTATCAATATTTATGGTTTCATGTTGATCTAATTTCCTCAATACATATGGATTACCATCTACATTAGAAAATACCTTGAAAATTATGGATCTAATTTTCCACACTTTGGATTTGGTTTCCATATCAAGAGGAACTAAAGAATGATACACATTAACGTTATCCGGGAAACTACCTCTTCCCATAGTCATTAAGGTTGTCTCATTCTTCTTTTGAAGGGTTTCCCGTAATTCATTATCAATAAACATTTCATTAGCATTGGTTTCGTAAGGTGGTAATGGGATCGATAACCTTGGTGGAGGTGCTGGGGCGTATAAATGATAATTTAGAGGATAATTATTTGTTGGAGCTGGTTGATAGAATAAATCAGCAGTACTATTAACGGTAGCCATCGATTGATTACCAGCCGATTGTGGTGGTATTGGGGGTGTTCCAGAATATGGATTTGTCATAGCAGATCCCGGGATAGGAGTAGTTGATACTGGTGGTGTTGATGGTTGTTCAAAAGAACTAGGTGTAAAAATGGTGGCAGATGTATTGAATTTTTTGGGACCATTACCATTCCCGTTACCTCCACCATTACCAGCAGATCCAGGAGCCGAAGCAGCCCCCATCCCGTAGCTAGGACTATTGAAACTGGATTCATCAGCCGAATCATTAGTCATACTGGATGGAACAAAAGCAGGAATATCATCTAATTTTGGAGATAAACTCGAAAATTTATTGGAAATATTGCTAATAGTAGGAGCAGCTGGCTGGAATGAAGGAGTATTAAAGTTAAATTTCTTCTTTGACGATGAATCGCCTGCAGAACTAGGAGCTGAATATGAATTTATTCCACCAGAAGTTGAACCACCACCACCACTACCACCACCACCGTTGGCACCATTGGCATTATTCATTGATCTCTCAGACCGATTATGATTAAAGGCACATCCCTTGTTTTCAAACTTACAATAACCATAGATCAAGATGTTTTTACAAAGAGTATCCTTTGCTGAGTCCAAGTTTATGTTCATTCTCCATTGGATATTTAAGGAGATTGCGTACGCTCGTTTTCCTCACAGTGGTAAAATGAAATACTCGGTCGTACAAATATCATCAAGCTATATAAATCTCTTACCACACCTTGTAGAGTTAAAACACTGGTGAGTGCTTGGCCCATGGAACTAGGCTCTAATATTACTACTAAATTGGTAGTAACACAATTATATACCACTAAAACTATGAGAGCGACTGCTGGCTTCAAGTGAGTAACTCCAAGATTGAAGTAAATACACAATTGGTTTATATAAACATAATAACCGGGCAAATTTCTGGTTTATTCAGATATGAATATGATCTTGGGATCAGTCAAATCATTAGCGAATTCCAAGCTATCCCTCCCCTTTTATACTTAATGATTTGAATAGTGGTGGTTGGATATATACCTAGTTCACGTAATGACTCGCTAGAGAATTATTATAGCTTCAAGGATATCTATAATGGTACAATTTAAGGATGTCATATAGTTAGTTTTAACGAAGTGGCCTGTTACCAAGGAATTTTAAAGTACAATGAAAAATCTCATGACATGATCAAGGCTCCAAAATTATACGATTATGGTTTAATGAATTATAGCCGACGACTCCAAAGATATTGAAGTGATAGAAAAAAAAGATTAGTGAACTAAAGACAAATTGGCTTTCTTGCAGCAATTGAAATTGTGTGCTATAAGATAACTTTAGGGAATTTGATTTACAACGATGGCTTTAATATCATTGGTTTTTCAAAAAAGTTTGCTTAAAAAAAGAACAAACATATTATACCAAACCCAAACTTGCTATACGTGAGAATGTGCGTAACTAATTATATTATTGAGCAGGTCCAGAAAGAAGTTCTTAATAGTTTAGACAAAGTCTTTCTGAAAACATCAGGCGAGTAGACGTTGGTATAATCTTTTCATTATACTAGCAATATCAGGCAATATGCAACATAATGCGCGGTACCTATCACTTTTGTTACATAAATCTTGGATTTAAGGATTGAATATCTACATGAATTAATCTGTTTCAAACTGTTACTACGACTAATTATGGATAGTACCTACCAGAGTGAAAGTCACTCTTCAGGTTTATTCAGATATTTATATGGTCTGAGTTTCCACCAAATCATTAACCAATTTCAAGCTATCTCTACCGGTATTTTATACTTAATCATAGTGATCCTATGTGTTCAAACTTTTGCATGTATTAGAGTATGGTTGATGCTTAGACCCTTCAAGTTATCAAATTTCCTTGTTGTTACTCATGGTAAACTAGCAGGATCCAGATTATCGAAATTAAAAACTATTACCCGTGTTCGTGAACTTAGGGCACATGCTGTACTCTTAGAGGATTTTATTTCTAAGCGGATCTACCAAGTGTAAGATCTCATGGGTTTCTGTCATAGAATTTATTTCACCTACCCCTTAAGCGTTGAATTTGAACAGGTTCTGTCTCTTCCTCCTGTTACCGGAAGTAAGTCCTCATACATGAAATCTCTTGCCGATCCGAGGCCGATATTTTCTCCAATTGAAGATAAATGGTTTTTGGAAATGTTTAAGTTGTTAGATGATGCCTTAGTTGGGACTTACAAGAAGCAAAAGCACACCACTGAGTCTATTCATCACTGGCTCGATGCAGTTTCTGCTCCCATTACACAAGCTTTAGCTCTATGTGGAGTACATGATGCTGAGAGACAGGAACTTTTCACTTCTTATGTCGTACGGCCTTCGCTTGGTCTTTTGAATTTGATTTTCAGTAAGTTTTCTATTTCACGAAGAAAATTACACCATATTCCGACTGAACTGTTTTATATTCCTGACATCACAGTGGAGAACAATGGCAAGGTTATATTAATGATTGAATGCAAAGCGGGAGCTCTTAAAGCATTCGTCAATGAGGATGGAAGTGTGGTGGAGACCAACGAGACCTTTAATTCGGTTATCAAGCAAGGATTAGGTTATTTAATAAGGGAAGAGAAAGATATTTGTTTAATAACAGATTTGGAATGTACTATTGTATTAAAACTTAATAATAAAAGTGGATTTCCGGAGCCAGATTCACTGAACATGGGGAAAGATCGAAAGACTAGGGTTCATTTACAACAGAGGGTTATTCGAGCATCTGATACTGGAATCACATTACAAGCAGTATTTGCGTCACTATTGTATTATGGATTTTATATAAATATCTCAGATGGGCTGCTGGAAGAACAGGAAAAGAAGAAAGAAGCTTTGAATGAACAGAAATTACAGGCCAAGTACCTCAGGGAGAGAATGTTTTCGAAGAAAAGGTATACAGATGCACAAAATGCCAATAATAATCATCGGCTAGCCAGTATTAATAAGAGAGGTTCACAACCTCAATACAGAGAAATAAATTTTGAATACTTCCATAAGATAGTCACCGTGGATAGCGAGATTAAGGAAGATTTGAAGGTGATTCGGGAATCAGCAGACTACTTATCACAGATATATCGATTCACATATAAGAAATTTTCAAACTTTTTCAATAGTCGGATTATGGAACCACCTAAACCCGACGAAGAAGTTGTCTTGAAAGTTTATAATTTCAATTACCTTGAGGGCTACTTGATAGAATATAAGCCTGATTTAGAGATGTACTCCCTTAACGACCTTTATGGACTTGAGAACTTGTATGAAGATGTTACACGTTTAGTTTTGAATGAAGTGGCCTGTTACCAACGAATTTTAATCTACAATGAAAAATCTCATGACATGATCAAGGCTCCAAAATTATACGATTATGGTTTAATGAATTATAACGTAAAGGGGGAGCGGAAATTTTCTGGATTCTACATGTTGATGTCATATATTGACGAACAAGACGTCAAGGAAAAACGAGTGGTAAAAGAAGAGGTTGACGAGTTAAAGAGGCAAATTGAAATACTTGGAAGTATTGGGATTAGTCATAACGATATGAAGATAAGAAATTTGATTTATAATGAAGATGGCTTTAATATCATTGATTTTTCCCATGGTCTGGTTGAAGATAGACCAATTACCAATGAGTCAGATAAAGAAACTGCGATAGAATCGATCACTAATAGCATGTCCCTGCAAGGTCAGACCATATTCTAACGGAACTTGGACCAGTTGCATTGATGATTCGGTAAGTTTTTGAATGTGACTCTGTTTTGGCTATGTCAAGGTGAATGTCATAGTTTGCTATACTAATTATTAATTATAATTGCATCTCTTATATAGGAATACATCTTATATATCATTTAAGCTTTCAGAACCCTGTATAAAGGAACGTAAGTCCACAGGTTTACATGGTAAAAACTAGGAAAATTCTTCCAGATAACTCGAAGACTACGTGCCATACTTAAGTTTCTGGTCCCTAGTATGATCCATGTTAGAGGGATTTCACTATTTGAAGATTTTTGATTGCAAATGTCGCACTGTGAAAAATTTCCAGTTCACCAATGTTGAAGTGTTTAATTACCACCAGGACCACAGCCATAAGAGGGCTTAGAGGCAATGCTTTCAGACACAATGGGTCTGGAATCAGTACCGTCAAACCAGCTATTATTAGAGCTTTACCACCTGTAAGGTATGCAACTTCCGGATCCCAAAATGGATCGGGTGATAGTGGATCGGGAGTTCCCAAAGGAAAACTCTTGGTAGGATTAGGATTGTTGGTTGCAGCAACATCCATCGGGTCAATCTTTTACAATAAAGAAAAGCCTCAATCAGCCATTGAACCCAAAGCCAAGCCAGCATTTAGTGATGGGAAAATATCAGTGATTTATGTTTTAGGAGGCCCAGGGGCTGGTAAAGGAACCCAGTGTGCTAAATTGGTAAACGAGAAAGGATTTGTTCATTTAAGTGCAGGAGACTTATTAAGAGCCGAACAAGCCAGGCCCGACTCCAAATATGGGGAATTGATTGCTTCTTATATTAGAGAAGGGAAAATCGTGCCCCAAGAAGTGACCATTGAACTATTGAAACAAGCCATAAATACCAACTACCAAAACGGAGCCACCAAATTTTTGGTGGATGGATTTCCCAGAAAAATGGACCAAGCATTAACATTTGAAGATGAAGTTGCCAAATCAGCTTTTACATTATTCTTTGAATGTCCTGAACAAGTAATGTTGCAAAGATTACTTGAAAGAGGTAAGACCAGTGGTAGAACTGATGATAATGTCGAAAGTATTAAAAAGAGATTTAGAACTTTTATTGATACCTCCATGCCTGTAGTAGACTATTTTGAGAAACAAGGTAGAGTAGTTAAGGTCAGATGTGACCACCCAGTGGATGATGTATATCAAAAGGTGTTGCAAGCATTACATCAAAAGGGTATATAACGGCGTGCGCGCACCAACATCTTATCCTATGCTCACCAATTTTATATTTTTCGTTTCTAAAAATTTTGTTACTAATACATAGACGTAGAATATGATTGAAACTGGTTTACCACCCCAGTACGCTATCCGAATCTCTCGTACTCATAATAGAGAATATTATCTTAATCTCGCCACCAATGAATCATCTTGGGAGCCCCCAGTCGGTACAGATACCACCAAATTACACCAATACCTTGAAGATTTTGAAACCAATGGCCACAAGCCAGTGGTAAAAGACAAGACTGTAAGAGCCACTCATTTGCTAGTTAAGCACAACCAGTCCAGAAGACCTCGGTCCTGGAAGTCGCCAGATGGAATAACTAGATCCAGAGATGAAGCCATCAAGTTAATCAAGCAGTATCGTACTCAAGTATTAACCCAGGGAATTAATTTAGGTGACTTGGCAGAAACCGAGAGTGATTGTTCATCACATAGCCAAAAGGGAGATTTGGGGTATTTTGGCAAAGGAGAAAACCAACCGGCCTTCGAGGAAGCTACGTATAGTTTACATGTAGGGGAGCTAAGTGATCCCGTAGAGACAGACAGTGGGATTCATTTGATCCAACGGACCGCATAGGTGTGTGTATGAATGAGTAGGAGTGAGTAAGAGTGAGTGGGTGAATGAGTGTGTGGTGTCCAGCATAATAGTATATACATACAGGTATATACAGATATATACAGATATACATTTCTTCTGACTTGCCAAACTTTGGATATTTTGACCAAGGTCCTAGATGTTCTCCAGACTCCTTTCTCCACTGGTTTCCAGACTCTGTATTCGGCTGGGGCCATCAGTTATGCCAGGGTGTGTGATGTTCCCCCGGGTTTCAGACACCTTCCAGCGAGCGATCCTCTCACGGGCAATCGTGAAAAATGGGTTGTCATTTTTCTCACCTATAGTTAACAGCATTAGAATGTGTCACTTCAATTCTAGTCAACTGTCTGCTGTGATGGTGGATAGAGAAATCTTACCCACAGATGTTAAACCTTTAAATTATAATGTTACTTTGGAACCAAATTTTGATGATTTTACCTTTGCTGGTGAAGAAGATATCACCTTACAAGTACAACTGGAAACTGATTCAATTACTTTAAATACTTTAGAAATTGAATATCATCAAGTTAAACTCAATGATGTTGAAGTTGAATCTAAAGATTTTGTATTTGATGATGAAAAACAACGGGTTACTTTTAAATTATGTGATAAATTAATTCCTGGGGCCACCTGTCATTTATATATTAAATTTAAAGGGATTTTAAATGATCAAATGGCCGGTTTTTATAGATCTTCTTATACCGAAAATGGTCAAACCAAATATTTAGCTACTACTCAATTTGAACCAATTGATTGTCGTAGAGCTTTCCCATCATTTGATGAACCTGCTTTAAAAGCAACTTTTGATATTTCTTTGATTGCTCATAAAGATTTAACTTGTTTATCTAATATGGATGCCAGTGAAACAACCTTATTACCTGATCATAAGAAGAAGGTTAGTTTCAATACTTCTCCTTTAATGTCAACTTATTTGGTGGCTTTTATTGTCGGGGATTTGAAATATGTTGAAAATAATGATTACAGAGTCCCGGTTAGAGTATATACTACTCCTGGTTCGGAACATTTATGTGATTATTCTGCTGAAATCACTACCAAAACTTTAAAATTTTTTGATGATAAATTTGATATTCCTTATCCATTACCCAAATGTGATTTAGTGGCTATTCATGATTTCGCTTCTGGGGCTATGGAAAATTATGGATTAATCACTTTTAGAACGGTTGAAGTATTAATTGACCCGGAACAAGCCGATATAAATATCATGAAAAGGGTCACAGAAGTTGTTATGCATGAATTAGCTCATCAATGGTTTGGTAATTTAGTTACCATGGATTTTTGGGATGGTTTATGGCTTAATGAAGGGTTTGCTACTTGGATGTCCTGGTATGCCTGTAATGCTTTATACCCTGATTGGAAAGTTTGGGAATCTTATGTATCCGATGATTTACAACAAGCCTTAGCTTTAGATGGTTTGAGATCCTCTCATCCAATTGAAGTCCCCATAAAGAGAGCTAATGATGTCAATCAAATTTTTGATTCTATTTCTTATGCTAAAGGGTCCTCTTTATTAAAGATGATTTCTAATTGGTTAGGTGAAGATGTTTTTGTTAGTGGAGTCTCTAATTATTTGAAAAAGCATAAATGGAGTAATACTAAAACTTCTGATTTATGGAATTCCTTATCCGAGGTTAGTGGTAAGGATGTTAATTCTGTCATGGATACCTGGACCAAGAAAATTGGTTATCCATTAATCAGTGTCAAGGAATTAGGTTCCAATGAAATTGAAGTAACCCAGCATAGATTCTTAACTACTGGAGACGTAAAACCCGAAGAAGATGAATTGATTTATCCAGTATTTTTGTCAATCAAAACTTCTAATGGCATTGATGACTCTGCTGTATTAGATTCCCGTTCTAAGAAAATTAAATTAGATATAAAAGATGATTTCTTTAAAGTTAATGCTAATCAATCAGGTATTTACAGAACTGCTTATGGTTTAGATCGTTGGAGTAAATTAGGTCAAGCTGGTTTAGATGGTAAGTTATCAGTTGAAGATAGAGTTGGATTGGTTGCAGATGCGGGTTCATTATCTACTTCTGGATTCATACCTACTACAAGTTTATTGAACCTTGTAAAATCTTGGGATAAAGAAGAGAACTACGTTGTATGGGAAGAAATATTAACCAGATCTGGAGCTATTAAATCTGCATTTATGTTTGAAGATGAAGCATTTACTTCGTCATTAGATAATTTCCAATTTGATCTCATCCAACACAAATTAAATGAAATGGGTTACCAATTTAGTAAGTCTGATACATTTGCTAGTCAACAACTTAAATCTTCATTGTTTGCAGCAGCAGCAGGTTCTGCAAACCCCAAATATGTTGATATTTGTAAAGATTTATTCGAAAAATATGTCAATGGTGATAAAGGAGCCATAAATTCCAACATTAGAAGCACTGTTTTTTTTATTGTTGCCAAGCATGGTGATGAAGCTACTTACAGCAAACTTTTAAATATTTATAAAAATCCTGCTAGTATCGAAGAAAAGAATACTGCCTTAAGATCATTGGGTAGATTTAGAAATGAAGCTATTTTAGATAAAGTTTTGGATCTTTTATTCCAGTTTGATGTGGTTAAAAAACAAGACACTTACCTTCCATTAACTGGTATGAGAGCTCATCCTAAGGGGGTTAAAAAGGCTTGGGAATGGTTACAAGCCAATTATGACAAGCTTAGAGAAATCCATCCACCTGAATTAACCATGTTTGGAACCATTGTGATGCTTTCAGTTTCAGGGTTCACTAAACAAACTCAAAAGGAAGAAGTTGAACAATTTTTTAAAGATAAAGATACCACATACTTTAATCAAAACTTGGGTCAATCCTTAGATATGATTACTTCCAAGATTAAATGGAACACTCGTGATTTTACTTCTATCTCTGAATGGCTCAATGTCAATGGATACTCCAAGTCAAAATTATAAGAATATCTATCAATTCCTTTATCAATTATATGAATATATATTAATCTAAATATCTAAATAGTCTAACTAGTATGATTTTATACATGTTGGAATCTATAGTATAATATCTCTATGTATGAAGGCTATATTAAAGTCACTATAAGCAGTAATTCTATCGGAAAACAGTCCCGAACTATTTGATTGTACCATGACATCCTCCTTATCAGTCTTGGTGAATGCACAATTATTGATATAATATTCCACGAGCTTATGCTGACGGATAACTGAAGCTTCAAGTATTACTTTGCTGAGGGTTTGCTTCTCTGACCCATAGCCTTTCAAAAGTTCAAGAAATCTTTGACTTCTGACTATCTTATCAATGCAGAGTTCGAGAATCTTAGGAGCAAATTGCCTCATGTATGAGGTTACAGCAGTTAGTTCAACATCTAATTTTCCACTGTCATCAAACAGATCAGCTATGAACCCCGAAGTCCCTAATGCTCTATAGAGATCTTTACTTAGATCATAAGAATTATCTACTATAGTGAGTTTTACCTGGCTAGGATCGAAATTAAGTAGTCCATTTGCTGCCACTTCTTTTGGAATATCACAAGCAAATGCTTGTTCTACACTACTAGCATCCGTGTTAAAATCTCTATCAAGTGGCTCAAGGACTTGGGAAGGACCTAAGATCACCGCAAGAACAAAGCCAGATTCGTCGGTAATCCTAAAGTCGTTAAAAAAGAAATCATAAGTACTAATTCTTTGGGCCTTGACAATACCATACCTGAACCGGGTTTTGTCGTACGACTTATTTATAAGTTTCATTATTGGTGATAAGAGAACAGGGGACACAAGATCGGGACCTTTACCTGAAGCAGATGCCTGAAAAAAGTAATCTTTGGGAAACACCAAGAGTTCGTACCCAGCCATTTTGCAGCTTTGGTTACTTAACGAGTTATTCTTTTTTTTTCAATCGAATTTTGGGGGAAAAATTGTGCGATAAGATTTGGTTTTGCAGCCACCTGCTGGTGGTAGATGGCACCGATGTAGGGCATGGGTAAGGGGCATAAGTGCTACTATAATTTTTATTTTAAATACCTATATGCATAAACTTCATAATGACTATGAACTGGTTAATTTGGAAAGGAAATAATTCCCTGAATTTAATAATATGTTTCCACCTCTTCATGTTGATTGAATCTTCTTTAAATAATTGATCCCATAAATGATAACCTCCAAAGCTTTGTCTGACGAGTTTTTTTGGAACATAAGATAAATGGTGGATGGAATTAATCCAAATAATGATGTTCCCAATATTAGACAATACCGTGTAGTCAAAATTATTTTGGTGGATGTGTTTTTCAGATTTGGTAAATGGAGTGTTGTTAAAGCTTAAAGTTAAAGCTTCATATTTAGTGAATAATTCCAACACATTTGGATACCGCTTTAAGGTTTTGTTCACACCTCTAGATTCATATAAAGCAATATTGATACATAAATCTACAAATATAGTTCTCTGTTCTTCATCTTTAAACATCTCTTCATTTTCTCTAGCAAATTCGATAATGGTTTTTAATGACTTATCAGCCTGTGTAATGATTTGTTTTATCTTAATATCGTTGGCATTTAATTTGTATATCTGTTCATTTGTAAGTCCCATAATTGTTTCAACGGGTTGGATTTGTTGCAATCTCTCAACATATTTCTTGTTAGAATGAGTAGATTTAACTGATCTTAATTTCACATTGAATGGGGCCTCAGGAGTGTTTTGTTTGGACCGATCAGATCCGCTTCTTGACTCACTGGTTTCAGCCATCTGTCTATTAGACTCAGCCAGGTCCAACTTCTGTTCAGTTTTGGTTTCACCTTCAATTGATTTATCCTCTTTATGACTGGCTTTATCGAGATTAGACTCATCATTTTGCGAAGGGCTAGCTGCCTTTTTCTTTGTCCGCTTCTTCTTCTTTTTTGCTTTCTTTGGTGTATCAATAGGCTCTTCTTTTGGTGTGTCTTGTTGTTCTTTCTCAGAAGGTGGTGACTTATCCTTTGTTTTTTCTTTTGTATCCTTCTCGCCTTTTGAATCTTTAGCTTTAGGATTCTTCGACCGTTTTGATTTCGTGTCTTTCTTGGAGTCCTTCAGTTCAGTTTCCAGATCTTTGTTGGATCTGGATTTCTTCAGTTCTACAACTTCTTTCTTCGAGTCATTAGCTACGCTTTTCTTGGACTTCTTAGGCTTCACACCTTTACTTCCCTGTGTCTTTCCATCTTCAAAATCACCTTCAGCTGTCGATGCGGACCCTGGAGGAACAGAGACTGAAGACCCAGATTTCTTAGTCTTAGACTTGCCTTTCCTCTTCGAAGCTCTAACCCTAACGGGGACCGAATCGTCATCATCACTCGTAAACACAATGTCCTCAATATCTTGCTTTATATCATCTTCAGACACCAAATTATCCATAAGAATACGTTCCTTCTTACTGAATTTAATGTGGTGCAACACCTCGCCATTAACATCAGAACCGACAGGTTTTTCAAAATTGGGGTCCTGAGAATTCTGCTGCTTCTCCCCATTCAAAAGGTAATCCAAATCATCATTCAACCTTTCCTTTTCGTGGGTTTTACGGTCGACTTCCACATCTCCCATGGCTGATACTTGTCGATTTGGTGAATAATTTCGCGTTCAAAAATACACCAAATGGAGCTCACAAGATTCATCACTTAGAGATGAGAGTATCGTTAACAAGAGGGAAGTGAAAAACGTATTGAATATATGCTCTTTATTTATTTGAAAAGGTTTCTTTTTTTTCAGAAAAGGATTTTATAGGACTCTAACTATATAAAAAAAACATTGATCAAGAAATTAAACCACAGAAGAAGAAATACTACCCAATGAAATAATAGTTCTTAAACAATATTAATTTCTAAACAACTTAGAAAGAAGCAACAAAAGATTCAGTAGCTTTCTTTAATTTTTCCATGTTTTCTGGAGATAATTCACCTTTTTCTTTGATGGCAGCTAAGATATCAGCATCATTAGCTTTTAAGCTAGCTAAGAAACCTTCTTCAAATTCACCAACTCTATCAACAGCAACGTCATCTAAGTAACCGTTAACACCAGCGTAAATAATTGGAACTTGTTCTTCAGCACCCATTGGACTGAATTGTTTTTGTTTTAATATTTGAGTTAATCTTTCACCTCTAGCTAAAGTTTGTTTAGTAGAAGGATCTAAATCAGAACCAAATTGAGCAAAAGCAGCCACTTCTCTGTATTGGGCTAAAAATAATTTCAAAGAACCAGCAACTTGTTTCATAGCTTTAACTTGAGCAGCAGAACCAACTCTAGAAACAGATAAACCAACATTAATAGCTGGTCTAATACCTTTATAGAATAATTCAGATTCTAAGAAAATTTGACCATCAGTAATAGAAATAACATTGGTTGGAATATAAGCAGAAACATCACCACCTTGAGTTTCAATAACTGGTAAAGCAGTTAAAGAACCACCACCTAAATCATAGTTCATTTTAGCAGCTCTTTCTAATAATCTAGAATGTAAATAGAAAACATCCCCTGGGTAAGCTTCTCTTCCTGGTGGTCTTCTTAATAATAAAGATAATTGACGGTAAGCAACAGCTTGTTTAGATAAATCATCATAGATGATTAAAGCATGTCTACCATTGTCTCTAAACCATTCACCAATAGCACAACCAGTGAAAGGAGCAATATATTGTAATGGAGCAGCTTCAGAAGCAGTAGCAGCAACAACAATAGAATATTTCATAGAATCACTTTGTTCTAAAGATTGAACTAATTGAGCAACAGTAGATCTCTTTTGACCAACAGCCACATAAACACAATATAATTTTTTACTTTCATCACTACCATCATTCCATTTCTTTTGATTTAAAATGGTATCAATAGCAACAGCAGTTTTACCAGTTTGTCTATCACCAATAATTAATTCTCTTTGACCTCTACCAATTGGAACTAAAGCATCAACAGATTTTAAACCAGATTGCATAGGTTCATGAACAGAAGTTCTTGGTAAAATACCTGGAGCTTTAACTTGAGCTCTAGAAGAACTAGAAGCATTGATTGGTCCTTTACCATCAATTGGGTTACCTAAACCATCAACAACTCTTCCTAATAATTCTGGACCAGTTGGAACTTCAACAATTTTACCAGTTCTTTTAACGGTTTCACCTTCTTTAACATAAGCATCAGAACCGAACAACACAATACCAACTTGTCCAGCTTCTAAATTTAAGGCCATACCTTTAACACCAGAGGAGAATTCAACCAATTCTTCGGCTCTACAGTTGTTTAAACCGAAAACTCTAGCAATACCATCCCTATAAATTGTTAGTAATTGACAACATCGACATGAGTCTATGTGGTGGCATGGCTACAACAATGTTGGTGCCCTGTTGGTGCCGGTGCCGGTGCTGCGTACTACGCATTAATTTTTCAGGGGCCCGAGTTCTCACTATAAATTTTTATTGGTCGAGATCGAGCTCGGATTTGGCTCTCAGCCAATTGAGACTCATGGTGAGATTCACAACCATAAACCCCATAACCAACCCCGGTAATAACCCATATATCCCCATTCAAATCAAGGTATAGAGTATATAGAACCAATACCACCATATAGAAAGCCATCATAGTAAGGCCAAAAGTCACCCCGTAGGATGATGACAATTTTATACATACCCAACGGATAAAACTCTACCAGTTTCATTCAAGTTAGCTTCTTCAGAAACACCTCTGATTCTTTCTTCTAAAATGGAAGAAACTTCAGTTGGTGCAGCCTTGGCTGAAGCAAATCTCTTTAAGGAGACTTGAGGACGAGCCTAAAAGAATTGTTAGTAATTGAATCACACTACTGTTTCCAACCGGATCACCAACCACCATTCATGTTCAATTGAATCACTTCAATTGGTAAATGACCATTACCACTTGATTCTTCCATTACCAATCATTGTCAATGGCCAATGAATATCCTGTGAAGGCCAAGACGGGAAATGGTATTATAAACGTTCAGGTCAGGACTGTTGGAACCGATAATTATTTGTACATACGACTCTTAAAGAAGATCTTGACACGGTGGCCAAAGATCTAGAAGCAGAACGTAACATAGAACGAGAAGATAACATGATGTTATATACTTTCTTTTTGTTTTAACTTTGGTTAAAATGTTAAAAGGAAGAAAAAAACTATGTGAAAAATTTTGATTTTTGAATTGTCGAGAGTAAACGCAAAGCATTTCCCACTGGTTGGGACATTGGCCAATCAAATGCCTCTGTTGCAGGTGAGAAGTTTTGTGTAAAATTGGGTGCGACTTTTGGTGGGTTTGGTGTCGCTGGCACCGTTTGGGCCCGTATTAACGCGATTTCCCACCACAGGCTTTACTATTTTCTGTTTGCTGCTGCCGGTGATGGTCCTAATCCGCACCATTGTACTGCCAACCCCGTGCGATTGGGAGGTGAAAAATTTTGATCAAAATCTAGCTTGAAAAATTTCATTTCTGGTTTGAACCTCCATCTATAATAATGTATAGAACCTTCTATAGACCCATTAGGTGCTATAGTACCAACGGGAACGGTAATAACTCAGTGTTTCTCTCGGACCTTTTGGCTAGAATTGAAAAAATTAACTTGAATAAGTCCTTATTTGAAAAACCAGACAAGAAGAATGCAAAACCAGATAAGAAGAAACTTGGGGCTCCTAAGGCTGCTAAAGTAGGGGATGAAACTTCACAAACAAAATCTAGACCAGCTGAAAAGATTCAAGTAGCAGACCATCCTTTATTTAAAAGCCGATTATCCAAACCTGACCAACCATCAAGAAGACCAAGAGGACCTAGAAGAACTGGAGGTGCAAGACCTACAAATACTTCCCGTGATTCCAAATCCGCTGGTGGACCTGCTAGACCCCCAAGATCTCCTAGACAAGTCAGGGCCCCTAGAAAGCTGGCCCAAGCTTCTGAAACCACTTCTTTGGTGTCGAGAGAAATTCGTGCTTTGGATTATGATCCTTCTTTGACTAACCATTTCTTGTACGGAAAATCAACTAATTTCCAAATCAACTTGACCTCGAGAATTACAAGTTTGGTTAAAACCCAATTAATTAAGTCAAAATACCCTTATAAAGTCCCCAAGGCCATTATAAACTCTGCTGGAGAAACAAACAACAAATTCTTAGTGTCTAATGATTTTACTTTAGACATCAACCAAGATGATTTAAAACAAGATGTTCACTCTATCATAATGGGTAAACCACAAGATTTACCGGGCCGTTCATTTTCTAATGATAATTTAAATAAGAATCCAACCTTATCATTACCACAAAAATCATCCATGTCTAATATTATAAATTCCAAGGACTTTTCATCGGTATTTAAAGATGCCCACTGGAATCAATAAGAGATAGGAACCCTGTAAATATTTCAAAACCTTAAATACATATAAAATTTACTATTTAAAATACTTACGTACATTAAATTCCATATTTAATACTTTATAATAATACAACTCTAGCGAAAATGGTATACTCATGATACCCATATAGTCAAGATTTTGTCATTGGTATCCTCCAACATATCCATGGCCATTAACCAATCATCATTAGAATCCATCATAACAAAATCACCGTCTTCATCTTTATACCTTAACTTATTGACCATTATGTCATCATTAATTTCATCACTACTAGCTATTTTACTGGATATTTTCAGGTATAAATCACTGAAACTAATTGTTGTACTAACTAGCAAGTTGGATTTGATTTCAATCTTATCGTAAATAATTTTTACTGTAACTAGATTGGCCGAATTACCACTATTATTCATATTACCACTATTATTCATACTTGAATTTACTGATGAGAATGATGTATCTTGAGTACTATTATTTTGTAATGATGATGATGATACTCTGCTATTTGATGGCTCACTAGTAGATTTGCTTCTACTTTGTCTCATCATACTATAGGTGGAGGAGGAAGAATGGTGTCTTTGATAGGAGGATCCATTACTTGATCTTACTGAACTACTATCTATTGGATTATTTCCATGATAGTTATTGATATTATTAGGAGCTTGTTCAAACTCATGACTGTCTCTTAGTTTTCTTTGTATTTGATTATTCATTTCATTAGTCTTTAAATTTCGTAAACAAGTTTCCCATTGATTTCGAACTTCTTCTGTTCTGTATCTTAGACTGAAAGATCCACTTTCTCTTTTACCTGACCATGATATCACCATGGTATAACCATTATTGTTGGAAGAGGAAATATTATAAATTTCCAGTATATATACTCGTCCCTTTAATTCCAACAGTGACTTATCTTTGACATGATTCAAGTTTTCTAATAGATTGGTAGTTGAAGAATTGGCAGATGATGTTGATTTCTTTCTAGAGGACAAAATATCTCTTTTCTTTTTTCCTTGCTCTTCATTATTATTTACTTCAACGAAAAAGAATATGATCTTTTCAAACAAATATGCTACATATTCTTTTTCGTTATCGGTGTCTTTAACTCCTACCATTCCATGATGTAATAACTCTCCTTGATCTTTCAAGTTGAAACCTCTCCAATTGTGAACTCTTTCGATCAAGTTTTGTAAAAAACCAACATTTTCACTTCTTCTTTGAGCCTCATTAACTTGATTGGCTACCTCCTTCATAGCTTGGTTAGCCAATAATAATTCGTTATATGTGGAAGACTCTGGACTTGGCCAATGTTTGATTAATTCTTTTAACAATAATGGATATTTACACAATCTTTGAATGGGTTTTAATATAAAACTCTGTAATTCAAAACCTGGGTCTAGTATTCTAGAAGATTTTAGCAAATTTATAGATTCTTTATTAATTAAATCTATAGCAGATAATTGACCAATTGTCCAAGGTTCATAAGACTTGAAAGGTCCATTTGCTGCATGAACAAATACAGAACCAATTCGTGTTAAATTATTAGGAATATTAATATTACATTCCAATCCATTTAAAAATCTTCTTTGGAAATCAATAATCTCATTCAAGTTAGGAAATAATACATGTATTTGTTCACTAGGTATCAATTCAGCTTTTGCCAAGTCATTTTTATATTGTAACATGGTTTCTAAATCTTTAACAAATTTTCGTTCAGTTTCGACAATTTCTTTAAAAACTTTAGACAGTTCATTTGCAATAGAAATTTCACCAATGGAAGGATCTTCCCAAGTTAAATTACTTGGTAACAATTGATTAACCACTTTTATAATTTTTACTAAATCATGAGTACTATCCAGAAATACATTTGAAATAGTAAACATAATCTCATCATCTAAATTTAAATGAGTCTTTACTGCTATTAAAAAATCATAAACAGATTTTTTACACATCCTTACATCATCACTACCAATAATTGGAATTTGATTTGCTTGATTATTAATATTAAATAATAAACATAAAGGAGCTCCTTGTTGAAATAATTTCCATAATTTGGTAACAGGATCTACACCAATACTTGCTGGTAATACCCCAGCACTGAAGGTGAAAAGATTCAAATTATTATTCGACAAAGGGGTTTGAGTATTGGAATTATTGAAGGAATTAGTAGAATTATCTGAATGAATAGAAAACCCAGTTGAATTTAATGATGCTCTGAATTCGTCACTTGATCTTTTATCTTGTAATTGTTGAGATAATGCCAATGCTTGTTGTTCAGAACATGCTTCAGCCAAATTATGAGCTACTTTTAAAAATGGTTCCATTCCTTGGATTTGATTTAATCGATTTAGTAACGTAATACATTGATAATATAGATGATCTCTAGCACTGGAACCTTGATTAAAATTCAGAGTTATCCCAACTGGAGTAGAACTAACTCTAGTAATATTCCCAGAATTCCCCAATGAACTAGTTGAATTCGAATGAGAATTACTAGAAAAAGATCTAAATGGAGCATGCGGTTCCATCTTTAAACCAATTTAAATCAGCAAATTGCTTATAAAGATAACAATTGGATAAATTAAAAACACTAATTAGTTAAATGAATGGAATTTAAAAAAAGAATTCAAAAATTTTCAAAATTGTAGTCGCTTTTTTTCTATTCTTTCCCTTAATTACTTAGACGATTTTAACTTTATTTTTTGGGTGAAAAGTTAACGTGAATAAGCGAGTTACGAAGGATGAAAAATCTTACACAAATACTGGGATAACCAATACCAAACGATTTTATACACCACTAGAAACACTTGAAACGCGTAAAATATGAAATTCCAATGGGTAGATTAATAATATTGGGTACTTTTAATCACTTTAGTACTTGTATAAGATGGGGATAAATTGAGGTCCTATCCACCAATGTTTCTAGCAAAACTTTATTTGGTAAGCCGTCTTATTTTAAGTTTATGAAATTTCGCGAGCGGCCACGCACGACCAATTTTTAGGATAAATTCTATATTAATGAAATAATTATAAATCTATTCAGGCTTTACCATATATGTCATGGCTCTCCCATTATCACTCGAATATACAAATGATGTTTTACTGGGGAACCAGCACAATAGTGGTAACACAGATTTCCCACTCATACTATTAGGGACCTTGAACATTTGTATGCCACTATTATAGTCATATATGTTAATATCACTGCCACTATCATACCCCACGGCAAAATAGGTTCCATCTCTACTTATAGTTACTGACGATATTGCTTCATCTGTGTCAGCAAATATCTTACTGACCAAGAGATTACTAGTATTGTAGCAACTTAGAACCCCTTCATTAGATCCTAGGGCCAAATACTGACCTCTAGGATCAATTTGAATACAGGTAATAGAAGATCTATGTCCCTTTAATGAATGTCTTTGGATGAATTCATTGGTATCTTTAACCTCATATATAGGGGCTGTACCATCATGCAATGCTAGTATGAAATATTTATGCCCATAATGAAACCATTGCATGTCATAAATATGATCTGATAATTGGATCTCACCAATCTTTTCATAATTTCGAATTACACTATAAAATATGATGGTGGAATCTCTATCAACTACTGATAATACCT
This sequence comes from Yamadazyma oceani, assembly GCA_030569555.1. NCBI lineage: Eukaryota > Fungi > Ascomycota > Pichiomycetes > Serinales > Debaryomycetaceae > Yamadazyma > Yamadazyma oceani. The sequence goes on along the minus strand of JAJMLF010000020.1, from coordinate 133,874 downwards.
CTCCATCATAACTATAATTAACAAATTGACAAACAGCTGGGTTATCATTATCCTTTTCTACCTTAATGTCTCGTTCCAATTTCCCGGTTTGGGCTCTCCAAATCTTGATCCATTGATCTCTTCCTACACTAGCAAAGGTGAATTCAGTCTTGGGGTTCCATGAAATCCTTTCGACCGCCTTTTCATGTGGTTGTTCAATTATTATGGGATTCAATAACTTATCAGGATTACATCTCCAGATCCTCATGGACTTATCAGTACGAGAATTAACCAATCTAGTTCCGGTATCATTGATGGAAATCATGATAATTTCTGATGAAAACCCTCCTGGTAATACTGCATCATTCACCGTAACGGCTTTTAACCTTTTGAACCATATTTGGTTGCTAGCCTGTGGTGCTACCATCTTCCGTTACCAGTGCCAATCCACAAATTCCTGTCGGCCTCCGCACTAAATCAAGTGCCAACAGCACAAATTTTTCAACACGTAGTGATAACAACCCCCAACACTAACTGGCCCAAATGTCGTCACATCCCAAATTGCTTTCAATAGATGCATTCGCCAAGACGGTAGAAGATGCTAGAGTTAAAACTGCTTCTGGTGGGATCATTACTTTATTGTGTGTATTGGTGGTGTTATACTTGATTCGAAATGAATATAATGATTATACTCTGATTATCACCAGACCAGAATTATTGGTTGATCGGGATATTAATAAAAAACTCGATATTAATTTGGATATAACGTTTCCTCACGTTCCATGTTCTATGTTAAGTTTGGATATTTTAGATGTTAGTGGTGATTTAAAAGTGGATATCTTGAAGAATGGATTCCAAAAATATAGAGTGGTTGACGGAGGAGAAGTATTGGTTGATGATCCTTCTTTGGTGGATGATACTTCCTTGGAAGACCGGGCCAAAGGATTAAGTGAAGGCCAAGGGGATGAAACCCCTTGTGGTGATTGTTATGGGGCATTACCTCAGGATAAAAAACAGTATTGTTGTAATGATTGTGAAACGGTTAGATTGGCTTATGCTGCTAAAGTTTGGGCCTTTTATGATGGGAAAGATATCAAACAATGTGAAGATGAAGGTTATGTCCAAAAAATTACCTCTGAGATTGAAAACCATGAAGGTTGCCGAGTTAGAGGTACCACTCAGATTAATAGAATTAGTGGTAATTTACATTTTGCTCCTGGTGCTTCCTACACTGAACCTGGTCGTCATGTTCATGATTTGTCATTATACAATAAACCAGACTATAAATTCAATTTTGACCATACTATTAATCATTTATCATTTGGAAATGATCCAAGCACCAATGCTATTATTGATAAACAATCATTGCATCCACTTGATGGTCATGCTAAGGTCAATGATATCAAGTATCATTTATATTCGTATTATTTAAAAGTGGTGGCCACTAGATTTGAATATCTTACATCTAAAGCAAAACCGGCATTAGAAACAAATCAATTTTCTGCCATCTTTCATGATAGACCTTTAAGAGGTGGTAAAGATCATGATCATCAACATACTCTCCATGCTCAAGGTGGTTTACCAGGAGTATTTTTCCACTTTGAAATATCTCCCCTTAAAGTAGTAAATAAAGAACAATATGCTAAAACCTGGTCCGGATTTGTTTTAGGAGTTATTAGTTCTATAGCTGGTGTATTGATTGTTGGATCCTTGTTGGATAGATCCGTTTGGGCAGCTGAAAGAGCCATAAAAAGTAAAAAAGATATATAGAATTAAAAGTTGTTTGTATTGGGTGGTGTCTATATATATACTATTTACATGTATTTAGTTGCATTTAAATATCATTTAATAAATGTTGAATTCCTTCATAATAATTCTTATCCAAATATTTGGATATTTCATCTTTAGTTAACCATAAATAGTTTGTGGAATCAGTTGGTTTGAATATTCCAGAGATAATATTCGATTTGATAAAAAATTCATGATTCCCTGCCTCTGATATGACATGACATGGTTTAGAGGAAACATTATAGTAGTTGAGCTGTTCTCCTCCTAAATTAATGATACCATCTTCTGCTAATTTATGCAAGGGAGTGTCAGAAGATGTAGTATCAGCAGGCATATCAAATTTAGGTAAGGTCCAGTTACCATCACCTTTGGATATAACCAAGTACAATGAACGCGATAACCTCCTTTCCAAGCTGGTCAAATCATTAGCTTTATCTGCCTCAGTACTACGAGAATTTGGAATAATCTTTCTTGATAAACTATCACCAGAATCTTCGTCAATGATCTCGCTTCCATCTTCAGCTTGCTTATAAGTCTTAGGCAAGTTTAATTCTTGTTTGAATCTCCGATCTCTTTGTTGCCTAAGCTCTGGTCTTCCGTCAGTGAACTCCAAGTTTGGGTTGTTATAAACTGGTGGTTTATTTAATTCTTTGAATTTTTGGTCTCCTAACGTTCCTTCTCTATAGTAAAACCATTTGGGGAAGGTCCACATTAATCTTTTCCATAACTCATTTTGGTATTTGTAGTACTGTTGTTCGAACTCGGGCAAGTCTCGAGTTATTATGGGGTTCCTGGCCAATAATAGCGTCGAACTGATCTTGGGAGCACTACTTATGCTATATCCTCTGATGCTTCTGATCATTATTGGATGCTGCTTTTTCAAAATTTTTCACTTATTTCTCATTTTTTTCGTTATTTGATAAATCGCTGCTGCACAACCATCCTTGGGCGAGGTGGGTATCGAGTTCGCACCAAGCTGGTACCACCACGTACCAGGAGCTGGGACCAAACGTGTAGCTAGGACCGTCTTCGCGCTCAGCTGGCTGTCCTTCGGCATTCTTTTTCGTGGTGTGCTGTCCGGGTAAGTTTCACGCATAGGACTATAAAAGGAACATCATTCCCACACTTTTTTTTTTCCTTCTCTTCGTTTCTTGCCTCATAAAGATCATTTTTTTTCCTCATTAAACTTATTTGGAGAGTACCGTTGGGTATATAAAATCGTGGAAAGGTTTGTATAATTGTGTTGCTAACACATTGGACACCTCTAAACTGTATATTTTATTTTGAGTATTTTATTACTGTTATCTGGTAATTTAAGATCATTCCAAAACAAAGAATAAGCTTCTATTGGGCGTTCAGTAGATAGATAGAGTAACATTAGAACATTCTATTTGAAGTTGAGAAAGTAAGGTGGAGCAGTTCGTCAGTTCGTTTGAGTAACACTAGTAAGTCAGATAGTAGTAGTATTAAGTCTTCGTACTTTTCTTCACCCGTATACATTTATTATTTCACTTTATTATAATAATTTTTTATTTTAAACAGACCAATGAGTGAAATTGAAAAATTTGAAAGTATATTAAAAGAAATTCCCAGTTTAAAGGCACCAGGAGTTTCTGGTTCACGTATTAAACAATTGACCGATATTGCCGTTAAGAATGTTAGCCAAGAATCCAGTTTAATTCCTATGTTATATTCAAATTGTAAATCCGTACCATCATCTCATAAATTAGGTTCTATGTATATTGTTGATTCAATTGTAAGAGCTTATGTTGATGAAGCAAGGAAACATAATGAAGAAATTAATTCTAATGCTCCTGAAGGTAGTTATGCTGCCGGAGTTTATAAAATTAGTGAATTAATTGAATCTTTAATGGATGACGCTTTAGAATTATCAATTGTCAAACCTCAAACAATTAAAATTTTAAAACTTTTAGATATTTGGGAAAGAGCTCAAACGTTTGACCCACAAATTATTAAAAGTATTCGATTAAATCATATGAAATCAACCACCCCCCCTGGTTCTCCTCCTCAAAAAGATTCTTTACCTGCAAGTTCCAATAAGTCTGAGGATTCTGGTAGTATTTTACTGGCTTTGGCTTCTTTAGCTCAAAAGTCAAACTCTAATAGTTCGACTCCTAATCCACAACCGGCTGTTCCAAATAATAATAATGTAAACGGTAACAATAACAACAATAATAAAGATAACGATGCCAATAATATCTTATCTCAATTATCTGCTATAGCTGGTGGTGGTTCTGGTGTAACTTCTAATGCCAGTGCAGGATCTAATAATAATATTCCAAATCAACCACCTGCTAATAACGAGCAGCAAATATTTAATATGCTTCAACAAATGCAGAATGGTAACAATGCTAATGCTATCCCTCAAATGGCTCAACAACCTAGGGATAGTCGTAGAATGGATTCGGGTTCTTCTGGTTATTCCAGAAGAAATAGATCTAGATCTCCTCCTCGTAATTCCGGTGGTAATAGAAGAGAAAGATCACCTATAAGATCTTCTTTCAACCCCCCTCCAAGTTTACCTCAAATACCCACCCGTAATACTCCACCTCAACAATTCCAGCAATTCCAACAACAGCAACAACCACAATTCCAACAACAGCAACAACCACAATTTCAACAACAGCAACAACCACCTTCTCAACAGTTTCCTCCCCAGGGTGAAGGAAGAAATCCTAATAATGGTTTTGTTCCCCCTGAAGAAATGGGTGGTGAGTTAAATGTACCTGGTACGCCTCATTATCGCCCAAGAAATGTAGGTTTCGATTCAACTTTACCACAAGGATCCTTCAAGGTTTTGTCTAGAACTTTATTCCTTGGTGGGGTTCCAAAATATATGGACCAAAAAGAGTTAGCTACTGTATTAAGACCTTATGCAGAAGTTCAGTCTGTAATTCTTAATAGTGAAAGAAGGCATGCGTTTGTTAAAGTTTATTCGAGAAGAGAGGCAGAACAAGTAATTACTTCTTTCAACAAAGATAATTCATTACCATTAAGAACTCGTTGGGGAGTAGGATTTGGTCCTAGAGATTGTTGTAATTATCAGCATGGAGTATCAATTATCCCTATTCAAAGATTGACCGAAGCTGATAAATCATGGGTAGTTCATGCTCAATGGGGTGGAACAGGTGGACAACCATTACTGAGTGGTATGGTAATTGATGAACCTGATATTGAGATTGGATCAGGTATTTCTTCTAAAGCTATGTCTAAGAAAATGCCTACTAATTCAGCCAGAAATGGACCAAAGTCAAACAAACCAGGTGAAGCTGATGATGAGGTTGTCAAAGCTGCTTTATTGAATCAAAATAGTATGTCACATGGAGCGAAACCAGAATTCACTACCATGAACCAATCTGCTGTCAATCCCTTGCAAGGATTGTTCAATAATAATCAACAGGCTCCTGGTCAGTCACCTCAAGTACCAAACCAGATGCCAGGTCAAATGCCACAAATGCCACAAATGCCACAAATGCCAGGGCAAATGCCAGGGCAAATGCCAGCCATGCCAAATCAACCGGGATTCATGCCCAATATGAACCAAGGTCAAAACCCAAACTTGGGAGCTCAATTGGCCAATTTCTTTAATCAGCAACAGCAATAACTAAATAGTTTATAGCATCTTTTTAAATTCATAATGTAAACTTTTATGTATTCTCTTTAATATCTAACTTACTCAAGCCATTGAGTGCTGCAGCATTTGCAGCCCAAAACGCGATCACCGATTTATCTTAAAAGGAAACGAGGTTGCAACATGTATAATAAGGACACAACGAGTCTTAAACGGACTCGTCTGTCACCAAATGCCCAAAAAATTACAGTACAAGACCTTAATGACTCTACCAATTCACGGGTCTTTGAAGGTTCTCTATCTTTGAAGAAAAAGAAGAGAAAAACATTTATCTATAACTCAGATAATGGAAAATCTGAGGATTACAATAGCCAGAAACAGTCCATTGCATCAACCTATGTTCCTAAAGGAAGTGACAGTGAAGGAGAAGATGGTGAGGAAGATGATGAATTGATAGATATTTCAAAGATGACAAAGACAAAGCTGCCATCGGCACCTAAACTTGACTTTTCAAAGTTCGATAATATGGTGGAGAACATCATTGGAAAGGACAAAATAACAAATGACGAGAGCGAAACGCTGCCCTCCAAACATAAATCTGCATATAAGCTCGAGTCACTGAAGCCAGATGGAAATGGTGGTGATATTGTACAAACTGTGCTAAATAACAGAGACCAACCAACGATCGCAGCCGTTAAAGCCAAATATAGTTCGAAAAAGATTCCAGAACTACCACGTACCAAGGGTCAATTACAGAAAAGAGTCAATAAACACTTAAAGTTAATCCCTAAGTTTTTAGATGGAGAGATATCCATGTCGTACTTTTATGGCTTGGCTAAGCAACAGCGTAGTAAGATTCCTAATGATACTTTAAGACAAAGAGATAAATATTTAATAGACTGGGATCAATTCACAGGAGGATATTACGGATTGAATCGCCAGTTCTTCATTGCTTCTCTCATAATATCCCAATACAAACCAGATTTAATTCAAAAAAGTACCAAGAATCCGACTCTTTCGTTTTGGGGGATTGAAGACTTTAGTAAATTTATTTTATCCAACGAAGTAATTGTGCGATTGGTCATGGAAGACTACCACTGTGATTTGGCTAAAGCGGAGTCTATAATACAATCTACCACGGAGTATGGAACTATAGTGGCTGACTCAGAGGCTCTTGAAGATGATGCAAATTCAGAAAATGATAGCACTGGTAAGAGTCACCGAGACAAGTCAGAGAAAGGAGGAGCTTTAGATGCTATTTTTGGAACAGAGTAGCTTATATTTATATTATTTTTTCTATTATGAATAGTCTGTAGCCATTTAGAACCCTACAATAAACTATCTATACTGTACATTCAAATTGGATATTCTATAGTGGTTATGTAGTGTCCAGCCCGAACCGTTACGGTACATTTTGCACCACCGAGAATCTGGAAAATCTCATCTACTATAGTTAACTACTATTTTAATCTTCCTTTACTGTAAGATTTTATAATTGTCAAAGTGCTTAAGGGTATAGTTCAGCCGTGGGTGGTATCTCCAGCCATTAGGAAATTGATCCCAACTAGTATTTTGAAATTTTCTGGGGTTCGTCATTTTCATTCTGGAGTTCCTATGTTTAAAGATAAAGTATTCATAAATAATTTAGCTGCTACGGCAATCACGGGTAGTGATGCTTGGAATCGTCCAACAGCTCAACCAATATCTATATCAATTGAACTAAATACAGATTTTTCCAAGGCTTCTCAAACCGATAACTTGAAATATTCTTTGAACTATGCCGTGATTTCCAGGCATGTTCTGGAATTTATGAAGCTTAATGAACAAAAGAACTTTAAGTCAATTCAGAACATAGGAGAAGAAGTCAGTAAAATAGTATTGGATGAGAAGAAGGGAGGTGGTGAACAGGGAACAATTACTGTGAAAAGTTCCAAATCAGAAATAAGAGCAGATTGCATAGAATATAAGTTGACCCGAAATAGACATGAATCATTGCTGATTTTAGATACGATAAATGTTAGAAAGTTAAGGCTTTTGACAATCATAGGGGTATTCACATTTGAGAGACTTAAGCGTCAACTAGTTGATATAGATCTCTCTATAGAATTATTGCCTACCCATAATGTCCAGATCCATCAAATCATGGATGAAATTACTCAGTATGTTGAGAGTTCTAATTTCAAAACTGTGGAGGCATTAGAACTGACAATTGGTCAATTGATCTTTCAAAATCATGGTATTCATATCAATAAGGTTATTGTATCTGTCACAAAGCCAAATGCTATTACGTACACCGATGGAGTAGGTGTTCAATCTGAATTAAATGAAGAGAGATTCAAGGACCTAGAGAGATTGGAGATCAAACAATCAAATGATTCTATCCAGAATACAGAGGCTTCAGAGTTCAATTTGCCAGTTAGTGACCAGATTGATACCTCAGGAGAACATATTGCATATATCGCCTTTGGGTCAAATGAAGGTGATCAGATCGAGAATATTAATAAATCAATCCAGTTATTAAACGACCTTGATCTACCAGTGATAGCTACCTCATCCATGTATATATCGAAACCAATGTACTATACTAATCAACCAGATTTTTTTAATGGGGTATTAAAAGTAAAGGTGAATAATAAGACTCCTCACGAGGTACTAAAGATATTGAAGGACATTGAATATAACCATATAAGTAGAGTCAAAGAGTTTGATAACGGACCTCGATCTATTGATTTAGATATCCTTCTTTTCGACGAAATTACGATTAATACCAAAGATTTAACTATTCCTCATAAATCAATGTTGGATAGAACCTTTGTGTTACAACCTTTATGTGAATTAATTAGACCTGATTTCATCCACCCAATTTCTGCAGAACCTATCCATAACCACTTGAAAGAGTTATTGAAAAGTACACCTAATGAATCTGTTCAAGAATCAAATAAGCTCATGCAGTTTCTTCCTTTAAAAAGATTAAATAATGATGCAAACCCGTTTAAATTCGATTTGTTATCAAATAAATCTCCTACCTTGATGATGGGGATTTTGAATGTAACCCCAGATTCTTTCAGTGATGGTGGAGATAACTACGATGTTGATATAGACCAAGTGATCACAAATTGTCGTAAACTAATAGAAGAAGGAGCTCTAATAATCGATATTGGTGGAGTTTCCACCAGACCAGGGAGTCAAGAACCTTCAGAGCAAGAAGAATTAAATAGAGTACTTCCTATACTTAAAGCCATTAGAACCCATGAGGATCCTCAATTATCCAACTGTTGGATATCCATCGATACTTATAGATCCAAGGTGGCTGATGAATGTTTGCAACAAGGAGCAGATATTATCAATGACATCTCGATGGGATTATATGATGATAAACTCTTTGAAGTAGTTGCAAAACATCAATGTCCTTATATCTTAAATCATACCAGAGGCAATACCAAAACCATGTCGAAATTAACCACCTATGAAGCCAACAGTAACGAAGATATTATTGAATTATTGATAGATCCTGCAAGAGGACAAATTTCTGACATTAGTGAATCACCAGAAGTGAATAATCTAATCCATGGGATATGCAGAGAACAAACTAATCAATTATTAAGGGCCTATAAAGCCGGAGTAAAAAAATGGCAAATAATTTTAGATCCAGGTATAGGATTTGCCAAAAGTTTACCCCAAAACTTGGCCATTCTCAAGTATAGTCACTTCATGAAATACTATTCCACAATTATTAATGAGAAACAAAATGATAAAATCGTGGAAAACTATACCAGTTTCAATTCCCTCCCGTTATTATTGGGGCCATCCCGTAAGAAATTTTTAGGGACTTTGAACGGAGAACCAGAGGCCAAGGATCGAGTTATAAGCACAAGTGCAGCCATCATGGCATGCATACAACAAGAGACTAACATAGTTAGAGTTCATGATACTAAAGAGATTAAAAAGACTATAACTATTGGAGATGCAATCTTTAAACAACTTGTTGACAGTAATCTATCCGGGTAATGAAAATCTGATAAAAAATACTCCGGTGATGGCAGTTTTTCAATTTGCACTAAAAAAAAAATGAGAAATTAGGAGGCATTTATAGTGAGAAGGAAATTCAAAAAATTTTCACTCGTCACAAACATCTCATTGAAGAAGTAGTAATCCCTTTTTTTTTAAGGTATTGTAACGAGAGTAGTGAGTTGTGTGATTGCGTGAGTTGTAGTTAGCAAGTTGCGTGAGAGAGAGATTTAGAGAAAGAGAAAGAGAAACGAATAAAATGGCAACTATTTTCCCAAGAGCTTGCTACAAATGTGGTGAAGTTGGACATTTAGCTGATAATTGTGAACAAGAAGAAAGATTATGTTACAACTGTCATAAACCAGGACATGAATCCACTGAATGTACCGAACCCAAACTGACTGAACATAAACAATGTTACTTGTGTGGTGATGTTGGACATGTTCAATCTGATTGTCCAACTCAAGAACAAGGATCCAAGTGTTACAATTGTGGTAATTTTGGACACATTTCTAAGAACTGTAATGCTGCTCCAATTGAAGGAGCTGCCCCAATCAGAAAATCTGGATTCAGATCTCCTGCTACCAGTTGTTACAAATGTGGAGGTCCAAACCATTTTGCTAGAGATTGTCATGCTGCTGGTGGTACCAAATGTTATGCTTGTGGTAAACCAGGTCATATTTCTAAAGAATGTCGTTCTGGTAATGTATCTGCTAAGGCTTGTTACAAATGTGGTGAAACCGGTCACATTTCCAGAGAATGTGCTGCTTGAGTAAAAGCTTTTTTTTTTGTATTTCTGTATGTCTACTTATGTATGTAAAATTTTAAGATTTGAATATAACATATTATAGTTCTATTATCTGGTTGATTGTGAAAAATCCACTATGACTTCATTTCCATCAATTATACATCCTTGATGAAGTTTATCATATGCCAACTCTGCTTGTTCAATTTTATTGAACTCTATAAATCCATACCGTTTGGAATTACCTTCTTTATCCTTAACCACCGTACTATTAACCACTTGCCCGAATCGACTAAATATTATCTCTAATGAAGGAGCTGTGGTGATAGAATTTAAGTGAGTGACAAATAAAATCGTGGGGGATGGTTCTACTTTATAATGAGGTAAATCACCAATTAACTCCAATGTCAATGCCTCAATATTGGTGTTGGCCTTTAATTGAGGAAAGTTCATGGTCGAAAGCTGGTTATCATCAGGAAATTGACTTTTAGGTATCAATGAATCAATATTAGGAGGGTCTGGATATGGATCATGTAATATATGGGTATGTAAGATTCTGATATCTTTAGTACCATCCGACTCGTTCACACGCATTAATGTATCGAATCCTTCCTTAACAATACCAAAGGGGTAATATTCCTCAAGAAATGCTTCATCAATATCAATGTCAGGCAGAAGATTAATGGAGAATTGGGACTTGATAACATTATGGTTATGCTTAACAAACGACACCAATCCCACGGGTTGATTTAATATTGTTATCGAATCTTTATCTCCCTTAACTCCTAGTCCTGCGTCATCACCGTTTCCAGCTACCGTACTATCATAATCCTGAACATCCGAAAAATAATTAATAGCATGCTCTTGCACCAGTGGAAATCCTGGAACCCCACACAATACACGGCGATTTTTCTGTAATCCAAACAACAAACTAAAGAAATAGTATTTGATTTTACATAGTTTAATGAAGTTATAACTACCTATCAGGTCCCTAATCACCAAATCCACCACCAAATTCCCTTCGGTGGTCTCCACTAATACGCTCATCGACAATGTTTGAAAGAGATTTGTCTACAGTTTTGCAGGCCATTTGCCTGAAAGGGATTTTGTCTCAAATCGCATTATCGTAAGTGTCCCTTTATGGCATAATGTATTTACCATGACACCCGAATAGACCCACGTACATGTACCACTTAGGGGTAGATCCAAAATACGACATGAGCGAGGCTAGAACAAACTGCTGCCAAGGTTTAAGACAATAGTTAAGGTTTTTTCCAAAACTTATCAACCGGGTCGTGTGCGGGCCCCATCCTCGTATTGCCTATTACATCCGCAGGGTAATTGGAAATTTAAGGAGCAAAAAGGAACTGACTTGGTAATCAAACATAATCGTTGTTAGACACAAGTAAAAGTCTGGCGGAGGTTTAGGAGGATAGATCTTATAAATAAGATACAGCATAGTGGTTCCAGTGGGACAGTAGTAACTATAAAAAACTAAACCCCGACAAAAAACAGTTGGTGATAATGAACTTTAATGCAGTTGATATAAAGCCAGAAGGGGGTGAAGCCGGAGCTTGGGAACTCAGTCATCAGGAATGTGAAAAGTATGCTAATCAATTTCCAGACCCCAATGAATTAAATCACCAAAATATGTTTCAGCTGAATGGGTCACCAAATAATAATGGTTATAATAATTTCCAACCATTTGCATCTATTGATTCTTATAGTGATAATTCATCACCATCAACTAATGATGGACATTTGATGCAAATTGATAATATTAATTTTAAGGATGCTAATGCTGTTTATGATTTGAATCCATCATTTGGGTTCAATGGAGATGTGATAAATGATGTTTATAATAATGATAAATCTATTAAAACTCCTATTAAAACCAAGAAGCAAACTTTAGATGCTAAAGATGCCCTTTTATTAAGTAAAGATGATTCAGAATTAACTGAAGCAGATTTACAAGAAAAGAGAAAAGCTCAAAATAGAGCTGCTCAACGAGCATTTAGGGAACGGAAAGAGACTAAATTGAAAGATTTACAATCTAAATTGGCCAAAAGTGAAGATGAAAAACAACGGTTAATAGATGAATTGGAAAAAGTCCGAAATGGGACATTAAAGATGCAAGCAGAAAATGAATTTTTAAAATCCAATAAAGTTACCAATAGTTCTCATGCAAATCTTGGATTTGGAATTCCTAAAAATCAAGGTGAATTCATAGATCGAGTATTATCAGGTAAGGATCATGTACTTAATGAAGCAGAATTAAATCGAGTTTATGATTCTCCTGAAAACGGTCAGAAAGTTTTGGTTATAGGAGCTGTATGGGATTATTTGTTATATAGAGCCGATGAAGATAATTTAAATCTTGATGTGGTAGAAGTTATGTCCAAATTGAAGGGCCATGAAAAATGTCATGGTTGGGGGCCTGCTTATAGTATTGATTTAGTTGACCGATTAATTCTTGAATGTTCTCAGTAACTTAATGATCTGTAACCTGTCAAGCGATTGGGCTTATGGACTTTATGGACTTTATATGCTTATGAACTTTACGTTGGGTTATGGGTGTTCTTGTTTGTATTTATATCATTTAATTTGCAATTTATTCAAATCATGTAGATGTGTATCTACTGTGACCCTTGTGTAACAGTCTAGACACAATATATAACACAGTACTATAACTGCCACTAGTTGGTGGTAACTACTAACTATAACTATCACCGGGTCGTGGCGCTAACAAGAAGTTTCTAGAAGCAAGCGAGACTGATTTAAATATTTCAACCATTCTTCAACAACCCGTTAAACAACTTAAGTAACGTCCACCATGTCAGCCGACGAATTCAAAGCTGAAGGGAATAAGTACTTTGCTCAAAAAGATTTTAATAAAGCCATTGAATATTTCACAAAAGCCATTGAAGCTTCTCCTACCCCAAACCATGTGTTATATTCCAATCGGTCTGCCAGTTATGCTTCATTAAAAGACTTCCCACAAGCCTTAAAAGATGCAGAAAAATGTGTAGAAATCAATAGTTCTTGGGCCAAAGGATATAATAGAATTGCTGGAGCTCAACATGGATTAGGTAATTTAGATGATGCTAAAAACTTTTATCAAAAAGCATTAGAAATTGATGCCTCAAATACTCAAGCTAAAGATGGTTTAAAATCAGTTGAAGATGCTATAAATACTAGAAATTCCCAACCAGATATGGGATTAGGAGCTATGTTTTCAGATCCAAATTTGATTGAAAATTTAAAGAAGAATCCAAAGACTAAAGATTTGATGAATGATCCTGAATTGGTACAAAAGATTTTAAATATTAAACAAAACCCTAAAGCTAATGCTATGCAATTTATGTCTGATCCAAGATTAATGACTGTGATGGCTGCTTTAATGGGTATTGATATGGATCAACCTGAACCTCCAACTCAACCTCAATCGGCACCCGAACAAAAGAAGGAAGAACCAAAGCCTCAACCTAAATCTGAACCTAAAAAGGAACCAGAAGATGTAGAAATGAAAGAACCAGAAGATGATTCGAAAGTTGCAGCTGATAAGTTGAAGGCTGAAGGTAATGGTTTGTACAAACAAAAACAATTTGATGAAGCTATAGCTAAATATACTGAAGCTTGGGACACTCATAAAGACATTACTTATTTAAATAATAGATCAGCAGCTGAATTTGAAAAAGGAGATTATGAAAGTGCTATCAATACTTGTAATCAAGCTGTTGAAGAAGGAAGAGATATGAGAGCTGATTATAAATTAATTGCTAAAGCTTTTGCTAGATTAGGAACTATATATTTGAAGCAAGACAATTTATCAGAGGCAGTTAAATATTTTGATAAATCCTTAACTGAACACAGAACTCCAGATGTTTTAAATAAATTAAGATCCACTCAAAAGGAAATTAAAGTTAGAGAAGCTCAAAGTTATATCAATCCAGAAAAAGCTGAAGAGGCTAGATTAGAAGGTAAAGAATACTTTAATAAAAGTGATTGGCCAAATGCTGTTAAAGCTTATACTGAAATGGTTAAAAGAGCTCCAGAAGATGCTAGAGGTTATTCTAATAGAGCTGCAGCCTTGGCTAAATTAATGTCATTCCCAGACGCAGTTCAAGATTGTAATAAAGCTATTGAAAAAGATCCTACCTTTATTAGAGCTTATATTAGAAAAGCTAATGCTCAATTAGCCATGAAAGAATATGCTCAAGTTATTGAAACTCTTAGTCAAGCTAGAGAAAAAGATGTGGAATTAGGAAGTAAAAATCTTCATGAAATTGATCAATTATCTAATAAGGCTCTGGCTCAAAGATTTCAAGGTATTGAAGGTGAAACTCCAGAACAAACCATGGAAAGAGTTTCTAGAGATCCTGAAATTGTTAATATTTTACAAGATCCAGTAATGCAAGGAATCTTAGGTCAAGCTAAAGATAATCCAGCTGCTTTACAAGATCATATGAAAAACCCTGAGGTTAGTAAAAAGATCAATATGTTAATAGCTGCTGGTGTCATCAGAACTAGATAGTCGTGTCATCCATGTGTATAGTTCTAATATAGTACAATGCTTATGTTTAGTCGTAGTGTAACAATGCTCATTTGTCTCACCCGATTACGAGAACTTTTCCGGATTGTGGGGATTATAGGGGTAGATGGTGGTAGCTTTGGTTCGGCCACTTGGGACCCGGATTACTTTTAGCTATCACAACATAGCTTATTCAACCATCCAGTAATGTCAGAATATAATAATCCAGTCCTTTCAGGATTTAATCCTGATCCCTCTGTGTGTTTAGTGGATGGAATATTTTTTGCAGCTACTTCTTCCTTTGGATTCTTCCCCGGAATCCCTATATATATCTCGCTTGATTTGGTCAATTGGAAGCAAATTGGAAATGTTATATCTCTGGAAGACCAAGGAATCATTTTAACCAAGACAGGGTTAAACGTACCAGGTACTGGAGATGTTCATATGAGTGGATTATTTGCTCCTACCATTAGGTATCATAAAGGAAGGTTTTATTGTGTTTGCACAAATCTTATCCCAGAAACTTCAGACTCGGACTTTTATCCTTACAATTTCATTTGTTATACGGATGATATCTGGTCGGGCAAGTGGTCTAGGGCCCATTACATTGATAACTTTTATGCCATTGATCCCTCATTATTCTGGGATGTTGATGATAAATGTTACCTACAAGGGGCTTTTATTTATGGTTATGATAAGGAAGTAGCCAATTCCATTCATCAGTTTGAAATCAACCCTAACACGGGTCAAAGGCTTTCGGAGGAGTACGAAATTTGTGCTGGATGGTCCAAAATAGTCAGTGAAGGTCCTCATATGTATAAGAAAGATGATTGGTACTATTTGATATTTGCAGAGGGAGGTACTTTCAATGACCATATGCTTTGTATAGCCAGATCCAAGTCCGTCAAGGGCCCGTTTGAGCCTTACGACAAAAACCCTATTGCTACCAACAAACATGATATCACCCAGTACGTCCAATGGGTGGGTCATGGAGAACTATTCCACGACCAGGATGGTCAGTACTGGGCCCTCTTATTAGCTGGTAGAAACACCTTCAAACCCCAACATCCCCTTAGTAGAGAAAGTTTTTTGACTCCAGTCCACTGGCCCGTCAATGGCTGGCCCCAAGTGGAAACCGTCAAGGTCAACATGAAGGTTTCTCACAAGCTACCAGAGTCCCATGGTAAAGTTGAAGATCTTGTACCCGAATGGTTTAAACAAGACTTGTTCGCCAGGTACTTGTTCATAAGACAACCAGTGGCAGCTGATTATTCATACAATCATGACAGTCACTTGATTAATTTGCAGCCAAATCCCAATAACTTCACATCCATGAAAGGACCGGTTTCATTCGTAGGGAAACGGCAACCTGACTTGGTCAGTGCTTTGCAAACCACCATGACTCCAACCCAGGTCCCTGGCAGTAAGTTTGGTGTATGTGTTTATAAGGACCCAGCCAGGTTTTTCGAGCTTGGATTCAATGGTGGTGAATGTGAAAATGGTGAGATTTATTTAGCTGTCAAGACATTAGCAGGCCATAAGACCACCAGTAAACCCGTCTCCAAAGCTGCCAGCGTAGGCTTTAAGGTCTTGTCCACCGAACAGGAGTACAGTTTCTATTACGACTGTGGAGACGGGTATCAGTTATTTGACACCGTGGACACTGCTGATATCTCAGCACCTGAATTTACGGGAACCCTCTATGGAGCATTTAATATGGGGGAATGTCCGGTTACTCTCACCGAGTTTTAGGGGCCAGGGACGGTGAAGTTCCAGATATAAAATAAAACCCACTAGAGCCTATATAACTATACATTGCAATACACAAGGTCCACCCCAGACAGTTCTGTGGAGCCCAGACAGTTCTGGTTGTAGTTCCGTAGGTACCAGGGAATTGCGGAGGAATTTGTAAGGGAACGTCAAATTCGGCGAGTGAGACTGGAAAGTTTTTTTTTTCTTTTCGGGCCGTATAAATCGAGTGAACCTTATTAGATGCCACCAATATAAATTGGTACTACGTGAAGGGATAATAGGTATTAATAGTATCTTTAAGGTAAATAAAACAGGCATTAGTCAGGTGAAGGCTGAAAGAAACCGCTTATAGTAAGCAATTGTCCAACAAAAATGAGTGATGCAGATCAACTAAAACCAACAAATCCAAAGACCAATAAAGTAACTACTACCAATGTATTATTTTTCATTCCTAATTTAATTGGATACTTTAGAGTACTAACTGCGGTTGGATCCTTTTTATGTATGAAAAATCATCCTTATTATACTTTTATCTTGTATGGGATCAGTGGATTTTTGGATGCATTTGATGGTTATGCTGCTAGAAAATATAATCAAGGTACTAGGTATGGTGCTGTATTAGATATGGTAACTGATAGATGTGCTACTTCTTCATTAATTTGTTATTTATGTGTTATCTATCCTAAATATTGTGTGTTATGGCAATTGTTAGTATCATTAGACTTATCTTCTCATTATATGCATATGTACGCTATGATGTCAAGTGGTTCAAGTTCTCATAAAAATGTCGATGCTACTAATTCAAAAATCTTATTGTTGTATTATTCTAATAAGACAGTATTATTTGTGGTTTGTCTTGTTAATGAATTATTTTATGTGGCATTGTATTTACATTCATTTCAATTTTTTTGGTTAGGTACTGTATTGGCTTGGTTAAGTGTTCCTATTTGGACTTTTAAACAGTATACTAATGTGGTCCAGTTGAAGGCTGCTGCCATGATTTTGGCCAGTATGGATGCTGCTGAAAAGTCAAAATCGGCTTGAGTAGGGTTTTTCTTTAATTATCCATACCTAAAATTCTTCATCTCCTCATTATAAATGGTTGTTTGAACCATCCTCTGTTTTTTTTTTTTTTTTTATTTTATTTTTATCCTTTTCTTCTAATCTGGTCTTTTCCGTAATATAGCCTTTATTTATATACATACATCTATATATTATATTACAATATTATATTTTAAATATGCCCTAGAGTTCGACCTGATCATGTTATTAATATTTATTCATTTTAAGTACCCGTAATCAATTTCTTCTAAACTTCTTTTGGTCACCTTCTCTAATGATATCTTACTGTGCTCTAACAATTCTGAAGAATTTTGCAATATTGCCATTGCTTGTTCTAATTGGAAACACTTCTTAAGCATTACTAAATTAATTGACTTCTTAAACCCTCCGATGCTGGAATTTAAATACCTTAAGAAACCATTGAAAAGTTGTTTTTCAGTCATACCAATTTGAGAACTTGTTTCCTGCTTCATAATATTATAACATGAAACTGATAAGTTATAATATGCTGATGAGATGAATTGTTTGTTACCGGTCATTAATATGCTTGTCATCTTTGCTCGTAATATGTTATAACTATCCACATAACTTTGGATATTGTTTAGTATGGATGTGAAGATTATTATCCCCTCTACTATAATAGTAGTGAATCCAATCCGTTTAGCTTGTTGTAGCTGTTGAATTAACAAAGATATTGCCCGCATGGGGACTCCAGAACAATCGAAGATTCGACACTTCAATAAGTTCAACCTCATGATAATGGATATATTGGTTCTAGTTTGTGACGGCTCTTTACTCATCTCCGACAAGAAATTCGATACTATACTTAATGCTTTAGAATTGTTTCCTAGGGAACTTTCTACGTCAGCCTGGAGGTAAACCAATTCTGTTTTTAATTCAATATCTTGGATATCATCATCCATCAACATGGTCATCAACTTATTGGCGAATTTCAACCTTCCTTTCTGAAGATTGATACTAACTAACATGATAAGTCGTCTGATAGTCCATGATCGGAATAACGATAAATCTTGCCCCACTTTATGTTTTAATTCATTGATGCTGTGATATCCTAGTTCTGTATCTCCTTTCATATAACTCAAGTAGGATTTTCTAATTTCTATTGAAATTTCATCTGCCTTGTTACCAGACTTTCGAGCCGATTCTAAGGCGATCTCCGAATATAAGTCACTCAATACCGAATTTCCGATTCTACTCCAAATTACTGATGACATTTCCATGGATTTTATAAATGATGGTAAATTATCATTGATAGATACATAGACAGCTTTGAATAAACTTTCTAAATATTTATTCATCGATCCACCATTGTCGATTATATGGAGGGCCTCAAAATGATAACTGGTACAGTATAGCAGTAGTGATACAGTTTTGGACTTCTTTACTAAAAAGTCTAATAAATGCAGTTCATTATTATTATGATAAAAGTTTTGTACATCCCATAATTGGGGTTTATTTCTCATGAAATTGAATAACCAGCTCAATATGTAAGTTAAGGTGATATTATCCCTATTCTCCCTCGCTACTGAAATAGCTTCTTCAATAGCATCCAATGCTTTTTCATCTTCACCAAAATATTGATGTAAACTAGCTCTAGAAATCAATGCAAAATGATAAAAGTATTTCGAATTATTAGACACCATATAATCAAAATATTGGTGTAATGCTTGAAAAGATCCCTGATAATCCATTTCATGCAAGCATTCTAAATATTTAATGTAATAGTACGAAGGAATACTATTCAAATTTGCACTTTGAATCAGATAGATATTGGATGTATTAGATGTCATTAGTTTCATAATATCTCTTAAATGCTTAGGTATGTTCAGACCATAAGTCTCTAAAAGTTTGATCTGTTTATCCAACAAGGTTTGAATATTATACTTAGATATAGGTAGAACATTCATGCGATGATTTTTTGTCAAATCTTTAGGAAATGATATATCAGTATCTAAAGCATCATCCAATTTATTCTTTAGACTTAAAAATAGTTTCTGATCCTCTTCTTCAGTTTTACCTTTAAATTTAACATTCTTGTAGTCATCTTGTGACAGGTCTGGTTCAGAACGACAAGGCAAAGAATCATCACCTACTAAAGTTTCAAATAAGGACCTCGATGGTTCTCTATAACATACAAACGCTTCAAATAATAAAAATAACTCATCAAAATGCAACAAATGAACACTAGCAGCAACTCTCAGCACAAACCTACCAATTAGAGACCTTGGGGAAAACTTGGTCGAAGGATCTATATACATGCTGTTGCTACTACGGGCCGACCCAGAACCCAATTTTTCATTATCATTATAAACTAGCATGCTTGGATCACTTACTATCTTGATCATATCCTTAACAGCAGTAGCCAATGTTTCAACCGAGTCCATGTTCCATAATGCTGTCAACAAAAGCTGTTGAATAGATTCCTTAAGATCATCACTCCACTGGCTATCTGAGGTACTCCTCTTCCCAAAACTATAGCCGTATCTATCAATATCCCGTAGCACCTTATTTATAAAATCCATGGCCGTGGGAATCACTACAATCTCGTCATTGTTGTCGTATATAGGTTCACTCTGGATCAATTGGATGATGGAAATCGGTACAGTTTCACATCCCTGGTGGTCAACCTTGCAAATATTATAGGCAGAAATCAATGCCAATATGGCAATGTCCTGAGGCGATACATCTTCCGATAGTAGAATCTGAACATTCTCCTTATCCATGGTCGCTATGGTTCTTGTACAACACCTCTGTGTAGATGTTTGTTAGAGCGACCGCGTAGCCTGGTGCGGATCTGTGGACCTATTTATACCCTTTGTGGGCTTCATTTATGGACCTATTTGAATGTTTGTGGAGATAATCTACGTAAGTATATAAAGTTATTTAGGCTACTCGTCATCCGAGTCATCATTTATGTCAATGGATGGCATCTCGAAGTCAGAACCTTCATCGTTGGCCTGGTCTTCCGCTGATGGTTGGTCTTGCAATGGTTCTTCTGTTGGTTCAACATCAGTGGTATCACCACCAGAGGCACTAGCAGGCCCGGTTTCTTGTTTGTGGTTGGCCTCCGATTCATTTTTGACTTCCAGTTGATTTGTGGTCTCGGTTGTAGTAGACTCAATGGATGTCTTAAATTTGAGAACATTTGCACCCAGGTCTTCTACTGGGTTATCTTGCTCTTGTAGATCAGATTTAAAAACCTCAACTTGTTCTATCTTGACCTTCTTGTTCTCTTCTGGTGCCCAAGATTCACTTGGTAAATTCACGTCATCAATGGTTCTCTTAAGGGAGATGTCACTCATGACACTAGGACGATTATAGGAGTCAGGATCAGCTGGAGTGTTGTCCACTGCATTTGATTGATCATCCATCTCGTGGTCGTCATCGTCATCTTGTATTCCACTGCTCTTAATGAGTACGGGTAATGGTGGGAACCTTGGGTTGTTGAACACACTGATTAAAGGATCATTTCCCAAGATCTGAGACACTATAGGGAGAACAGATACCTTTTCGAACCCTGGATAGATGACTGCATTGATTAATAAATCTCTCAACTCAGGTGAAACATAATTGTTGTGACTATAGTTTATAGATTGGACTGTTTCTACGATTATGTATCTCATAATCTTGTAATACTGTGTCAGAGGTAACTCCATTCTAGCAATCACTGAACTAACAAATGATCTGACAGTGCTGGTAGTATCAGCTGGTACTTGATTGTCAAATAAGTGGCTATGGGACAAGAGGTCGGCCAAAGGTACTGCCAGATGATTTTTCTTCTTTGACTTTTTATTCCCAGTATTGGAAGGGACCCCATTAGCTGGTTGGTCTTTGGGACCGTTGCTACCACTTCTTGGCTCTACTAATATGAGAGCCATGTCAACGATACGAACTAATTGTTGGGGCTCTTGATACACTTTAACCAACCCTAAGAGATGTCTGGTGGTATTCAAAAGGTGAACCATAAATGATTCGTACTTTCTGACTAGTTTAACGTCGATGGTTCTTTTTTCCATAGGTATGGCTGTCTCCAAAACAGACAAAAGATCACTCATGTACATGATGACTGGATTTTGGTAAGTATGGATTAAACAATCGACAATGTCTAATGTATTATTTTGAATGTTCATCAATATGGAATTGACCAAATCTTTAGTGGCATCGTCACGGATATCTCTTTTGAAAGGTAAAAGATTGGTATTAAACCCAAAAATAAGTCCCACCAATCCAATAAGTTTCCCCATAGGTAATCTAATACAGTATTTGGTATCTGTTGTGATGAATCCTACCAATAAGTATATCAATACTTCCAAGTTGTCTGATAACTGCAATAAGGATTCGGGTTCAGAAAGATCTATTTGCAAATACGGCAACAACCTCAGGTCATTTGCTCCTTCATTCATCCGAAATTCTGGATGAGATAATCCTTTCCGTAACTCCTCATCATGGGAAAGATCAATTAAATCACCAAAAATATTCATAATATCAACAATCTCATTGATTATATTGGACAATTTTGTACCCCATACACCCTCAGGTTCTGACTTTTCAATCACAGGTAAAAATGCATAACACCTGGCAATGGCCCTCTTGAGGTGTTCAGGATAAGCAGTGAAATCTTCCTTAATGAAACTAAGTAATCTACTATTTAACTTATTACCAAATGGTCTAAAAGTATTGGGATGGTGACTCATTATATTTGTTAAGGAGGTAATAACTAAGCTTGGATTCAAATCAATATTGTTCAAGTACAATTGAATAATAACTGGTAACTTTGGAGTCAAGATTTCTCTTGTCAACGTTGGTTTACCTCTGATTTCATCACATAACTTATTCAAGCACTCGATGGTACCGGTGAATAATTTTATATTGGTATTAGCATTAGTGGTTTCTAGAACCTTTATCAATGCATTGATGAATTTTAGTCCATGAGTACTCAAGATTTCATAATTTTCAACAAGAACCTGTAAGATAGTCACCCCAAACCACTTATTGTATAAGGTGTGCGATTGGATTAAATTGATGGTTCTTGATACCAAATGGTTTATTTCCGATTTGGATTGTATATGTAAATCTTGTATGTTAAACTTGAGGGCCCTGGCTACTGGAACTATAGAACCTGGGGCCTCCAACTCCTTTACTATGGCATTTAAGGGCATGGACATGGTGTAGGTTAGGCTAACGCACAGTGAAAAATTTCGACCCGAGATGAGATGCTCCGATGAGATGGGGTGGTCCGCGATAATTTACTACCACCAATTACTGGTATTACTGATACTACTATGGTTAAATTACTTGTATATTAAAATTTCATTGTACTTAGAATCAACAATAGGATAACTTGGGCCAACTGAAAGCTAGTTATACCCTTGTTGTATGTGGAATCTTTTTTTTTTTTGCTTATTTTTAATTTCTTTGTAAAGATCTAACAAATAAAGTCTAGAAAGAACAACGAAAAACCAATAAAGACCAGCTAAATGTATTGGTCTAAAAGGCCAACAAAACCAAAAGGCTCGTAAGGTTTACCGGCACCTTCAAAGAATTTGGACATAGACTCAACCCAATGTAATCTCAAAGAATGCAACATGGCAGAAGTACCTTCCATGACCACCAAAATCACCACGGTTAACACAAACCACATACCAAATAAGAATACCGTCATCAAAACACCAGCGATACCTGTAGTACCAAAAGCATTTTGAATAGTCATGGTCCATAAAACGGTAGATAATTGAGCATGAGCTAATGATAAGGCCCATAATCTAAGGTAAGAAGCAGTATGACTAACACAGTTCAAGCAGAATTCAATAGTATGAATGACTTGATGGATCATTATATCTCCAAAACTGTGAGGTTCCTCATCTTCTTCATCATCACCGTGACCAGCTGGTTGGTCTTCCGGTTGTTCTTCTTCGTTGTGTTCTTCAATAAGGTTATTTTCATCGTCTGAGTTAAGCTTATGATATTCAGCTTCTTGGTCAAATTTTCTCTTAAAATATAATGGTTTAACTAAAAGTAACCAAGGAACACAAATCAAGGCCACCAATAATAAGAAAATTTGAACTGTAGATTGACCAGGATACAATTGTTCAGCAATGGTACCAGGAGCTAAGAACATAGAAATTAACATGTTCAATAACCCTGGAGGAGTTTGATTAATACTGTACCAATCAACACACCATTTGTAAACAATACAAAGTGATAAGTATCCAAAAATACCTTGCATGAATAATAACCCAGGAATGAAGTTACCAATAATATCAATCATACGGTCAAAATATAAATAATTGACAAGGGAAAAACAATATGAGTAACTCATATGTAAATAACCCATCAAGATTGATAATTTCATTTTATAAGAATTGGTGAATAAAAGGGCATTTTCAGCCCCATGCCAAGCAGGATCTAACCCAATAGGATAAACACCACCATCTGATTTAGCAGTAAGAGTTTCACCTATGTTAAATTCCAGGGGATAATTCCAACGAGATTGGAAGAAAGTTAATGACTTGGAGAAGATATCATTATATAAGAACCCAGTATACATGGAAAATAATCCCATTAATAATAAGATGTATCTACCAGTAAAAGCCATATCAAAAATTTCATCTCTCTTCATAGCACCAATTTTTTTCTCATTAACTACCAAAGCTAATGCAGCCAAACTCAAAATCATCCCATGACCCAAATCACCAAACATAATGGCAAACATGAATGGGAAAGTAATCACGGTAGGTAAACCAGGATTAACTTCTCTGTAAGTAGCAATTCCATAAGCATCACAAATATTTTGGAAGGCAGCAGTGAATTTATTGTTCCTATGGAAAGTAGGAGGAGTTTTGGTAGTATCCAAGATGTTAACAATGGTAGGAATATTTTGAGAACTATTTTTTACTGTATTGTGTAAATAGTCAATGGTATCGGTAGGAATCCACCCTTCAGCGATTAAAGTTTTTCTAGAACCATCATAATCACACAAGTTCATAGCCTTATAAACGGCTTTTTCTCTAGCAATAATTTCCCACCATTTAGATAAATCTTTAGAAATGGCAATCAATTCCGAATTTAAAGCCAATTCGGATTGGTCTAATACAGTAGATAAATCATTTAAATGAGTATTAGTGGAGATATATTGAGAGTCTCTCCCATTGATTGAATTATCCACGTCATACAAATCACAATCTAATGATTCACAAATCTTTTTAATCCGGTCATGAATAATTTGACCATGAGAAAATATAATAAATGAATTCTTAGCAACCGATTCATTAGTTTTAGGGTCATAAATGAGCTCAGGTAATTCCTCAGTATAATAATACAAGTTACCTCTTAAAGCTCTCCATAAAATTTGTTGTAAAACCTGAACCTTACTTCTATCAATAACCCCAGTAATAAAAGAAGAAGTACTAGTAGCTACTTCATTTACATCTACTGGTAAACTATTGGTATTTAACCGAAAGAAATTGTCAACCGCATGGATGGTCAAGCTAAATTGTTTCAAATCCTTAAATTTGGTGTATAAATTAAAGAGAGAATCGATTAATTGATTGACTCTATCTTCCAATAATTGACCATTATCCACCAATTCATCAATGTCAGATTGGGGTAATATCTTATCAAATTCAGCTTCATAAGGATATTTAGTCAAAGAAACAGATTTCTTGTCCAATTCATTCTTAAAAAAGATATATTGTCTTTCCAAGTTATCCAATTTTCTGAGTTCATTAACAAATGACCTTTGAAACTCATTGACTTTACTGTTTAAATCTCTGAATTGTATCAAGTTCAATTTCCCAATGTCGTAGACCAAATCACGAGAAATTTCGGTGGGTAAGTATAATTGCACCAAAGACATAGATGCAGACCTAAACATGGCCTCCTCATGTTCAGTCTCCATTTTCAAGCTGGTTGGGTTGTAGTAGATGTTAGTTTCAGGTAATTTGTTGAAAGGTTTTTCCCCTTACCACTTTCGTCAATGCGCGCACTTTCGCACCGCTCCCTGGGCCCTGACACTCCCTCCCGGTGGTGGTATCTCACCAGCCGGTACCACCATGCCTCACTCCGGAATACACCGCCGTTGCTGCTGCTTTGGTGCACATTTGTTTGCGCACTCGTTTAAAGTGCTACTTGCGGTGAATCGTAACCATTACGTCACCACCCATACTACCGAGCTGTCACCAGCAACCGTTGATCTACAACCTCTTATATACGGCGTATATAAGCTGCCAGATCTCCCGCAACAACCCCCAATCATTAGGGCCCCATCATGATCGTTGGCAGTTTAAATAGAATAAACCCGTTCAAAAAGCTCCAGGGCCCCAACGAGAAAGTGGCCCCATCCCGTCACGTGATCAAAGGCACTCCCGAAGCGGTGTCCAAGCACATCTACACCGACATTCAGCTATTGAAGCAAGAAATCCGCAGTTATAATGAAATCACTGGGGTGTTCAATAATAAGTTCTATTATAAGCTCTACAAGCTACTAGAATCCAACCACAGTCAAGAGCTAACTGGGGTGAAACAAAGCTGCAACTATTGCTTCGATTCTCACTACTATAAGATGGTCGTGGCGCACTACAAAAAATGTTTGCAGGAATATCGGGATTTTTTGCATCTAATTCAATATAACTATAATAATGGGTTATTGTCTACCAGTTCATCGGCCCAACTGGATACCAGGATTTCGAATATAGATCAAGCTCACTTGGATAAAACCGTCCCTGATGATCTAATCGACCCATTATCGCTTGAATTGTTTACTGATCCGGTTGTTTCTCCCAGTGGCATTACTTATGAGAAGTCGATGATTTTGCAGCATCTTGAGAAGAATGGTCAGTTTGATCCTATCACTATTCAGCCATTAGATGCGGGTCAATTGTATCCTAATTTGGCGGTGAAGAACTCTATAAATAGTTTTATACACCTGAACGCTTGAAGAGCGGGCGGGTTGTGTGTAATGTATGTATACTAACTGGTAAGGTACGTTTGGTGCTGGTAGTGGCACCGGCTCTGGCACCGGCTCTGGCCCCACTCGCTCGGTAAGCGCTCCCCTGTCTCCCCACGCTCGCCCCACGCTCGCCCTACGCAACAGCCATCCCTCCATCCCGCACTGTGCTCATCTCCTCTGCGATGAGCATGTCTCAAAAAACTTTTCAACTGGTTGCACTCAATAGTCAATTATCATGAAGAATTTAGTTATTCTTAATAATGGTAATGTATTACCCGAGTCTAGATACTACCCTGATATCGACCCCAAAGATATTGTTTATGATTCAGTGTTTGACGTGGTATCTGACTCAATAACTTTTGCTTTAACCCTAGTTAATGAAGGGATCATCGAGATCCAACAGTATTTAAAGACTGGAGAAATCCACTTACTTGCCAACTTCCCGATTTCTAATCCTGATGGTAAATTGTTGTCGTTTGCTCATTTTGTTGATTCTTGTCAGTTGATCTTGGTTTATGCTCATGGTGATATAATTCAAATCACTTATGATGCTATGAATTTAGATCCTGATAACTCAATTATTGAAATTGTTGGTTCCATAGATGTTGGTTTAAAGACTGCATGTTGGTCTCCTGATGAAGAAACCTTGAGTATGTTAACTAATGAAAATAATATGATCTTGTTATCTCGGTCTTTTGAACCAATAATGGAAAAAATGTTGAATCCTAATGATATCAAAATTTCGAAAGCAAAACACGTTTCTGTTGGTTGGGGTAAGGCTGAAACTCAATTTAGAGGTAAAGGTGCCCGAGCCATGGAAAGAGAAAAACAAGCTTTGAAACATGCTGGACTTGATTTAAAAGAAGATGATTCTCCCTTGAGAGATCCTACTGTAGCAGAAATTCAACAAGGGACTACATCTGATTTTGATACTGATGGTTGTAAAATAAGTTGGAGAGGTGATTGTGAATACTTTAGTGTGATAACAAAAGAACCCGTAGTTGTAGAGGATTCTGATGATATGTATGATAGAAGAGTTATCCGGGTTTTCAATAGACATGGAGAATTGGATTCTGTTTCTGAACCTATAGATGGATTAGAACATATTTTATCCTGGAAACCTCAAGGGTCCGTAATTGCTTCTACCGCAAGACATTTAAATGAAGACGGTGAACCACAGCTTGATTTGGTGTTTTACGAAAGAAATGGATTAAGAAGGGGCGATTTCAACACAAGGCTAGATCCTTCAAAAGATCAGATTATCGACGTTCAATGGTCTAGTAATTCAGAAATCTTGGCTTTCCAATTGTTTGATAGAGTCCAATTATGGACCAGTAAAAATTATCACTGGTACTTGAAGCAAGAGATCTTTGTCAATAAACATGATCCATTAAATACAATCAACTTTATCAAGTTCCATCCAGAAAAGCCTCATAGATTAATGATAGGTACTCTGGATAAAGGAATTTTGGTGGTAGACTTAACTTCAAAGATCTGTTCTGGTCCTACTCAGTTGGGTACCGATATTGGAATGACTTTGGTTGCGGATGGTAATGAAGTTAAATTGACCCCTTTTGGAATCGCTAATGTTCCACCTCCAATGGGTTTCAGAGAATTTTCGGTTGACGTCAATATAAATGATATCTGCGTTAGTAAAAATAATCAGATATACGGGATAGTGGGAAGTAATAATGACATTTATTTACATTACATGAGATTAAATCAATTGAAATCGAAAACTCCCAAGCCTGTATCTAGCATATCTAATTCTGAATTTTTGATGGATAATGAATTTTTGAAACAAGCTGCTTTCATAGGTGATTCAATAGTTTGTTTTTTGGTTGATGGTGATAATTATTCCAAGATTGTCATGTATGACATCCATGACTTAAAAACTCCCTCATTCTTGAACTCCATTGAATTTCCTAACAAGATAGTAATGGTTAAATCAAGGGCTGATTTTTCTGCTTTGGTACTTGAATCTATTACCGGATTAGTATCGCAAATTGATCAATCTTTAAACTTGATTGAAATTGTTCAATTCCCTCAATTATGTAGAGATTTCGAAGTGGTCAACAATTCTGAAACTGGTGCCTTAACTGCCTTTGGTATTTCACTTAATGGTAAATTATTTGCTAATGATACTCAGGTAGCTATTGGAGTTACTTCGATAAAGATTACTGAATCCCATTTATTATTCACTACTGCACAATCCAAACTTTGTTTCATTCATTTGAATTCGGCCACTGATAATTATAAGTATGATATCTTTAATTCTGAAATGGAAAACCAAATAGTAGACGAAAGAATTAGACAAATTGAAAGAGGTTCTATCATTGTTTCTGTCATTCCTTCTACCTACTCGGTGGTTTTACAAGCTCCTAGAGGTAACTTGGAAACTATCAATCCTAGAATTATGGTATTATCTGGGGTTCGGAAATTTATTCAATTAAAAGATTATAAACAAGCTTTCCTAGCTTGTAGGGTCCATAGAATTGATTTGGATATTTTACATGACTATGATCCACAACTTTTCTTCAATAATTTGGAAAGTTTTATTAAACAAATTGAAAAAGTTGATCATTTGGATTTATTTGTGTCTTGCTTGCATAATGAAGATGTAACCAAAACAAAATATAAAGATACCTTAAGAGAATCAGATGAAGTAAATGATCTTATAGAATTGGCCAATTTGGATATCAATGCAGATAATGGGAACAAAAAGATTATTCAAAATAAGGACAGAAATACTTATCAAGAAGATTCTAAGGTTAATAAGATCTGTAGTCAAATTTTATCTATCTTACTGAAGCCTGAATACTTTGATAAATATTTACAAACTATTTTAACTGCGTACGCATGTCAAAAACCACCAAATTTGATAGAAGCTTTAAAATTAATTGGGACCTTTACTGATGCAAATCAAATTGAACAATCGGTTATTCATCTTTGCTTTTTACTGGATGTAAACAAGTTATATGATGCAGCATTGGGATTGTATGATGTAAAATTGGCCCTAGTGATCGCTCAACAATCTCAAAAGGATCCAAAAGAATACTTACCATTTTTACAAAACTTACATGTTCAACCCGAAAAGCGGAAAGAGTTTATGATTGATGATCACCTTAAGCGTTTTGAATCCGCTCTTGATTGGTTACATTTATTAGGAGAAGAGATTCAACATGAATTTGATGATTATGTAATCGATCATAACTTGTACAAGAAAGCATTATCAATCTACACTTATGAAAACAACAAACCAAGAGTGAATGAAACTTTGAATATGTTTGCCCAATATTTAAGAAATGAAAACAATTATTCTGAAGCTGGGTTCACATTTGAATCCTTGGGTGATTACACTGAAGCATTAACTTGTTATATTTCAGGAAAAAACTGGCAAGAAGCATTATCTTTAATATCACAGCCATCTTTTGAAGCTTCAAAAGTATTAGAGGTATCTGAGCAATTAAGTGATGCTTTAATTGCCGACCACAAATATTCTGATGCTGCCTTTATTCAATACAATTTCTTAAACAATCTTGAAGAATCCATGAAGTTATATTGTAGACAATATAATTATGATACTGCCATCTTATTGGCCACCAAGAATAACAAGCTCGAATTAATTGAATCAATAGTAGACTCTCAATTGAATGAAGGATTTGGTACTATAGCTGAATTATTAGCAGATTTTAGAGGACAATTGAATTCTCAATTGAATAGATTAAGAGAACTTAGAACCAAAAAGAAAGAGGATCCTTATGGATTTTATGGAATCCCAGCTGAGGACGTAGATGCCCCAGATAATGTTTCCATTGCTCCAAGTGAAGGGTCAACGGCAGCTTCCTTTTTCACTAGATATACTGGTAAGACTTCAGGAACTGCCAAAACTGGGGCTTCCAGAAGAACCAGTAAAAACCGGAAGAGAGAAGAAAGAAAGAGAGCTAAAGGTAGAAAAGGAACTATATATGAAGAAGAGTATCTTATTAGATCAGTTGGCCGGTTGATTGAAAGAATGGATCAAACTCAACCTGATGGAATTAAACTCATCAATGTATTAATAAGAAGAAATATGAAAGAAAAAGCATACCAAATTCAAAAGAATTGGACAGAATTGGTAAGTTTCCTCAAAGAACATATCGAAGAAATCCATAAAATGGAAGAAAGAGATAGAGAAAGAATTGATGACAATGGAGAAATCTATTTGATTCCCGAAATCCCAGTTCCACAAATTAATGATTTCCCCATTAAGCATACATTGGACTACTGAAGTACCTATATACAAGCATAACATTAACATTAATAACCCATCACAATGTACAATTACATTCCATTAGATTTTCTGACCCTATTGCTGACCCTCTGTCTTAATCTCTTGCCAGGGCTCTTGCTTAATGACACTGGTGCCGTACTCTAACTCATCATTGATGGTTAAAATAGGTAACTCCATTATCCCCAGCTTGGTGGCAGTGGTCACCGCCAGCATCTTTGCTGTTCTAAAAGCAAGCCCCTTCTCTGGTAAATTGTAGGACCTCCCGGTGCCCTTGGCCTCATAAAACGTGCTGTCCTTCAAGGTGATTCGTACGATAGCTGAAGCAGTAACGGAAAACCTCTGGTCTTGCTGGGGCTCCAAATATGCTTCAAGATGAACGAGTTTGGTGGACCAGCCCTCAAACCCAAATACATCGTTGGCAAGCTTCATTATGAGCTTGTTGGAATAGTTAAACTTCCCGGTGACTCTTGTTTGTAACAAATCCAACCGCGATTGTAAGGTACCAATTTTGGCTCTACCCCAAAGAGTCATGATCCGAGGACGGTATTCTGGCACGCTTTGGGATTCTTCTTCTTCAGTAAAGAGTTCGTCCAATCCTGGGAACTTCACTGGCTCATTCTGATTTAATATAAACTTCTGGTGGTGGTGCTGGTGGTGCTGGTGACTGGTAGTAAGATCCATCAGATGGGTTAAATCAGGTTTATTTACCACCCGCGATTTGGCGATGGTGAACGTCAAAAACCTCAACCCACACGTACGTTAGTAGGTGAAGAACAGGTCTCAATTACAGTTTCACACAACCGGGAGCCGTCTTGGAGATAACAGAAGATCCCCACCATGGAATACCTCAACAATATATTATCACAATCTAACCAGAAAGTTCAACTGGTGGATGAAGCCATTCCCACGTTGTGTAACAGGCTTCAACATGCTACTCTATCATCAGACCGACGGTCAGCGGTGCTTGGGTTGAAAAGTTTTAGTCGACAATACCGAGAGACGGTGGTGGAATATGGACTACGGCCTCTAATTACTACCTTAAAGAAGGACTCGGATAACCCAGTGATAGTCCGGGCTATCTTGGAATGTTTGTTAATTCTTTTAATTCGAGGTGAAGGTGATGAAGATATGACGAGAGGATGGATATCTCAGCAATCAAGAATTCAGAATGGAAAATATCCATCACCTTTATTATTGGAGGATATTTCTTACGATCAATTCTCTTTGTGGATTTCAGATGAATTGACCAAAGGAGAAGATTCCATTGGAGTGTTGTTGGATATCATCAGTAATACTACTGACTTTAGAGTCAAATTGTATGCTATTCAATTATTGGAAAGCTTGGTGTCTACCAGAACCATCAAGGTTAAAGAGTGCTTATTAAATATACCTACTGGGATCTCTACTATTGTAGCTTTATTGTCAGATCCTAATGATCCAGTACGAAATGAAGCTATATTGTTATTAATGGCTGTTGCCAATAATAATTTTAATATTCAAAAATTGGTGGCATTTGAAAATACTTTTGAGTTACTTTTCGATATAATTGATGAAGAAGGAGGTATAAGAGGGTCGATATTGGTTCAAGATTGCTTAACTTTGATTATAAATTTGTTATTGTATAATGCCTCTAACCAGAAATTCTTTTTGGAAACTCAATGTGTTCCTCGGTTAGCAAAATTATTGGGTGAACCTCTTGAGCAAGAAGAGATCCCCAATGGTAATCAATCTGAGGAAGATGATGCTCCTATTGTAGCTGCTCCAATGGTATGGTCTGAACAACGGATTCACAATATGATAATTGCATTAGAGATTTGTAGAACTTTTGTGTCTGAGGAAAATGAAAACTTGGAATCCAACCAAGCTAAATTGAATAATAATGGCATGTTATTTATAATTTTGAGGTTGATATTTTCTCCTGAAACTTTGAATGAAATAAGAAGCGTGGCTTTGTTAACGGCAGCTGATATGATTAGAGGAAACAATGAGATCCAATTACAATTCGCCAATATAGATATACCCTATATTGATCCATCTATGCCGGCCCAATTGCAATCATATGACAAGCCCTTACCGATTACAATTGCATTGTTAAATTGGTCATTGTATATCAATTCAGTTCATTTGTTTAATATTAGATCAACTGCTGCCCACTGCTTAAAGGCTTACTTTACAGGTAATTCGGAAGCTCAGGTGGCTTTTCTTGAAGATCAAGTAAAATATTATAATAACGGGGTCCCTAACGATACTAATAATGATGCCACAGAGAAAAATGGTGATACTCATGATGACCATCAATATCAAAATGGTTCTATCCAGAATGGCTCTGCTACAAACTCTTCACCATCAGATCCCAATGCTATTCCTGTCCCCATTGGGAATATATTATCTACTCTAATGGATTATGATGCTGATATAAATTTGAATCCTTATAGAGTATGGTTTGCTTCCGTGATTATGCTTTATATTGTGGATGATAATGACTCCTGTAAAGAGATTGCAAAAAATGTCAAGACTGGTGATGAAAGTATAGGAGAAGAAGTCTTGAGTTGTGTTCAAGCTATGTCCGGCTTACTTGTTACTTCTTTAGAGAATGCTGATCCTCGGATTCCTATAGGTTATTTGATGTTGTTAACTGTATGGTCGTATGAAGATCCCACTATTGTAAACGATTTCTTGAGTGATACGTCTGTCATTCATTCAATCTTAGCCTTTTTAACAAGTAATTCAAATGAATCTTCGGATATTACTAGAGGTATGGCTAATATCTTATTGGGAGTGGTTTATGAGTTTTCTAAAAAGGATTCTCCCGTTCCAAGGTTAGATTTACATTCGCTTTTAGTTAAAGGATTAGGTAAGGACAATTACTCATTAAAGGTCAGACAGTTCAAAGACAGTTTCCCTTTCAGGACGTTTGAAGATGATTCATTTCTTTTTGCTCAACAGGATGATACTGGGTTACCAGATGTTTATTTTGATGCAATTTATGTTAATTTAATTAAAAGCAATTTCATTCGAATCCGAAGAGCATTGTTCCATGATCCAAACTTTGAACCCCAAGTTAAAATTTCTTTTGAGGATTACGAGGAACTTGATTCGAAGTTCAAGGTTTTGTATAACGAGTTTGAAATCGCAAAGTCCGACAATGACCAAGCCCAAGAGACTTTGAAGAAGGAAATTGAGGGCCTTCTGACAAAAGCAAATGAACTTGAGTCGCAATTGCAGCATGCTACAAAGAATCATGAGGAACTCAAAGAAAAACATTCAAATACTGTAGTAGAATTGGAAACGGTTAATAAAAGTCTCAATGAATTGCGTGATTTGAAAACTGATTTAGAAAAATCTTCTTCAAACTTTTCACAAGAGTTACAAGATGCAAAGAAGAAATTAAATACTTCTGACGAAACAATCAAATCCTTAGAACAAAAATTGGGTCAGACCGAAGATTCTCGTAAAAAAGCTGAGGATGGTATTAATAAGATGAGCAGGGAATTATTCCATCTCAGTAAAGACAAAAAAGATGCAGAGTCACAGATCAAAAACTTAAATAAAGAACTCGAGGGCCTTAAAAAAGAACATCAAAAAACCGCTTCCAATAACGAAAAATTATTAAAACAAGTACAGGAGGAAAATAAATATTTAAAGGATAGAATCGCTGAGTTAGAGAAAGAATTGTCTGCCTCCAATTTGTCTAGAGACACCCAGTTGAATGAGTTCAAAGACAAATTGAGTGACGCTGAGGCCAATGCTGAACATTTAATGGATAAGTTAAGATCTGCTGGTAATGCTATTCAAGAAATGAGGTCTTCTAAAACAGAAATGGATGACAAAGTTGTTGGTTTGGAAAAGAATATAAGTGAGAAAACCAAGGAGTTTAACGATGTTTCTGCCGAATTGGCAAAATCTAAGAAAGAGTATGAAGACCTCAAAGCAGAACTACACTCTTTAAAAGAGAAAAATGAAAAGGAATTGGATTCAAATAAATCAAAGTTACATTCCTTGGAGCAAGATAAAGATGAACTAGTCGGTAAAAATACTCAACTCTCAAAGGAACTTGACGAACTTAAGGTCAAGTATGCAAATAATTGTGAGGAGCTCACTACATTAAAAGAACTGACTGAAAGTAAGGATGATGCCTTTAAAAAAGAGAAGGAAGACTTGAATGCAAGCATTAAAAAGTTGAAAGAAGATCATGAGGCAGTATTAAAGAATCATGATGATAAAGGTAAAGAAGTAGAAAGTTGGAAACAGAAATATGCTAGTTTTGAGTCATCTAATAAGAAACAATTACAAGACCATGGATCTCAAATCTCTAGTCTCAAAGACGAACATTTAAAAGAAATAAGTGAAATCAAAAGTAAGTTAGAGGCTGAGGTGCTGGAAAAGGTAAAAGATATCGGGCGTTTAACAAATGAAATTGGACTGTTGAAGTCACTGATTGACAAAGAAAAGTCTAATATTTCAACCTTACAGAAGACTTTGGATGAGTTGAAAAAGAGTAATGAAGAAAAAGATACTCATCTAGAGAAGTTGAAGCAGGAATCCACAAAGAGTAGATCTACTTTTGAAAAGACTACCTCTGAAAGTGAGGCTAAGGTTGAATCTCTTGAGAGTGAGTTAGCTAAACTTCAACAAGAGCTTAAATCAGCAGAAAATTCCAAGTCATCACAAGCAGATTCCATAAGAGAAACAGAAAGTAAACTTAAGTCTAAAGACGAAGATATCAAATCTAAAACGGCTGAAATCGAAAAACTCTCAGAAAGTTTAAGGTTTAAAGAAAAGGATTTGAATAAATCTCAAGAAGAATTGAAGGATGTTCACAAAGAAAAAGAAACCTTACAAGACGAATTAGCCCAAATAAAGAAAACACATGAGACATTATCAAAAGATCATGAAAGTTTAACTAAACACAACAAGGCTTTGAATGGAAAGTATGAAAAAGAAACAAAGAAGTTGAAAGAAGAATTAGAGGGGTCTAAAGCTACAATTGAGTCTCTCAAGTCTAATTTGGAGGAAAAAGTGAAAGAAGTGGAGAAGGAGAGAGAAATGCTTAGTGAAAACTCAGAAACAGTCATTAAAGAATATAGCGACAAAATTAAAAAGTTGGAGCAGAATATTCAGAAGCTTTCTTCTGAGCATGAAAGTATGACAAAATCATTTGCGGATGAAAAGGAAGCATTGAACGAAACATTACAGAAAACAAAAGATGAACTGGAGAGTTTCAAATCAAATTCTGATTCTGAAAAAGCTAAGCTTGAAGAATTGAATACCAAATATTCAGGCGACTTAGAAGGTTTGAAAAAAGATCATGATTCTAAGATCAAAGAAACTGAGTCCATGAAAAAACAAATTACTGAATTGGAAGAAAAGATTGCGTCTTTGACTAAGGGACTTGATTCTGCTAAGCAATCTGAAAGTAGATTGAGCGAAAAAGATAAGGAATTACAACTGCTTAAAGACTCCCTTGAGAAATCTAAGTCTTTGGCTGACTCCCTCGAGACAAAAAATTCCGAATTGAAGACAAACTTAGATGACGTTACTTCCAAACTTGAAACAAATACAAAAGACAGTTCTAAAGAGAAGGAGTCAACTCTTGCGGACTTGAAAAAGCTTCAAAGTGAGCTCGATAAAATCAAGGAAGAAAGGGGAGAACTACTCAAAAATGTAGAGCAATCCAAGGCTGAGTTACTGAAATTTCAGCAGGACAATAAGACTGCTCAAAGCGAATTAGATCAGAAGAACTCGGAACTTCAAAAGCTGAATGCTGCTAGCAACGAACTTGAAACCAAGATCACTGAGTTGAAGCAAAAGCTTGAAGCTGCACAAAAATCTATTGACCAAGCTACCTCTGAATCAAAAAATGCTGAATCAAAGGCGACTGGTGAAATAAATGATTTGAAATCAAAGGTTTCCAACTACCAAGAGGAGGTTGCTGAACTTAAAAAGCAGCAAGAAGATACTGAGCTGAAGCTTAGCAGCTCGAGTCAAAGCCTCAAAAAACTCGAAGAAGAGAAAGAACAATCGGACTCCAAGCTTAAAGAATTTGATGAATCTGTTGAGAAAGCTAAAACCTTAGAAGAAGAATTAAAGAAAATCAAGCAGGAGCTCAAAGATAAAGAGAATAAAATAAAAGAAATCGATTCAAAGGGGCCATCCAAGAACAGCAATACTGATACTGTGCCCAAGGCAGAACTCGATGATCTTATGTTATTATTGTCTGAGATGGAAGATGGAAAGAACCGATACAAATCCCGTTTAAAGAAACTTGGTCAAGAAGTGTCGGACGATGAAGATGATGACGACGACGATGACGACGATGACGATGACGATGATGATGATGATGATGATGATGATGATGATGATGATGATGATAACGATGATTAGTAGCGCATCTAGACATCCCCAACTACCGTTACAAATACTTTTTACATAGATACCAAAAATCTTGCATATACTAATTGTATTAATTAAAGTTTATTTTATCTCTCTATGTTTCTCTTAATCTGAGAATTGCAGCTGAAAAAAAAAAAAAAAAAAAAAAAAAAAAAAAAAAAGAGATTCACAATTGAATCTCTACCAGCTATAACCCCCATTCTTGAACTTAAATGATACTTCTAGTGGATTCATATGATTCATTTTCAAACAATCTCTCGTGTCTAATAGAGAAGTCCACTGGCAAAGAAGTAATTGTGCTCCAGAATGATGCTATAACCAGTGAGAAATACGACCAGTTTCTTGAAAGATATCTCGAGTCCATCGAATACATAGTCATTGGACCAGGCCCAGGGCTGCCTTCAAACCCCTCCGATGTGGGAATAATTAGCTGGTTGTTTAAACATTTCAAAAGAAATCCTGAAAAGGCAGTTCCTATTTTGGGAATTTGTCTTGGATTCCAATGCCTATGTTATCAATTTGGTAATGAGGTGAAGAGGCTCGGAGATGTAAAGCATGGTCAAATCTATAACGTGGAGTCACTAGTAGAACATGAACCATTGTACAAAGGCCAGCACGGGAAGCTACTTCCCAGTGTGAGGTATCATTCATTATATGTTGATATGAATGAGTTGAATTCAGAAATCATACCATTAGCATTCTGCAAAGAACTGCAAAGTGAGATACCCATCTTAATGGGTGGTAAACACCGTCAATTTCCATTTTATGGGGTTCAATACCACCCAGAGTCTATATGTACTGTGGGAGGTGAAGAATTGATTAAAAATTTTGATTCGATTGCTTGTGAGTTCAATAAAACTCATAGGAGCCATCGTGATTCTAAAGAGAATCCGAATGCAAACTCTATTCAAGAACTTAAAGTAAAAGTGGGGACCCGGTCTTTAGCCCATGGTACTTATATTGACCATGGTAGTGAAACATTTGTGTCGATGGAGTCGTTGGACTTTGGAGGTTCTAACGTGCTTCCTGTTGATATCTGCGATCTGATGGCTAGAGATGGGGAAGCTAACTTTATTCTTTTAAATTCAGCTTCCATCCCAGGGGAGTGGTCAATTATTGGACTTCCGGAAAAGTCTGTTTCTGAGGTCATAACCCATTCTGTAGATAAACCAAATGAGGTGA
This sequence comes from Yamadazyma oceani, assembly GCA_030569555.1. NCBI lineage: Eukaryota > Fungi > Ascomycota > Pichiomycetes > Serinales > Debaryomycetaceae > Yamadazyma > Yamadazyma oceani. The sequence continues at coordinate 95,601 of JAJMLF010000020.1, read as the reverse complement.
TTATTCTGAAGTATAGATCATCTAACAAGGACACTATTCTTATTGAAGAATCTGAACTGATTTGGAACTTTGTTGCTAAAAGGTTTGCTGATCATTATGTGTCACGAGAATCGATTCTTTCTAAGGCTAATGTATCCCATGAACGAGAATTTCCTTTCTTAGGTGGATACTTGGGATTATTCTCATATGAAGAAGGTAAGCATATAGTGCTTGAAAAACTTGGAAATATTTGTAATAAAGAGACTCCTGACTTAAAGTTGGTATTTGTTGAAAGGTTTCTCTTATATGATCATATGACAAATAAGTGGTTTGTATTTTCTGTAAACCGATCAAAAGATGATTCTACATGGTGTTCTGAATTTGCAAAACAATTACGAGCTCTTCATGCAAATGGTTCTTTGATAGATAAAAATGCAGTTCCCAAGGACATGGAAGACCTACTTTCATCAGATGAACAAATAAAGTTTGACTTCCCTTCAGAGGAAATCTACAAAAACCAATTCCAAAAGTGTCAAGAGTTTCTTCACTCTGGTGATAGTTATGAATTATGTCTTACCGTTCCACTGAAGATCTATTTACCTAGACATGTCAAATCATGGGATATTTACAGAATATTACTTCGGAAGAATCCTTCACCCTTTTCATGCTTCATGGATTTTGATGACGTTGTCCTCATTTCATCATCTCCTGAAAGGTTCTTAAGCTGGAAGGGGAATCATAGAAAGAATATTGAACTTCGTCCTATCAAGGGGACCGTAAGGAAAAGTGATGATATAACATTAGAAGACGCTACGAAAATCCTCAAGACTCCCAAGGAAATGGGGGAAAATTTGATGATTGTAGATTTGATTAGGCATGACTTGCATCAATTCATTAATGATATTGAAGTACCTTATTTAATGAGTGTGGAAGAATACAAGACAGTTTATCAATTGGTAAGTGTGGTAAAAGGAGAATTAAAAGAAGACAGTCACCATGGAATAGATATCTTACATACTTCATTACCACCAGGATCAATGACTGGAGCTCCCAAAAAGAGATCTGTTGAACTTTTACAAGATTTAGAGAATTTGCAACCAAATGGAATCAGGGGTGGTAGAAGAGGTATCTATAGTGGAGTTGTGGGATACTGGTCTATCACCGACGACTCTGATTGGTCTGTAATCATCCGATCTGTATTCCATTATCAAGATGATCGTGAAAATACTCCCGAAACAACATTATGGAGAATTGGTGCTGGTGGAGCCATAACCGTCTTGAGCAATGTCAACGATGAATGGGAAGAGATGCGAATTAAACTTACTAGTGCATTACAAACATTCAAGTAATCTTCTGACATAAATGATTTATATATAGTAGTATTCTGTACTTTTATGGTGTATATAACTTGTAAATATAGCCGTATTAACTATCGTCATAACCATATTAACTATCGTCATATTAGAAATGTTGATTATGTAATGCTCACTACCAGTCGCATTTTTTTTCTTCACTTTTTTCAATCGGTCGACGACATCCATTTCAACCTTATAACTGCTATAAAGATGTCATTCTTTGGCTTTGACCCAAGTGCTCCTCCGCAACTGAGAGGTGGCCCTAAAGACTCTGATGTATTAGATTTTGAAAATACCTATGATGGTCTAGGTGACCAATTGGACGAAGCTGATGATGCGTTGAACGATGAAACCTTTGGTGGTTCAGGGGCCGTTGGGAAAGACTTTGACTTTGGTTCCAATAAGGCTGCTGGTGGTCGGAATCAGCAGAATTCTGCTCCTGCTCCTGTCCAAGCTCCTGGTGTCAGTTATGCTCAAGCTGCTAATGCTACAAACGATGAAGAGTTTATGTCTGAACTTTGGGGGTCTTCCAATCCTTCAAAGCCTGAACATCACCAACAACAACAACCAGCACCTGTTAACCCTCCTGCTCCGGAAAAGAGAATATTGTCTCTAGAAGAAATTGAGGCCCAACTTACTGCTATTGATAACAGTGGAGCTCCATCGCAACAACAAATGCAATACCCTCAGCAACCATTTGGTATGCCAGGGATGATGCCACCTCCTCAGTTTGGGATGATGCAAGGTAATAATTTTATGCCTCCACCTGTTTACGGTGGTCAGTTTCCTGGTATGCCTCCTCAGATGATGCAGGGACAGGCTCCACCTGCTCCAGGTCCAGGTCCTAATTTTTATCAACCAATGCCAAACCAGTCTCAACAGCCAGTGGTTCAGGCTCCTGGTGCTCCTCAGGCTCCTCAGGCTCCTGGTGCTCCTCAGGCTCCTCAGGCTCCTGGTGCTCCTGGTGCTCCTCCAGCTCCGTCAGTACCTCCTCAAGTGGCTGCCCAAGTACCTCCACAACCTCAACAGCCAATGCAGCCCCAAAACTTAAACCAGAATGCACAACCAGCTGTACCATTATCTGAGGTGGTGGCACCATCTTCTGATGCAGATATTGCTGTTACTGCTGCTGCTGCTGCTAACAAGAGAAACTCTAGACCAGTCAACCTTTCTCAATTCCCTGTTCTCGGATCAAAAGAAGGTGCTAATAATCGTGGTGGTTATTATGGTAGACAACGTACTCCTCATGATGATCATGATATTGTACCACTTACTCCAGAACAACAAGCCAAAGCTGCTAAAAGACAGGAGAAAGTGTCTCGTATCATGAGACATTCGGGGATTATGAATCCAAAGGACAAGGACTTTGTTACTCGGTTCCAATTATCTCAAATTGTTACTGATGATCCTTATAATGAAGATTTCTATTCCCAAGTTTTCAAAGTTATTCATCCTAAACCTCATCAAATGAGTCAACAACAAGATCAACAGAATAACTCCATTGCTCAAGCCTATTTGGATCAAAGTGGTCATAAATTAGGTGGCCGTAACAGAAGAGCTGATGTTGCTTTACAAAGAATGCAACAGCAAGTCCAAAGAGCTGTTACTGTTGCCAAAGAAAGACCAAAGTTGACTCAATATGCTAGAGAGGGTGCTTTAGGTAAAATTTCTTTTGGTACTGGTAAAAAGCCAAGACAACAACTAGAAATCTTCAGTAAGGCTGTTCAGCAAGAAATTGAAAAAGAAGCTGCTAGTGAGGATAAAGATGGATTGGATGTTAAGAAGATCAACTCTACTATGAAAAAAGCCACCATTTCACCAGCTGCAGGATCTTCTGATGTTATCAAGAAATACAGTAAAAAGGATATTATGGGTATATTAGAGAATATTATTACCAGTTTGATGGCAGTTGAAAGTGAATCTAGATTATCAAGTAGCGTAGATACTACTCAACTTTGGGATAGCTTAAAAATTTTAGAGCAAACTTCCCCTAAAGTTAATGACCCATCGGAGATCAATCCATTTATTCAATGCTTAAATCATGCTAAAGCTTTAAAGGTTATTTCCCGTTTATTCAAGTTTTTATCAAGAGAACAAATCTTAACTATAGCTACATTAATTATGTCTAACTTGGAAAATTTGGATGTTATTAAATCTGGTTCTTATACTAAATATGATGACAAGAAAGTTTCCAGCAAAATAAGTAAATTGATTGAAACTTACTCCTTAACTTTCACTAAAGCTTTTATGAATGTTGTACAGGATTTCAAGTTTAATGAAATTATTGGTTTATTAGTAATTTTAATTGAGCATAACAATGTCTCATACGTATCCACTACTAAGATTGGGTTATCGGTATTAACAACATTATTATCTAGAGCCGAATTAATCAGAGGAGAAGGTAGTATATCCGCTACAGACTTATCAGAATGGTCTTCATGTTATGATGAATTGTTTACTTCGTTGGAATCAAGAATCAGCTTGATTTTCCCTCCCCATGTAAGTGACTCGGAAGTTATTGATGAAAGTTACGTATGGCAGTTTTTGGCTACTTTAGCATTAGGTGGTAAATTGAATCATCAAAGAATTATAGTTGATGAAGTAAGAGATCAAATATTCTCCGTTATGAATAAAGCTAAGGCTTTAGATAATTCAGATATTCAAAATTTCTATAAAAAACAGAACCTTTTAAATAACTTGAATATGTTCTTGGTGGTGATGGGGTTGGTTGCCGATGAAAATGAAATCAAGGAATTGCAGTCTTAGGACGTTTATTTTGTGTTGTAAAATATAAAGAGGTTTTTTTTTTTTTTAGTCATATAGTTACAGGACTTTTTACTCGTAATGTATAGCCCAGCATCTAAGTAATGCAAATCTACAGTAAATTTATTTCTAAGACATTAAAATTACATTAGAAAGTGGGTGTCGTAGTATACAAGTCTATTGAGAAAATCGTTAAAATATGCAACATGGTTGCAAAAAAAGAAAATATAATACAGAATAATTAAAAATAAATTGCAAAGACTCAGAAATAAAATAGAATGGGTATTAATGCATTTGTTTATCGAAAAGTGAAAGTAATGGAGAAATACCATAATAACACAAGCAAGAAAAGGAAAATTAATGAAGTCTTAAACTATCGGGATTTTTCTTATCTATTTCAAATTCCAAAGAGTCGGGGGTAGTCATTGAAGAAACATAGCTTGAGTTCAAGATCGAATCGTTAGGATTTTGAACTTTACTCATGACAGAAGATACGGTTGTAGATCCAGAAAAATCTCTCTTCTCTATCTTATTATCATGCATAACACTTGGAGTTGATTTAGTCAATTGAGTAAAGGCATCACCATATCCAGACGAATGTTGATGATTTGGAAAGTTGCCTTGATACTCTTCTTCTTCCTTGTCAAGTTGGGTTTCCTGTTCAAAATCCCCACTCGAATCAATAGCAGTGAAATAAGAGCTTGACGCAGTAGAGATCCTTGACCCTTTGGAAGATCTTGAAGCAGTGGAATTGCGCTTTGAAGTTCTGTTATTGTGAATCAACGGTAAGCTGTGAATTGACTCATTAATACAACTATTCTCATTGGATTCAGAAACACTATTTATCAAAGCACTGTTCGTACCTTCCGATATTTTGGATTCGGTGATAGCATGGTTGTTCTTGTCTATGGCGTCATAATGCATTAAATCAACTTGCTGAGGACTTGTTACTTTAAATTTGTGAAATGGCTTTAATAAGATATCATCATTATTTTTATGATTTTCACCGGTATCGGTCGAGTCATTTGGAAATGATGCTGAAGACCTTACTGAAGAACCAAAAGCTTGAGAATCCCGGTGCTTATCTACTTCAAAAGGAGGTAATAAGTTTTTTGTGTTGGAATTATAAGGGAAATAATTCTTAGGTTTCGCTTCTTTAGTAACAGTGATATCAATTGGTATAAACCACTTTCTTATTCTTTTGGTATTATCCTGTTGAGAAGGAAAAGTTCCGGTAGGTGAAACGGAAGAACCAGAAAAGCCAGGTGATGTTGAAAATTTGGGTGAACTTGATAACTTAGGCGAAATATCAGAACGAGGAGAAGCCAAAAAGGTATTGATTCTACGTTCTTGGTTCAACAATTCTTTCAAATGACTAATTTCTTCTTGTTTTTTGTTCACCATTGAGGAATGGGTTTGAACCAATGACAACATTTCGTTCCTGTAGACTTCATTTGTGGAAACTAAAGTGGGTGGATTTGGTGGAGCATAATAATCATTAATGTGGTTTTCTTCTTTTATGGTTTCAAAATCACCATAATTCAATGGAACCATTTCACCATCAGGTCTACTGTGATATTTATCTGGAAGTATATTTTTAGTGCCACTAAAAGAACCCAACTTTGGAGGCACAAGAGCCGAATTGAAATTGTTAGCTTTGTCTTGATTGCCAAAGTCAGCTGGATCAGTTCTATTACCATTCGTATTAGGTGAAGGTGAAATAATCTTTAGTTTTGAGTTGTCAGACCGTTTTATCACTTGGAAATTGACATCTTTAAATGTTTCAAATTCTGTATAAGGATAATTAGATTTTTCGTTTTCATTATCAGGTCTTTCACTGCTATTTGATTCGGCTGTCCTAAAAGTAAAAGAATCCTTTTTAGATGTGCTATGAGAAAGGTTGGAATTGTCATCCAATGTTATGGAATCGATATGATCTTTTGAACGAGAGTATGATGCATTACCTCTTGGTGTCAGGAAGTTAGCTTTTATGAATCTGATAGGAGTTGTTCTACCATTAGTGGAGAAATTTTCCTTGTCATTATTTTCATACTCCTCGTTATTCAATAGCTTAATTTCACTTTCTTGGGCATTCTTGATTAAAACAGGTTCTTTTTTAGCGGACCAAATGGAGCTCGATTTGTTGTCTCTGGTATCATGATACCTATAGTCTTCAAGTTTATAAGGAACTGAAGAGTTAGGAATGGATAATTTTTTGGTCGTTGATACGAAAATCAGGTTCGATTTGTTGATAGAATCACTCAAATCAGTCTCCATGTCGTCGCCTCTAATTGTTGATAAATTATTGGACACCAAAGGCTGTCTTTCCTCGTTCGATAATTGGTTCAGTACTGGTTCTAAGTTAAGGGAAGATAAGTCATTCAAAATCAAGTTTGTTGAAACAGAATTGATTGAAGTTCTTGCTGAATTTGTTGAAGAAGCCAAAATGGAATTACGGGCAGAACCTCTGTTAGTCTTCATTTTGGATTTTCGAATGGAAGAACTAGCCTTAACCTTTGGATCTCCCGAAACAATTGATGTTCTCTTGGATATTCTGGAACTGTTTCTGGCCAAACGGGGCGTTACTGATCGAGATTGCCTATGGAGGTAGTTTTCAGTATTGTGGGAGTTATGGTAGTTATTTATTAAACTTTCATTGATGTCGATTTCCGTTGAATGGGGGATTTCATTTAGCTTGGCTTCATTAAGTTCCAATCCATCATCTACTGGATTATTTAGAACAATGTTTATTTCTTCGTCTTCTCTGGCATCCATCTCCAAGTCATTATCCAACCCATTGGACGTGATTGGCTTTACAGACTTCTCTTCCTCTACCATAGAACCTTGACTAGATTTTCTTAAGTCTACCATTATCGGTTTACGTTTATTATTTCCCTGGTATGGGCTATCGGAATGCATCTGTTGTAACTGATACTGTAGCCTCTTGTCGAACATCGACCTCAGGAATTTCTTTTCTGTTATCGGTATCAACATTTCCTTATAGGGGTCTATAATATCATTCATTGTGTCATGATCACCATCTGATGTTGATGACTCCTTGTAGTTTCCAGCATTGAAATTATTATTATCCCTTAGATTAGAGTCGAACCCTTCACAGGACTGAATGTGTGAGTTTTCAGTCAATTCATTTGAGGACTTTCTTATAAACTTACTTAAAAAATTAGCACTCTTACTTTTCTTCATAGATGTTTTCTTCTTCGTCAAATGAGGATTGGAGACTGATTTTGGTAATCCTTTTGTGGATTCCTTGATCTTAACGAATTGTGGATTGGGATTAGTTAGTTGATGGAAGAACTTTTCTGATTTTGGAGGAATATTGTCACAGTTGGTATTTTTAGAGTCAGAACCGGAAACGTCACCAGTACGCTCCTTTCCTTTCTTATGGAACAACTTGAACGTCATACTCTATCCCCCTCCAGCTGTTTTATTGTTACCAAGTGAGTTTGTCGAGAAACAGACTAGGATTATAAGTGAAGAAATTAAAAGCTGGAGACCTGGACTAGTTAATATTAAAGAATCAACAAAAAATTAATAGAAAATAATCAAAAGGAACAACAGAAAGAAGAAAAACAAGATAATAAGTTGACAATATAAAGAAATTTAGGGCAGTCAATAACCATTTAGTAATCTTGTTTAAGACAAGATGACAATAGGTCAAACGGAATTTCAGAAAAGAGAAGGGCCTTAAGGTACTAAATACAGTAATGGATAAACTTATTAGATACAGTATGGAGAGGGGGGCAATTCTCTTTCCGAGAATATAATAAGTCTACCGACATTGTTAAGCTAATACCAAAATTAACCTAATTCCTTAGGACAGGGAAAATATACCCTGACCAAATAGATCTTAATGTGCAAGTCCACACCTTATTATGTAGACACAGATTATCTTTATTTTGATCTGTTCCCAATCGAGTAATTTCTGCGACCATTCCCACTGCTCTCTCACAGCAGCATTGTTTGCAAATTACCACAATAAGCTCCTTCATGGTTAAGAACCTTCATTGATAAAAAGCTTATTATTTAAGTTAATGTTAATGTTATGGCTCCAAATTGAACAAAGCTTGAAGCTTTTGTAATCATGACAGTTTGTCATTCATTTTGGTGGATGACCAGGTACCAAGCTGTCGAGATGCTAAAAAACCTTCCCTGCTCCGGTTCCATGCATTTCATAGTATCAAAAAACACTTCTATAATTGCAAAATGTGACCAGTACTACCAAGGGTCCGGCGAACATCTCAAATATTCTTTTGTTTATATTCTAGATGTAATTAGAAATTGGAGTTCCGATCATCAGTAAATACTTTTCCAAGATGGGAGCAATAACCGATATGAATATGTATGGTTTGGATCCCCAAATCGATACAAACTCGGTTTATTCCTGGCATTGCTACTGATGTTCCACCCGTGTTGGAAATCACCTGGTCATCTCCTCTGGGCGAGGCCAGGAACAATGGCATTACTACTACAGAGGCCACACTACTTAACGTTGGACAACCAGATCTTGCAGGTACGCTGGGTCTCCTGATTGCGGACATGCATTACATTACATCCTTTATGTCCTTTACATGCATCCTAACTTGCGAATTTCAAATGCATGCAATCCCATTCCTACAGCCTTATTACTTGCATTGTTTGTCGTACCTTTATTTACTTTCTTCGTTGGTCTTCGTATCTCGCGTTTTTTTTTTTTTTTATTTTTATTTTATTTTTTTTTTTTTAGGGGAAGGTTTAACTATTCCTTTAGTTGACTGTTTCTTTAGTTCAACGGTTATTAAGATTGACAGTTAATCCGCCAATGTATACCGACGCCTCGCTTCATATAAGGTACTTATTAGGAACTTCCTCTGTCACAGTATGTAACGACGAACCCATGTAGTTTTTCGTTCGTGGGTTATGCGTAGTAATCACTTATCTCTCCCAAGTAAAGCATGCACTCCAGTCTATGCATTAGGAGGAATGGCATGTTAATTGTTGTTTTTAACGTGAAATATGCTCGGGGGAGGTTCGGTGGTATGCTATTGTGTATGCAAGTGAGGGTGGTGCATTGCTCATGTCCCATTCTATTTAGCTCAGACATAGAGGTTTTAGAAGTACAGCGTATCAAAGGTAGATGTTTAGGGGTAGAGGTATCACAGCTAAACCTTTAATGGTGGATAACAATCCTGTGAGAGGCAAGGTGTAAGGCTGGATCTAGTTGGTTCCAACTATAAACAGGCTTTTTCGTAAATTCTAAACTCAAAATAAGCATCTGCAACTGTGTTATGATCGCTGGTAGTACCAGAAGAAGCAAACTTAGTTTTGAAACTTGATATATAGTTTAACTATTCATCTACAATACCTATTAAGATGATTTAAGGTTTATTATGTCCTCTTAGGCTCTGTGTGATGTCTGAAAATGTTATTATTAATTATACAAAATCTAAAAGAAAACAATTTGTCTATAAGCCCACAAATAAATTAAATAGTTTGATTCCTGTCTCCTCATGCTTTTTTCTCGTCAACCTTATTGATACTTCCTGATGTATTTTGATCGTCTTTTATACTTTCAGGTCTTGGTAATGAAGATGCTGATACAGAGTTGATTGACCCTGGAGTTGTACTTCTGGATTGTGTTGAAGCTCCTGGCACTCCTGCTACTCCTGACACATTGTCACTATTCTTCATACTACTACTTGGTATGGCAGCTGTGGCTTTTCTATTATTGTACGAGTTCTTTTCGGGTCTGACCGACCTATGTGATCCAGCTGAAGCAACCCTCAGGGGTGATGGCATTCTAGATGTAGGGCCAGCCAATGATTCTGTTGGTGATACAGGGTTCGGGTTATATGTTGGATCAACAATCGGCTCTGGAGTACTTATATTGGTACCACTACCAGTTTGAATATGGAAATTTGGCGGGGCCAGTCGTTGCTGCTGTAGCTTTTCCAAGTCAGAAGACGATGATGCATCCAGCTCTCTTCGACCAAATAAGTTCCGAAGCCTGGCAGCCATAAAATGAGCCGACGTTCCCTCCTGTTCCTTAAAATCTTGAGAATCGTCATTGATTTCATCAATATCAGGAGCGTCATAATATCCGGAGGCTATGGATCTTTCCCTGTGTAATGGATCACCCATCCCATATACTGGAAAAACATTCTTGGGTGATCTTCCAAAAGATCTACCTCTTGATCTGGTCTTGGTTAAAGATCTATTTGATCTCAATGATGCACCAGTAGTAACGGTGGATAACCTACTTCCTATTTCATCGGGTTCATTAGAATAAAATGCTCTCGGTGGAGCAGGTTCATACGCTGCCAAGCTATTAGAATCAGTAGAATTACTAGAGTCACCTTTTTCGGGATCTTTTACAAGGTTTCCTGATTGATTACTCTTTTGAGACCGAAGATCTCGTATGTCATTTAAAATTTCATCATCCTTTTCTTTTAATTCTTCATTCTCCTCTTCATCACTATTACTTCTCTGTCTAACCACTCTTGAATCCATGTTAATTTCAGGCTGTTCATCTCTTAAATCATAACGTGGTAATTTCAAGGTCTTTTGATCGTGCTCAATCAGATAAATATGAGAATACCAAGGAATGATGATACCAAATAATGCCCCTCCAATGATATTTCCAAGGGCCCCGGGTAATAAGAGCTTCCAAGCTACTGTAGCCACTGATACCTTACTACCGTTAATCAATCCAATAATTGATACAAACATATCAGCTACCGAATGGGTAAATCCTAAACTAACAAAGGTAAACACCGGTAAAAAGATTAGTATGAATTTGACATGCAATGGCTTAGCCATGATTTGTAAATAAGTAGCTAATGAAACGAAAAAATTCCCAGCTATAGCTTTAATTAATGTTTGATGAAATGAAAACGAAACTTTAAACTCAACCACTTTCCTTGAACTTTCAATCATTTCTTGGCTGGCGAATACATTGGAATAATAGCAAATTATATATGCAACCAATATATTAGCAACCAAGTTAAGCCACCAACTCACAAGTAAACTAATTATCACATCTACGATAGAAACTGCTCCTCTAACAAGACCCACACTGAAATACAACACATTAGAATTAAACAATTCAGATCCCATTATAATCACAAAGAATAACCCAATAGGATAAACACACCCTTCTAGTAGATTTATAATCCCCGGATCATTGTTAAAAATCTCCGGCATTCGAGCTACAAACATTACATGAAACATTCCTCCTACCGTAAAGAGTGCACCACCAGTAATGGAATTAACTATCAAGGGGGCTATCCCTAGACGAGCCTTCTTCATAGATGTGGCCACCAACGCTAGGGCTGCCTCATAGGTAGATATATACATATTATCTCCCATGATTTAAATCACTCTGTTCGGGTTTAAATAGCTGCTGGTGTTAAATATCAAATAAGGTTTAAAGCCGGCCCAAGTGCCGTAAACTGGTATCGGTTCGAATGGTTATGTTGGACTGAGGTACTGGAAAGAACCAAGTAAGCAACAAGGGAGTAACTGAAAACAACTCAAATAATCCTGAGTCAAACCAATAGTATAACCAACTCTAGAGCTTGAGAAATCGACTGGGAAGATATAAGGAACTATGGGTTTTTTACAGGACAGTGCGGGAGATGGGCCCAAGACGCTTGACAGATGTTTGACATATATTATGCATGAATAAATAGATGCGAAAAGTAGTTAAAGTGGTAGGGGCATTAATCGTCCCCAATGAATAAAGGGCTTGCTTCAAATGCTAATTCGTTACTTAGATCCAGCTCCTGTTCGTTTTGTTGCTGAGATGATCTTTTTGATTGAGATGAGTGGGACTTGACAATGGTTTCAGCTGGAGAATCAGACTTGTTCTTGATGTTTTCCAATGCTTGGGCCTTCAAGTCACGGAACTCCTGTGCAAACACACGCTTCCATTCACCCACGGGGAAATTCTTATCGGTTATTGATTTGCTGGAAAGACTTCCGGAATAAGTAGTGGAGAATAATCTGGAAGAATTGCCATTAGGGTTAAAGGCCAGATGTGATGATTCCCATTTGTTTAATCTCAGTTTTAACACTCGGATATCAACGGGATGATTACTATCCAAGTTAGAATTATATAAGATATAGTAATGGTTATATCGCAATTCCAACTGATTTCTAGTTCCAACTGTGGATAATCCTATCAGGGAAAGTTTCTCCTTTAGTTTATTGATAGTCAAAGAACTAAAATCTAATTTTGGTAATCTGTTATCTTTTTGGTTATGCTCTTGAGCTCTATTAAAATAGAAATCTTGATGGTTTATTTTAAGAGCATCACTAGGATCTTTATTATTAGTCTTTGCTGGTTTAAAAAATGAGGATATTTCCTTTTTAACTGGTTTGGAAGGTTTCTTGGATTTGAGTTTATGATCCTTTGGCATAACTGAACTCTTCCCATTCAAACAATTATCAATATGGGTGGATTGTAAAAAGCTTGAATCCATCCATTTTGTACATATGGGGCATTGGGCTTCTCCTGATGCAATTTTAATTCGTTTATTGCTATCGGTCTCTTGAGATTCATCGTCGTCTGACACAACCACCACTTCTGTATTCGATACCATTTCCGAGCTTGAAGGTTCGAGTTTCCTTTTGGAAGGCAGAAACACGTCTCCAGACTCACTGCTTCTATCAGGTGTTCTTTGTTGCTGTTCCATATCAACATCTTTAGCATCTTTCTGGTTATCTCTTGAAAGTTTCTCTATAATGAAAGGACGTAAACTGGTAAAACAATTGACTATTTCTTCTAGTACCACTACTCTTCTTAAATTACTTTCAAATTGTTCTGATTTACATAGCGGACACGAGTTATTGGTCATTAAATGTTGGCGTATACAGGTGGAACAAAATGTATGATTACAAGAAGTCACCACTGGTGCCTGAAGAAATTCTTTACATATATAGCATCTTTGGAGGGATTCTAGTTGTGATAGCAGTGGTATGCTAGTGGAATTCCAGTCTGAAGGGTCCGTCATGTCCCCAAATACTCTACCAAATACGCTAGTCATGCCGTTCTAGTAAGTAAAAAATTACTTCACGCTACCGCGATTTGATGATTTTGTGAGAGATCATTGCATGTCTAACTTTATTAAGATTACAAGATTACCATCTATAAACTATGATATTAAAGTTCGTCATGAACTGGAGTGGTTTTCTTTACTGTGGCTGGTTTCTTGACTTTTTTAACCTTCTTGACCTTTTTAGGACGAGTTTTCTTGGTGGTTGGAGCGGTACTGATAGCAGAATCACTAGGTGATTCTGCCGTAGACTCGGTAGAATAGTCCAATTCACTTTCTAATGCAGTAGATGACTCAACTATTTCATCATCGGTTTTTGTTTCAGGTTCAGCAGTATCGTTGTCAGTCTCTAATGTCCCAGGATTAACCGAAGGTTCTGTTTCTGAGCTTTCAGATTCTGACACCATCAAACTTGTCGTGAAACTTTCGTCCAGGTCACTTTGAGGTTCAGATTCAACGCTGGATTCTGTATTGATCTCCTCCGTTTCTTGCGCTTCTTCACGTTCCTCCTCATAAAGATCCTCATTCTTTGCACTTGGTACTTCTTGAGGATATTCAACTACGGTTTCTTCGTCCTCTTGAGTACTTTGGAGGCTTTCAGATTCTTCACTTTCCTCATCCGCTTCTTGTTCTACCACTTCTGGACTATCGATTTCATCTTCCTTGTACTGATCTTGTTGCTTCTCTTCTTCAACGATTTCTTCCTCTTCGGTTTGTTCCTCTTGTGCTTCTTCTCCTTCCTCATGGTTCTCGAGTTCTTCGGTTTCTGTATCCACAGTTGGCCCACGCTCAACATTATCGAAGTCTGTCTTGACATCAATGTCGGTTGTATCTTCTGGTTCTTCGACTTCCTCTACTTCTTCCTCTACTTCTTCTTTTACTTCTTCCCCTTCCTGTGCGTCTTCCTCTCCCTTTGCTTGTTCCTCTTCCTCTGATTCCTCTGTTTCTTTTACTTCTTCTTCCTCTGCTTCCGCTTCTTCAACTTCCAGTTTATTCTCTTCCTCTGCTTCTTCTTCTGCTTCTTCCTCTGCTTCTTCTTCTGCTTCTTCCTCTGCTTCTTCTTCTGCTTCTTCCTCTGCTTCTTCTTCTGCTTCTTCCTCTGCTTCTTCCTCTGCTTCTTCCTCTGTTTCTTCCTCTGCTTCTTCCTCTGCTTCTTCCTCTGTCTCTTCCTCTGCTTCTTCCTCTGCTTCTTCCTCTGCTTCTTCCTCTGCTTCTTCCTCTCTTCCTTCTACTTCTTCTTCAACATCCTCCTCTGCTTCCTCTGCTTCTTCTTCTTCTACCTCTTCTACTTCTTCTACTTCTTCTTCTTCTACTTCTTCTTCAGCTTCTTCTTCAACATTCTCCCCTGCTTCTTCTTCTTCTACTTCTTCTTCTTCCTCTGCTCCCTCCACTTCTTCTTCCTCTCCCTTTTCACTGTCATCACCCTCATATCCTTCGTCTACATCGGGCTCATCAGCAATTGAGCTGTACGTGTCTTCAATAGTATCTTCATCCACCAGATCGACAGGATCGGCTGATGATTCGATAGAAGACTTAGTAGTAGTTTCAATTTCTGTGTCGACATCATTAATAGCAGAATAGTCCTCACTTTTTGATACTGCTTCCTCGATGATCTCATCAACGATAGTATCAACTGGCTCACCCATAGGAGTATTAGAATAAATAGGTTCCTGGCCATTACCAGCCTCTGATACAACAGACGTAGTAGATGCAGGGTTTTCAGTGGGAACCACGAGACTACTGGTGGATGATACAGGCTCATCCCAAGTATCCATTGTAAAATATTGCTTGGTATGATCATCGCCATCCAACTTTTCATTTTTAATTTTATCTTTTATAAATTCAAAACTTGTGACAGAAAAGTCCAGTAATGAGTCCCACGTCTTGCTTGAATATAATATTAACATGTCGGAAGCAGATTTCAATTGGCCATTTTCATTGGCAACCTGTAAGAAGATGGCCAATAGCGCAAATAAGATTGTATAAAACAAGTAATTGATTATTGAACCAACCACAGAAGAACCATTTGTATAATTCTTTGGGATTTTAAATACGATGACGGAATTGGAAGCTGAACCAGTTGCTAACTTTGATCCATTAGGAGAAAAGGTCACGTCAGTAATAGCAAAAGGATGTAATTTATTGAAAGTTTTCAAGGATTTCAAATCAGATAAACGGATTAATGACAACGAAAAATCATTTCCGGCAACCGCAATCAAATTTTGATCATTAGATATATCAATTGCCACTATACCTTTAATTTTTTTAGAAAAATTGTTGATACTCAAGAACTTTTGTTTAGGAATAGAATATTTCAATACTGCTACCCCTTTACCATTTCTGAGGTTACCGGTTAAGACCAATTCAGATTCATTTATAAATCTTACTTTAGTCAAAATAAAGGATTTCAAAGCTTTTTCAACTGAAGCGCAGGTATGAATAGTGGTATTATCAGAAGTAGAAATGATCTCAAACTTACTTGAATTGATGTACGCAAGTGATTTACCATTATCATAAGGATTCAAATGGAAATCTTTAATCTCACCCCCATCGGATAATGCAAATTTAGATATCACCTCCAACATATCTGGACTGAAAAAAACGATACTGGAAGGTACTTTTGAAGTCATTAAGGCTCCCAAAGAATTATCTTTAGCCAAATTAATAATTTTGGGATAATCACCAGCATTATCACCAGTTATTTCTTCTTCCAATTGAGCAGCATCAACGAATTTTAAATGCTCATCATTAGTATAAGCATACTTTCTTAAATAATTATTCATGTTCATAGACTTGATCAATTGAGTAGATTGGTTACAACCAAGGAAAACAGAATAACTGGTAGTTTCATTAAGAGTATCACTGACTTTACATGTATCAATACAAGTAGGAGAATCTTCATTAGCAGGTAAAGTAATCTCTCTAAATCTCTGTAACTTTCTATTTTTATCTTTCACTTTGAAACTACACCTAATGGCAGTGATCTTATTGGGAATCCCATTATTCCCTTCACCACCACCACCTGTCACCAAAAGGGTTTTATTATTCACAAATTTGGTCCCATAAACAGGATATCCAACGTCAATGGTAGCACTTTCTTTGATGGACATGATGCCAAAACAAACTAACTAGCTAACTGTCACCTGATAAAACCGTCTGTATGGTTTTGGGACGGTAAATGTTGCAATCTGATAGCAAAAGCACCAGTAAGAATGCTTTAAACGGTTGTTTTGAAGGATTCGCTGTTCGTTTTCTCGCAGCGATTTGATCTCAGTTGGTCCATCACCTCAGCCACGGCACCAGAGAGCATTAAAAGAATCCACCACCACACCACCACCACACCACCGAAGTTGTACCAGAGCATCACCACACAAAGACACATGACACACGGACAAATCTTATCAATTCTGTCACATGTGGTCCATGGATACGTGGGAAACAGAGCCATCACTTTCCCCCTACAGTACCTTGGGTGGAACGTTGATGCCTTAAATACCACCAACTTGTCGAACCATCCGGGGTATGGAAGTTTTCTGGGGTCAGTGGAACCAGTGGAAATGATTGGAGAAGTCCTTGAAGGATTAAAAGCCATAGGAAATTCAATAGGGCAATATGATATGGTACTTACGGGATATTTACCCAATGTAGATATTGTAACATCAGTTAAACAGGCAATATTTGAACAATTTGCTGACGATAAAACCAAGAATCCCGTGTATGTTATGGATCCGATCTTGGGGGACAATGGTAAAATATATGTCAGTGAAGCCGTAATTCCTATTTATAAAGACATATTAACCAGTGGATACGTCAAGTTAATTACCCCTAATCAATTTGAATTTGAAGTGCTAACTCAAGTTCAAATTGGTAGTAAACAAGACTTAAAGCAAGCAGTTATAGCATTCAACAACCAATTTGATGTGTCGGATATTGTAGTGTCCTCTATTAACTTGGGTGATAAGATGTACAGTGTAGGGACCAATAAATCCAGTAACCAGATATTTCTAGTTCCTATTGAGGAAATCCCATGTAAGTTCTTTGGGTGTGGGGATTTATTCACGGCCTTGGTTAGCCATAATTACTATAAATACGGTAAGATTACCGATGCTGGCCTAAAAGATAGTGTCTTGAAACTTACTAGAGTACTACAGAGAACATACGACTATGAGGTGAGTGCTAAGCCCGGTCAAGACATTAAGGTAATCAATGATATAAATATCATACGACTGGCTGATACCTTTGCTGAAAACTATTCAAAAGTCGGCATGGAGATTGAGTATATAGATTTATAGATTTGTAGATAGTTGGCTACATATGCACATATATATATATATATATATATTGGTACAGGCACTACGGTGTTATCTATGTCACTGATCATGTTGGTGCGTATTTAATACCCAACCAAACTAACGCAAGACCAAAGAACACGCCCACGAAGACGTACGTAAGATGCACGGTGGTGGGAATAAAGGGACTAGATCCCTTCGATGGATAAACTTCTGGATAGCGATGCTGTTTCTAGTTGGTATATTATTTCTAGCTGCTATGGGGGATGAACGTGTCCATGAATACGATATGCTTCGTCCCTTCAAATCAATGGTCTCCAATAAGATAGATGCTAAAGATGGTAAGGATGGTAAAGGAGTTGGAGACATTACACCAGTTTCTGTCCAATTGAACGGCCTGCCAATGGATACCCAGGGCCAGAATGAGTTCCTGATAAGACATATATTGCACCATGGAGCTGGATCCAAGTATTACCGAATCCATAGAAGATTAGATATAACTCCTGAATATCTTAAGAAGACCGGATTGGATGGCCACCAGATGATGTCCGATAAGACTCACATTACCAGTGACAATCTTGAGGAAGTGTATAGGCAGAACGACTGGCCCCAAAGTTATGAAGGGCACAATCCATGGAACATGGACATGACTGTAGATACTGGAAGTAAAAAGGGCACTATCAGAAGGTTGGCTGAACGACACACTCCAGGATTTATTGACTCATATCTAGACTATGCCCGAGAAGTCAAAGGGAATCCCAAAGTATTGAATATGATTAATTTGGAATGGGAAGATGAACAAGAGATTAATATTCCTAATGTTCAAGATAAGGATTCTTTGGTATCATTAGCATTAATGTCATCCAATGCATATGTTAAATTTCCAAAAGATGATGATGAGAAGAAGAAGCTGGATTGGTATGATATTGCTGATCCATGGGTTCCTGATGAAGACCATTCAAACATTGAATTTGGATGGGATGGTGAAGGTGTAAGAGGGCATGTGTTTGTTAATAAAAATAATAATACCGTGATTATTGCATTAAAGGGAACCAGTGGAGCCGGGATTCCTGGATCAAATGATGATGAAACTACCAATAATGATAGAGTTAATGATAATCTTTTATTTCTGTGTTGTTGTGCTCGGGTGAGTTATTTATGGACTACTGTTTGTGATTGTTATGAGAAGGCATATACTTGCAATCAAGATTGTCTTGAGAAAGAATTGGTGAGAAGAGATAGATATTATCAAGCAGCTTTGGATATTTATAGGAATGTTACGGCTATCTATCCACCAGAAAATCATGATATTTGGATCACAGGACATTCCCTTGGTGGTTCTTTGGGGTCATTATTAGGAAGAACCTATGGATTACCAGTAGTTGCATTTGAAGCTCCAGGAGAATTATTGGCTACTAAAAGATTACATTTACCTCAACCTCCAGGATATCCTAAATATATGGAACATATTTATCATGTGGGTAATACCGCTGATCCTATATTTATGGGGGTATGTAATGGAGTTTCTTCTTCCTGTAATGCTGCTGGTTATGCTATGGAAACCGCATGTCATACCGGGAAATTATGTGTATATGATGTTGTCACCGATAAAGGCTGGAGTGTCAATGTATTAAATCATCGGATTCATACGGTGATTGATGAAATTATTTTAAAATATAATGATACAGCTACATGCGTTGAACAACCTCCTTGTAGAGATTGTTTCAATTGGAGATATGTAACTCACGATGATAATGAAGATGATCCTCCAAAGTTACCTAATCCATTATTGCCCCATCGGTCTAAGACACACCATACAGAAAGTACCACTGATGGTACTGCTACATCTACAAGTAGTGCTACGATTACAAATGATCCCAGTGATAAACCAGGGAAACAAAAATGCTTAAAGAGAACCTGGTATGGATGGTGCAAAGAATGGGGGCCAGTAGATGGTGGAGATAATGACGATAATGGGGATGATGATGATAACTAGATTATGATAATGAATATACGACTAGCACAGCATATATATATATGAGTAATATAAAGACATTAAATGCAGGGTCCCTAGAACCTTCGGTATTAAAAGCCTATGAAATAAAACCGTCTAGATTGAATAAAAAGTCGTCAGCCGTCTACCCAAAGGGGAAAACCAAACACCACACCTGTATGTAAACCTGTATATGGGCCGCCATTTTCCCCCATGAGGTCAGAAAATACACAAATGAGGAAACGACGCTGCAGCTCTCCGTCATCGCTCCTGTACAATGCGTCGAATTCCTTCCTATTCGAGCCTCATCTCAAATTCATCCACCGACCTACCCAGGTCAAACACCACTAAATAATCATAATTTCAGGCTAATGAACCTTTGGTAACTACTGCCTGCTTTCCTCCTGCCCCCTGGTTTCATACCAACATCGTCTGATGCTTCCACCCGAACCTATTCCATGTCTATAAATAAACCTCCCCCATTCTCTGTGTCCATGTAACTCGGTCCGAGCATAAGACGAGCATGAGCCCAGCAACTTTGCCTACATGAAATTGCTAAAGTGCTCGACATTACAAAATCAATTAGTATTTTACTAGTCACGACCTGTCATTGACTTAGCTAATTCTGAGACCTAATTGACTTCTGGCTTGACGCTAGAACTCTCTGACCACCTCTTTAGCTTGTTTTGACAAAGTTCGAAAAGGGCAATTTTAATTTACAAAAAAAAAAAAAAAAAAAAAAAAAAAAAAAAAAAAAAAAAAAAAAAAAAAAAAAAAAAAAAAAAAAAAAAAAAAAAAAAAAAAAAAAAAAAAAGAAAACACTTCCCATACATTGTAATAGGGACAAATACAGCGCACGGTGTATACAGGTTAGTCCATAGGCTCATTTATTTTTATTTCATTACAATTCCACTCCCTAAAAATACCAACCAAAAAGTTTTTAACACCTTTTTTTTTTTTGTTCAATTGAAAAGTTCAGGTTATTAATAAAGTATACCTAATTACTTAATTGATACTAAATAGTAAAGATGAAATTCATAGGAACATTTTTAAATATCTTTTTATTAGCCGGGACTTGTGTGTTATTAGTGTTGACAGTTGCTGGAGGGTCATCCGACAGTTTCCCCTTGAATGAATTTTATTGGATTAAAGCAGACACTTCAGGGATTCCAGGGGCTCCTCAATTATCTGCTTGGACTTTTTGGGGGGTTTGTCAAAGTAACAATTATAGTGAATGTTCATTAGGACCAGCATATCCAATTTCACCAGTGGATAATTTCCATACTACTAAAGGAGTACCACAAGATTTTATTGATAATAGAGATACCTATTATTATTTAACTAGATTCTCATTTGCTTTTACTTTAACTGGATTATGTTTTACTGGTATTGCTTTAATTGTTGATTTATTAGGATTTTGTTTTGAAATTATTGATAAAGTAGTTATGGCATTTATCGTATTGGCTCTTATTTTTGTTGCTGGTAATGCTGCTATGCAAACTGCTGCATCAGTTATGGCCAAAAATGCTTTTCAAGATGATGATTTACATGCTGATATTGGAGTTAAAGCTACTGCTTTAATTTGGGCTGCTGTTGCTTGTCTTATTTTAGTATTTTTTAATACTTGTTTTGCTAACATTGCCAATAGTTATAAAAAACATATTACTAGAGTTCATGAATCTAAAGAAGAACAATACCCTACTCAATATGATGAAAATGATAATGATGCTTCCTCATTTACCAGATCTGCCCCTCCAGCTACTGATGAACCAAAAACTGAAGAAGATAATGGTGGTATTAGATTCTTTAAAATCAAAAGAAACCAAAAAGTCTCCGATGAAGAAAGTGTTTAATTGATTTAAGTTTTTCTATTTTTACTTTGCCGTGTATTATTATTGCAACTTTATAGTTGCTGATGGCAATATTTTGAGACCTGTCGAGTTGTCAGATAATTTATTCAGTTTATTCCGGTTATTCCCCTGTAGTTGTTAATTTTACCCACAGGATTGATTTTTCAGGACCTGTATTAGTATTAGCATTACATAAAATCTGACGTTGGGGGCCGACTTATACCACGTAAAAGACGAGTCGTTTATATATTGTTAATCTTTTGTTGTTTTTATCATAATTTTCCACTTTATTCCTTATTTTTGTATAATTAATATAAGTTTTACCAGAGTAAATATGTAAAGAAATTTTAAACGATATATATCCTCCCGGTCATGGCTGCAATAATTGCAAATATTGCAAATACTGCAAAATTTAAAGGGCTCAAAAACCCCAGTAGTGCATGCTCAAATAAATCCACCGTTATGGACCCTCTATGACACTCTCCACCTATAAGTAAATTCCTCGTGAAGTGACCCCCCTAACAACCTACCGTTGTCAATAAAAAGGGGTTAAGGTTTTGAAAATTCTTGTCGTGGG
Source organism: Yamadazyma oceani (assembly GCA_030569555.1). NCBI lineage: Eukaryota > Fungi > Ascomycota > Pichiomycetes > Serinales > Debaryomycetaceae > Yamadazyma > Yamadazyma oceani. Next base: position 73,742 of record JAJMLF010000020.1, on the reverse strand, counting down.
TTTTTCCTAATGGTAAATCTCAGATAAGACAAAGCCGGGCGGAGAGAGAGGAACAGGAAGAGAGAAGAGCAGCAAATAGAAAGCAAACAGAGAGCAAGAGCAGCATATAGACCAGTAAATAGACCACCATATAGACCAGCAAATAAAGCATAGAACATACAACCAGTCCATACCACCGGCCCACCTAATTTCACCTCTAAGTGGGGACACAATATTCATCAGTAATCTATCGCCTATGACCCATCACAATGCGGTTAGTGGCTTCTGCGAGCAACCGGTGCTATACAGGACGGACTGACAATTGCCATATCAAATAAACCCTAGCATACCAGTTATTAGAGCTCTAGATCATCCGTAAACGCTTCGGTAGAGTTTCGTAAGTGTACAATAGTTTTTTTATAATCTTATAAAGCCTGTAGGACTGGCAGCAATTTTCAGCAAAGTCCCATTAAACTTCCCACCTTAAGTTCTCCTGTTGAATTCCGCACCCAATTTATTCTTGTTTCCCTTGTGTTGGCTTAAATTAGATGTGGTAGATTATGACTCTGTCAGATAGCAAATCCGGGTTGAGGTCTATCTTCAAAAAGGATACACATCATAACGGCTCTGAGTCGTCGATATCTTCATCTTCCCATCATGGATTGTCCAAGATTTTCCATCATCATCATCATGAAAATGGCCACCATCACGGACATGGTGATTCTGGTGGCCACGGGTCTGGTAATGAAGCCAATAATGCTTCTGATGGCGAATCCCGTAAGAACCTATCAAGGACTCCATCGGTTTTATCATTAAGAAGACACAATTCTAGTTCACATTTTAAAAATGCTGGGGACGATAAGTTATCCAATAATAAAAAACTTTCTAAAGCAGAAACCATGGCTCATTTACAACATTTGAATCAAAAGAATCATAAGAATTATGTGGCCATGGAAGAGAAGAAAGCCAATAATAGTGATGAAAACCTGGGTCTGAGTAGTCGTACTAATAGTCATCATCATGAAAAGATGGTGTATAATCCTTTTGGAATCAATAAAGATATTAATAATGAAAAGCCTAAAGATTCTAGTTTTTATATGGCTGCAACTGGTCGAGGTAGAATTCTTAATAATCCTGTGGCTGATCCCAATGACTTTTTACCTGATGATTTAAAACAACAAAATATTAATTTGTTGGAAAATTTTGAAGTTGATACCAATGAACGTAAAATTGGGGATGGTGGGTCTTCAGATGTAAGAATTGTTAATTTAATCCATAATAAACGGAAAGTTTATGCATTAAAAAGATTTACCTTATTAGATAAAGAAACTGATGAAGAATTTTATAAAAGAGCCACTAAAGAATTTGTGATTAGTAAAAAAGCTAATAGTAGACATGTGGTTAATACTTATAATATTATGAGAATTCAAAGCCTTAATAATTTACCAAGAGGTTGGGGATTTATTTTAGAATTATGTTCTGGTGGTGATTTATTTGATTTAATTATAAAACCTGGTTGGAAACGTTGTTCTATAAATGAAAAGTTTTGTTTATTTAAACAAATTTGTTATGGATTAAAATTCTTACATGAAAATGATATTGTTCATCGGGATTTAAAACCGGAAAATATTTTACTTGATGGTAATGGTATTGCTAAGATTTGTGATTTTGGTGTGAGTGATTTTGGTCATGAACAAGAAGGTGATCTTAATTCTCCCATCAAATTATCTACTGCATTTGTTGGTTCTCCACCTTATTCACCCCCTGAGGTTATGAAATTAAAAGAGGTTAACCATTCCGACATTAAGAATTGGGCTTATGATCCTTTTAAAATGGATTATTGGGGGTTAGGTATGTTATTATTTGTCATTATATACTGTGGGACTCCATTTCAACAGGCTACTACCAGTGATCATGGTTATAGAGATTATAAATTTAACCATAATAGATTTTCTTCTGATAATCACAATTTTAAGAATAATGTTGATTATAATAAAGGTCCTGGAAGTGAATTTAAATGGGCTGCTCAATTTGGATCTTCAGGTGCTGCTAGAGTAGCTTGGAAATTATGTGATCCTTCTGTTAGTAATAGATATGATTTGAGTTTGTTATTCAATGATCCTTGGTTTCAAGGGTTGGAAATGTGCCTTTATGAACATGAAGATCAATCTGTTGATTCAGTTCTTTACCCTGGTTCTAATTCTAATGTTCCCTCCAATAGTAATTCAAGAGTTTCATCAAGGCATAATACATTTTCATCCCATCATAATTATAGCAATCATAACACTTCAAGTTCTAATTCGGAAATACATGGTGCTTTTAAGAGTATGTTGGACTTGACATCAGATGACAAAAAGACAAATCATAATGATGATCAGGGAAATAATGCTACTTCCAATGGTGATAACAATGATAAAAAAGATGATGATACTCACTCTATTAGGTCTAGTTCATCATTAACTCATTGTGACATTGATGAGACCCCTACTAATCAAAGTCAAACTCGTAGTAGAGCTGGGACTAATCAATCACTCAATGATAGTTCTTGTAGTTGTAATTGTGATGATAAATCAAAGGTTAAATCGATGTTGGATTTCACAAATTCAGACAAAACCAAACCAGAAAAACCTAAACTTAAATCCATGTTAGATGTACCTAATGCCACTAATATGCTACCAAGTTTAAAGGAGGATAAACATCAAGAACTGACCAAAGAAGAAACTGAAACTAAAGATCGAGCCGATTCTCCAGAAGATACCGAAGATGTTAAAGACGACAAATCCAGTTCAATGGCACCATCAAGATCAAATTCAAGCTTTTCATCATCAAATTCTTCCAGTACTTGTGATTGTTCATGTCATTTAAAGAAGAGGCACTCTTCAAATCATTCAATTACTACCATAAATCGTCAAAGATCAAATTCACAACTTTTAAGAACCAATTCTGTCGAAAGTAGATCCAGGATTATTAATAATAATGATACATCAAATAGCTTTTCTGAATTTGATGACGTATTAAAACCACCTACGGATTTAGAAATCGATTCCAATGGAATTTGTAACTTGGGGTATAGAATTAAGAAGCATCATCATTTAGAGGTAAGTGGTACTACTGTAACTGGATCTAAAAGACGGTAGTATTAAGAATGATAGATTATAGGTATAGGTATTTAGATAATGAATTAATGTACAATAACATATAACAAAATTTTGTAAAAAGATATTTGTATTCATGGTGACATAAAATTACATTTACAATTTGTATTTATATTAGACAGATACTTAAAGGAGGAAAAATATATTAAATCAAACTTTAAGCTTCTAAAGAAACTCTACCTTTAGGATTGGTAACTTTAACACCCATTTTTTTAGCCTTGTCAATAATTTCAACTCTCTTTCTAGAAGAAACATTGTGAGCAATTTCAGCAGCATAAGTTCTGGTGTGCATTAATAAAGCATCTAAATCTTTAACATTGCTAACTAAGTAAGCTTTGTGACCAGATGGCATTAAGTGTCTAGTTTTTTTGTTAGAACCAAATCCAATACGTGGTTCGGTAATTTGACCTTTGAAAGCTTTTCTAACAACAGAGTCAATACCTCTTTGTTTTCTCCAGCTTTCACCAACTCTGTGGTATCTGTCAGAATGATGTCTCTTGAATTTTTTAGAGTGCTTTTTGACAATTTTTGGATGTGGTAATGATGAAGCCATCTAGATGAATTTGTTAGTATAAAGTTGAAACAGATTTTACAATGATAGTTATTCTTTGTATGGAGTTATTTGAGTATAGGACATATAGTCAGCACCAGAACAACATGTACTAGTGTGCCAATATTACGATATATCAAGTACAAGTCTGGTTCAAACGATCTTTCCAGGTGATAATATCATTGGATGTTAGGGGAACCCACTGTAAATTACCCGGGTATATTTCATAAGGACCACGATACGAATTATTTCTTGACAAGTAGAGTCATCAGCTGCCCCAATACAACGATCTAACTATCAACAATATCCATTATATCACATACTTTTAATAAATTGTGTTACCAAATATGAAAAAAAAATTTGAAAAATTTTAAATCTTCAAGTATTCTCAGTGAGTGAGTGAGCAGCTGCCAAAAAAAAATTTTCTTTCATCACCTGTATATAAACCCAAGAGGTAGCGAAAGGGTTAGCACCAGTGCGGGCGTAGAACTGAAATGGTGGGCCCGAGAGGGGAGGAAATTAGCGCGGCACTGGCGCGGCACTGGCGTGGCAGTTGCTCTGTGGTCGCACTGCAGTGGCACTACTAGCGCGGGAGGGCGTGCGAGAGAGCACAGCAACAGAGTGCGACAGGGCAAAAGAGAGGCACAGTCACGAGTGAGGGCACCAGACCTAAAGGGCCCTAGATGAATTATATGTGCCTGTGGCTAATGGCTAACGGACATTCAGTACCGTATTCCCCTGGAGATAAGGACTCAAGCTGCCTTTACTCTCCTCGTAGAAGCAGCACCATTCGAGCTATGTCGCTTGCAACAGATATAACTGGCAATTCCCCGACATATTTGAATCTCTTCATCCTCTTGCTGCCACTAGAAGTTGCAGCCATAAGGGCCAGTCACAAATTGACGACTGTATGGGGTAGAAAACCTTGAAAAAATGGTAGGACTCTATCTGGAGCCCCTAGACCCACAGTATCATTTTTATATGCTCCCAATACTGACGGTAGTGGTTATATGCTAGCCCTATAAAACTATGATAAACAGTATCGAACGGCTGCAATATTTCCATTGCGCATATCAGCTGCAAAATGTTGCTACTAGATACAGTCCTGGCCCCGTGCTGCGAGGGCGATAGGCAGCTGCCCCGGACTCTGGCGCGAATAGTTTATTTTTCCTACCAATTTGGGAATCTAAACAATTACCGCATAAAAACAAGGGACTGATGATTCTCATCTGGTAAAGGCATTAGAAGTTAAGGTATTATTAGTTATAGTCTTGATAGTCACAGACCAGTTGCCTATTATCGGTATATTGGATATTTGCTCTTTTAATTGGTCTACGTTTCTTCCAGCCGTTTTAGCAGCTCGTTATTTTGGTACCCCATCGACTCAGTAACTGTACCCACCCACTATATAACGGTTTAGTTGCCTTCAATGATTGATCTAGTCGAATACCGTCCGGTGGTATTCTATATAGGATTGTTTGTACTTGGATGGTTGCTACTATGGTCATTGATATATAAGATATTTGGCATTTATCTAGGGTCTATCACCATAAACAATGGGATTCTGTTTAATAATATTCAAATTCATCTCCATTCAATCCACATAAACTTTGAATCTATAAGATTTCGGTTATGGGGGAACTCGAAAAAGTTGATTATTAGTGGGCTAGATATAATCCTTCTACCGCTGAATAAGAATAATGATGATGGTAATTGGGAAGATAGTATTCCTGGATCTCAACCTACTGCTGATTCTATAGATACGTCCAAATCCCGGGACAATGATTTTGATCTCCCCATACCTGATCTTAACATATACCCTTCGAGATCTATAATGAAATTTTTCGTCAAACTAATGTTGTGTCATCTTCCTAATATTGATGTGGAGATTAAACGGTCTTCAATACATGATAACGACAGAATTAGCAAGTTTGAATTCATAAGAATTAACTCATTATCAAGATATTCCAACCAAATCTCCAGTGATTTGAAGTTTAATCTTGAAATTATCTGTAATTACTTTCTGAATTATTCTATTCGTCATAATAATAGTCAATTCCCATTATTGTCAATTGCTTCCACGAAATTTGACTTGAGATTCCTGCTAAACTTGCCAAGTGGTGAAATTCATACCATCAAGCTAAAATTATTTACTGATGATATAAAACTACTGATTTTTAAGTTGGCAAAACTTTATAAATCTCAAATTGAATCTAAGCTAAATCCTAGTACTCATCCCAACAAGGATTTAAATGATCAGAAATCATCAACTTCTACTACTAGTAATGGTAGCAGGACACCAAAGGTTGAACATCACTTGAAAAAAATAAATTCATTCTATAGAAAGATGGATGAAATTACTATACTCTCAGAAAATATTAATATCTTGGAAATTCCATTTATAACCAATCGATATAATAAATCCTTTACGGAGTTCCTAAGCAACCAATATCCTTTGACATCCCTTGAAGTCCTTATAAAATCAGTCAGTTTTAATGTTCTGAAAATGTCAAAAAACTCTGCCGGGTTTCATGCATTATTTGATTCTGTTGATGACCGTCCTATGTTTTTCTCCAATTCAATGCAGTTATTGACCGTAAAGTATTCTACATTACATTTTAATAAAGATTTGGTTTCTAAAAAAAGCTTTGAAATCTTAAACTTACCTAATTATTCCATTAACTTTAAAGGTAATTTCTTAGACAAGTTCACTAAAAATGAAGGATTTAAAGATTGTGTGGCGGAAGTATTCTTGACTTGCTCAAACCCAATATTGGACTTAGATAGTGTGATCATTGCATCTATCATTTACAACATTGCCATCCTTAAAAAGTATATGGATTTCACCAAAGTTTATCAACAATATAAGGATTTACTTAGTGAGGCATCATCAGATTCTGAAGGTTCCGGTGATGAATTAGATGCCACATTGGTTGAAAACTGCGCCAGCAATGATAACCTAGGTTCTGTCTCCACTTCAGATCCTTCAAAGAGAGCTCGTGAAGGATCCAAGACGCCAGTAAAGGATAAGTTATGGAAGTTCTTGCAAGAATATTATCCTAGATTAGACGTTAAGCTTATTATAGAACAACCTCGAATCATCATTACCCATTCGAACGAATCCATTTCAAGATTACAGATCTTAAATTTCCAATACTCTTCTTTAAATTTACAAGTTGTTACCACTAACGATAGAGATTATGAATTGAAATGTCAAATTTTACTTCCAGTTATAAATTATATTGACAAGCCATTGATCTATGAGGGAGCCTCTAATAATTCAAGTTATGGTCCCACAACGACAGAGATTCTCAGTGTCAGATCGCTTAATACTAAAGTTGACATACTCAAGAATTTTAGATTTAAATTCAATCTTGAACTTAACGTACTTAGCGGCAATTTAACTAATTTAACTCCCATAGTTGGGATCAATTTACTTCTTCTCGAATTGATAAAGCTAACTAAGCTCGATTTACAGAAGGGATACATTAATGGTGTTTTAAATTCGAAACTCATAAAGTATAATCGGATCCTATCAAAAACTTCTGCGGCCGCTGATTCCAGTATTCATTCCAGCCACGAGCCAAAAAAATCCAAGGTTTTCAGTAGGTTACCTGATTGGCTAGTTGACTTCAATATTAAAGTGAACCAGCTTGAGATTAATGTGGGGTCGAAATCAGTATTAATCCCAAATGAACAATTAGTTAATTATTTCATACGCCAGGGATATAAAGCTGAATACAACGACCTTAATGAAAACTTGACTGCTTTCAAGATCTCCTTCGACACTTTGAGCTATAGTATTCAAAATGAATTGGATTTGTCATCATCATCATCATCATCATCACCGCAACCAAGCACATCTTCTCTGGATACTTTAGCGTCTAACAAAAGCTCGGATACATTTTGGTCAAGTCATGCTAATATCCGCGGTTTAGATGTTTCTACTGTCGTTGCCGAAAAGACTATTAATAGCTCTCTATTATACATTCCTGATGTTGCTGCTGAGATAAGTAGCAAGAGAAAAAATTCTTCGGATAACTTAGAGGTACTGCTTCAACTAGACCAATTAGATAGCCATGTGGATTACTTTAAAACCTTTATAATGATTAGTTCTATTCATTTGATAAGAGAGAATATCATCAATCCCCTAAATGTGATAAAATCCAGCTTGAAAACTAAGCATAGTAGTGCTAAGGATTCTCCAATCGAATCTGCATCAACTTTGCAACAAGGAGAAAACTTTTTGGATCACTTGTCTGTTAGCTTGAGGCTAAAGAAAGTAGATATTTTATTACTTTTACATGATAGCTATAAATTAAAACTTGATGTTTACCAGACAAAGATTGATCTCGTTGGTGCTAATGTTTCCTTACACAACAAGTTCCTCCGTGTGCTAACAGAGTCCCCAACAGTGGTATCTTCTTGGTGCAGATTGGCCATTATTGATGATCTTTTGTTCCAGTTGAATCTATACAACAAAGATAGTATTTCTATTGGTACTAGTTTAATTAAGTTTATTCATCCCCACAAGCATGTCACTTATAAAATGTTTGACAACATATCTATCACATTAAAGATCATAAAACATTTAGTGACAATCATGAAAAATAACAACCAGATCAGCACCAAAAATGGTATAAAAGACACCACCACCATTCATCCTTCGGAGTCTTCTGCAAAAAAGCTTCCTAATGTAACTTTCAAATCCAAGAGATTGCTATTCCATATGGAAGACGATCCATTCGAATCTGATTTAGGGATGATATATCAACTTGGTAAAGTGGAACAAAGAAAGCGTTTGGAGCTATATAGTGTTTTCCATTCCAAAGCTTCTAATTCCCGTAGTGACAAAGAGGAGAACGAAGAGAATTTATATGAATTAGAGGAATTAATCTCTGAGTCCTGGATAAGAAAGATTAAAACCTACAAGAAATCTTTAAATGATGAGGTTGTTAAAAATAAAAAGTTCTTATTCGGAAATGAATCAAAGTTGGATTCGAAGTACCAAAAGGATGTTCAACCTTATTCAATTCATGCACCATTAATTTCAATTATCATGGAAGATTTGGTCCTACATTTGTCAAGCCCAAAATTTAGTTTATCACAATTACCTAAATATTTACATGAAATTGGGCAAGGCCTACCGCTAGATACACGGTATTCGTTGAATATACCTACATTTCTTGACCTAGGGATGAAGGAACTAAGAATGCATTTAAGAGATTATCCATTACCATTATTGTATGTTCCATCAAATCCCCATGACCCCTATTCCCCAGCCGTCAAAATGTCAGGACATTTAATTATAGCTGAGAACCTAGTTACAAATAAGGAGAATATTAGAGTACTAGAGGCTGACTTATTCAGGGACTCGCAAGATGTTCAATTTAAAGACTATTACAAGTTAACAATAGAGAAAACATTGTCATCTGTTAAATTGTATACTGATATGGATGTGAATTTCGTTACGGGCTTGCCGGCAAGGTTCGTATGGGGCCAAAGTTATCAGTTTGGTATTCAGCAGGTAATGTTAAACTTCGACCAATTTTCCAAGCCTCCAGTTGATCCATCGCAAAAACTTGGCTTCTGGGATAAGCTTCGACTTGTTCTCCACGGAAATTTTACCATTAAATGTGGGGAGGATGTCAAGAAACCGAACAGAAGTAATAATAATAATAACAGTAGTAGAAATAAGGAATATGGACCCTTGGAAGTTGCGTTCAAAGGGTCAAGAGATCCATATGACGTGTTTCAAACATCTACTGGGTTTATATTGTCCTTTAGAGATAATGTTACGTGGACTGTTAATGAAAATGATGACTCGAGACAATTTTGTCATGTCAAATCAGATAAAGTGGCTTGGTACATTCCTAACTATTTGACTTCCAGTTTAGTATCTTGGATAAGGGAATCATACAAGACTACATATCTACCTGACACTGATAAATTTATTACTTCCTGCTATGGTTATTATCTCGAAGATGAAACGCTATGCTTTCCTGGAGACCTGAGGAACCATCAAGGATTTGAAAAGAAAGTAATAGCCTTAAGTGGTGGTGTTGACTTTAAAGTAGGATTTGTTTTACAGAGAAACGGACCCAATGGCGAGAAGACTGAGTCATGTAGACCACACTATAAAATCAACTTGTTCAATCCAGTTTATACCGAAGAAGGACATGATTCTTATAGAGGTTTTAGATCCGATTATATCAACATGGCGATTTCATTGGATGCTAACTTCAATGACAGTTACAATTCCATTCACTTGAGTCCCGGGGTCTTCCTTCAGTTTTTCAGCTGGTGGACATTATTTGCTGGTAATATGCAGCTACCTATAAGAAAGGGTAAATTATTTGGTGAATCAAAGGAATCTACTAAATTCTCGCAACATTTGATAACGAACAGATTCATATTTAGGTTCAAGTCATTATTCTTATCCCATGTCTATCGAGATGAAAATATCAGTCAAGATGATGATTTTGTTCAAAGTTATGGTTTAAGAGGTAAAATGGAGGAATTTATAGTAGATGCTCATCAGCAAAAAGAAGAAAGAATTTCAGTACATGAAGAATTATCAAGGAACAAAAAAATCAAAAAGATGAATTTCCATATTGCTGATGTACATCTTAACGGAATAGATTTGAGATTATTATCTGCTAAGTTTGACCAAAACCTTTACCAAGCTGGAAAATCCAACAATACCAACTCATCAACCTATAAAATCTTCGATAACGACCAACAATGGTTTGATATTGAAGATTATGAAGAAGCATTTTTGCCAACACTAGCAAATAATAAAAGAATTGTACACATACTACCATTATTGTATAGTCAACGATTTTCTTATCTCAGAGATACAGAACCAGATGCTAGATTTAAAGAACCCAACTTGTTCAACTTCGATTCCGATAACTTGGGAGAATTAAAAGATATGTTCAATTCCCTCAAGGAGTTAACAAGTAACAGAATTGGCCAAATCAAGGAAAGAGTTAAGATAAATAAAAACAAAGGTTTACCAATCAAGCCTTTGATCAATAGAATTTCCGCCTTACAAAAGGAATTCAGTAGATTGAACAGCGAAGAGACGTCTTACATTGACAAGAGTAGAAGGTTACTGAGTTCTAACGTCAAGGCAAAGTTCCATAATAAGTTTGTGTTAGTAGGGATGTTACTTAAGTGGAATAATAAAAATCGAAACTTGTTCTATAAGTACATACATTTTGTTAGGTTGAAGAACTTCTTAAGGAGGTACTTACGCTTCGATTCTATCAGTACATTAGAAGAACTTATCAACAAGTACAATTTTTCTGGTGATAGAGATAAGTATGATTCTGAGGGTGGCTCAGATAACGGTGTTGAATTAAAACCGGAAGAGTCTAATAAAAGGGCTCCTCAATATGCCAATTCTCAGGACAGGATAAATGCATTTGACGAAATAATGACTGAAGCTTCTTCTAATGAAAGTGTAGTAGAGGACTACTTGGTGGAAATTTTGTCACCTCAAATTCAGCTACAAAGTGATGACACTCCAAATTCTGCTATAATAATCACTTCCCCTCGGATTGATGGTAAGATTGTTTCTATTTATGATAAGTCAGAAGATCTGTTGTTGGTAGATATTGCGGAATTAGAAAATAGGTATGGTAGTATTGTTAATAATGCCAATGTATTGGTATTCGAGAAAGAACAAATTGAATCATCACATTCACTTGTCTTTGACAAGCAATGCTATGGCTCAAATACCAATTGGCCCCCATGGTTAGGAATTGAAATTTGTCAAGATGCATCACTAGCAGGTGATGAACATTTATTGCTTCAGAATACTTCGGTAATGATGACTTACCACCAACTGAAACCGTTGGCAACGCATATGGCTAAAGTTAATGACGGTAATGATGATGACTCTGATATTGATGAGCTTAGTTCAGCCAACAAAGCTGATGGCAGCGAAGATAAGATGAGTAACACGATTCTGCAGAGATTGTGTGTTGATATTCCAAAAGTCATCATTACATCTACTGCATCACAGTATTATACCTTATATTGTATAATAATGGATTTGTTATTATACAGTGAACCAAACAATCAACTTCTTAATGATAAATTGGAAAAACTAAAATTTTCAATAAACCTTCAAGATTTATCCCAATTATACACCCGGATCAAGCAATTACATCTGCAATATAGACTTTTGAAATTTTTGAGCAATAATTATAATTTCAGACAAAATAACTTGAATAATGAACTCTTGAATGAATATTTGGAATTGAAATTATTACAAGGAGATATGGTCAATGAAATCTACTTGGTCATGCATTCAATTTTAACTGGGAATTCATACACTGGCAACATGGGGAAACAACCTCGAGCACAATGGATTATTAATACTGATGAAATAATACTTCATATGTTAGAGAATAGTCGGACTCCTATATTAGATATTGCTATGGCCCGGGGTAGGTTCAGAAGAATTGTTAACGAAGATGATTCCAATGTTAATAGGATCGAAGTATCTATGATGCAAGGGTTCAATTTATTAAGGGATGCCACTTTTCCAGCGTTTTTAGAACCATTTGTTCAAAAACTGTCGCTGAATGACGAAAATCTAATTAATGTGGATTGGTCAATGGCTAAGAATGTAGGAGGTATTAAGCTAATTGAAAATTTTGAGATCAGTTCTCAACCGTTATCATTAAGAATAGATGAAGCTACTGGTAAAAAATTGATAAGTTATATTTTCAACACGAGTGAAGATGAAATTCCGGACTTGAATGATTGGAACAAGGATGACAATGATGATGATGAGGATGGTCCCAAGAAGGTATCAACAGATAAAAGTGACGAGGAAGATAGTGATGAGCTTGTTGATTCCGCTAGTTACGTGGGGTTTGTGGATGAGCTGCATGGTGCTAATAGAGCTATCAAAGACACAGATCTGGAAACAGATTCAAATAGTAAGAACCTCAACAGCAAGAACTCTCAAGGATTTAATAAGCTGAAGTCACTTGGCCAATCTTCGTTATCCAACAAAGAGTATGATGTAGAAGTTGAAGACATGATTAACAGATCTAAACAATACATCAGTGTAAACCATCTTAAGATCAATCCTGTATTACTTCTGCTTTCTGTAAAAGCCAAGAGTGGTTATAAACGACTTTTGAATGTGGAAGACTTTCATTTAGAGTTCCCTGAATTGGCTATTCGCCACAAGATCTTATCGGGGTTAGAAATGACCATGCTATTAAAAAAGATAATAAAAAGAGCTATAGTAGGACATCTCGGAGGATTGGTCAAAAACAAATTGAGACGGCATAAAAAAGGGCCAGTGAATTTGGTACGGAAACCTTTAAAACCTATTAGACGGTATGCTAATTTCACTCCAGTAGGTGAGTTGAGAGAAGATACTGAAGATTGACCTTGTTATAATTTATTTTCTATAATTATTTGTATTATTAAAAGTACCTGTACAATAGCATTTTATGTAAATAAGTTAAATTAATACAATCTATTTAAATTTTGATGGTTTTCATTTTTAGTTCATAAAGTCATTATTAAGCATGGCCCAATGGTCTACTGTTTGATTATACATGGTGCCGTTTAGGATCAGGCCCAGACAGTTGGCTCTTCTTTTTCCTTTTATTTCTTCTATCATCATCATTCTCAGATCCATCATCACGTCTCATAAACGTCTGTTGGTCATTAATAGCCAAATCAGCAGTATTAAATCCAGGTATCCCACTTAATGGAGTTTTATCAAACTTAAGAGCTCTTTTAAGCATGTCCCCTTCTAAAGGTTTGATAATATCAGGAACCTGATCCAACATTGGATCTAATAATCCATTCGGTATAGGCTTTGCATTAGGAATATTATGCTTCCCTGGTAAATCTTGAATATGATTCTTATAAGACTTTCTTAATTTTACACCTTTAGAACCATCAGGATTTGTTCTGGCCAAAGATCTGGCCGTTTCTTCAAGATCATAAAGTTTGATCAAATTAGTTAATGGTGATGGCTGCACCGAGTCATATTTTCCTATTTGGTCTGTTAGTAATTAGGCTATGATAAGCCAGCCCTATTGACTTGTTTCAACCACAAAGCTTTTACAACTTAATCAAGCATTAATGGAATATTGAAGTAACCATGCGGCAGGCAATTACGGGGATACATACGTTCCAGGTCTATTAGATAAACCCCCTTCTGAGATTCTTCATCCATGATTGCAGGAAGACTGAAGAATAGACTTTAGGAATTGCAGTGTGTGAACAATGCGGACGGGAAACGTTTGCATCTAGAGAAATGCGCGCAGTACAAACGCTTAACAGGTAAAATATAAGCTGCAAAAGTTCCTATCATATATCCACAATGGTAAAAATCGATTTTAGATTTTAGTTTGAGTCTTTTGAGGGCTTTAGTGTTCAGACTTTTGTATTGATTACCCTAGTACTCAGGTTCAATTATGTGGCTTTATATATATTTTATATATTTTACAGCATTCCTAAGAGTTATATAATTGTAGTACACCTAGATTATTTACGGACAACTTCCCAACCATCATCATTTGAATGTTCCGGTTCACTTGGTTTTTCGTCGGATTGGATAGATAACTTGGCAGCTTCGGTTTCTAATGATTTAGTGTCTTCCTTTTTAGATTCTTTAGTTTCATCGTCTGATTCTCCTTCGATGGTTAAAACATCATAAGAAGATTTTTGAGGACCTTGAGGTTGGTCTTCAGACTCTTTGTTATTATTTTGACGTCTGTTACCTCTGGTTGATTTATTATCTTTGGCAGCACCTTCATTTCTAACTGAACCCCAATCTAATTGAGATTCTTGTTTTCTTGGTTTCCGGTTAGATCTTTCTCTTGGTGGTAAAGAAACTTCTTCATTTCTAGCGGCACCCCAGTCAAAGTCAGCCGCAGAATCATTTCTTCTTGGTCTTCTGTTGGATCTTTCTCTTGGTGGTAAACTAGTTTGTTCAGCTCTAGCAGCACCCCAATCTAAATCAGGTTCATCTCTTTCTCTTCTAGGACCTCTATTAGATCTTTCTCTTGGTGGTAAACCAGTTTGTTCGGATCTGGCAGCACCCCAATCAAAATCTGGTTCATCCCTATCTCTTCTGGGTCCTCTATTAGATCTTTCTCTTGGTGGTAAAGTGGTTTGTTCAGCTCTAGCAGCACCCCAGTCTAAGTCTGGTTCTTCTCTATCTCTTCTAGGACCTCTTCCTCCTAATGGACCTGTTCTAGCAGATCTCCAATCTAAATCAAATACATCTTGTTTTGGTGGAGCTGCTACATTAACAAATACTTTTCTACCATTAAAATCAGCTAAAGTTAATTTTAATGCTTGTTCTAAAACATCTCTCTCGGTAAAAGTTACAAATCCAAACCCTTTCAATCTACCACTATGATCTTGAGGTAAATGAACATCTGTTACTACCTCTGGCATTTGCATTCTTCTTTCAAAGAAACTTTTAACAGCATCTTCATTTATATCCCATGGTAAATTTCCAACTCTGGCTTTATAAGGTGGAGCATCTGGAATTGGAAATTCCTTTCTTTCGGGTCTATCTTCCCCAAATCCTCCAGGTCCTGAAAAATCATTTCCTCTACTAAATGATCTTTGTTCTGGAACAGCAGCAGTGGTATTAGTAGGCACTCCAATCGAAGTCATATCAACTTCTTCATCAGCCCATGATCCTCCTCCAATGGTATCATCGGCCAAGAAGGACCCTAAGTCCATTTTAACATTCTTTTTTGGTGCTAAAGAATCTTTTGTTAGTATAAAGCTCAACCCTGTAAAGTCATCACCTTATTGTCTTGCCAGATCACAAATTCAAACACGTTGGTCACACTCCATATGACCGAGGATAAGGCTCTACAATTTCCAATTATGAGGTGGTCTTAACTGTCACCCTGTGGGTTTGATTTATTTGGCTTCTACATACGCATATTGGACTAATGGTTAACTTTAATCCTTGTAAATTATGTTAAATCTATTAAACAAACCTGAAAAATTCACTAGTCTGCGAAAATTTTTTTTTTTGATTTTTCTCACCTTCACAGATGTGTGAGGATATAGAGGTAACTACAATATTGTACCATTATATTGAAATTCACGGTGGCAGGGCCTATAAATACATAGTTAATCATATTTAAGCCTAGAACTAGGGGTGTGGCCCGAGGTATGTCCTAAGTAGTTTCCTACAAGTTTATGTAGGTGTAAAAGAATTGGAAGTGATTTAACAAATGTTGAATAAAATTAAGTGCGTTTCTGAATTAAATGAATGGGTGGGAATTAGACTCTATCATCTGAAACCTCTCTTCTGACATCACTTGATATGGTCGGAAGGTTAGATGACGACTCTGTATTGGTAGAACTGTTAGGATTATTAGTAGGGGGTGTGTTAACATTCATATTTGAATTAGCTGTATGAACACTTAAATTGGTGGAACTAACATCTCCAAGATCATGTTCTGGTATATTTTCAACCGTTCGGGATTGATCATCTTCATTTTGAGCCTGCTCTTGATTAGAGTTATGATCTTGTAAGTCCTGAGGATTGGTAACTTCGTCGTTTCCAGATATATCTGGTATAGGTAAATTAGAAAAAGCTCTTCTTTCTTCATCTAATCTATATTCATGATAGGCATTAATAACCCCATAATTGAACAAATCCTTTTTAGAAATCCCCATGATTTTCCAAAAAAGTATAATAAAGGGATTATTATATTTCCGTTTAGCAGTTTCTCTACCTATGGCTTCAAAGTTCATGTGAGATAAAGATTCATCTGACAAGATCATCCGAACTCTTTCCTCTACAGGAATAAGTTCTTGTAACATGGCCCTTAAGGTAGGATCTGCCCGGAACACTTCAATATCTATGGATTCAACATCCGAATCATCATCCCTTGGCGAATTTGTACCTGTATCATCATTATGATTAGTTGGGGTGATACTTGCATCCCCATTGTTCCTAGTTTCACTAGTTTCGCCATCATTGACAGCCCTCGTGTCATTTGTTACTGCATCAGTATTATTTGTAATAGCATCATTATTGGTGATGGCATCACTATTTTCATCACCATTGTCTCCCCCCTTATAATAATAGTCTCTTTTACACATTGGACAACAAGCTCTTCTTCTTGTCAACCAAGGATCAAGACATTCCGCGTGGAATACATGCCCACACAATAATCCTCTTACTATATCTTCATCTTCCATCACTTCTAAACAAATGGCACAAGTACCAGAAGTGAAATGCAATACATCATCTTCGTTATTCACGGTGGTCCCATTATTATTGGTAGGATCATTATTATCGGAGGTACCATTATGGTTATTATCATTATTACTACTAGGAGGATCCTGATTAGATAAATCATTCAATTCAATATCTTGATTAGGAATCGATGGTTCAGTAGCCAAATCGGCCGAACTCTTATTATTAACTGGATACTCCTCATTAGCATCAGAGGACAGATCATTATTGGGGTTATTACTATCATTAGCATTACTGTCATCCGAATTATTATTGTTATCATTAAGTCTACCCTCTTCTCTTAACACCCCATCTCTATTTTCATGATCCCGTTCTTGACCTCCATTTAACCAATCATAATAAGATTTTCTAGGAAATAAAAGTTCGACTTCTGCTTCAGATAATTTTTTCATCTTACTAAATCTTAATCTTCTCCTTCTCCGACGTCTTCTTTGATTTAATCTTCTATTAAATAAATCAGTTCTCATAAAATGATGTTCCCGAATATAATCAAGTTGTTCTTGTAATTCAATAGTGGTATGATTCATATAGGACAAATTTGGACTTCTTCCTCCAATAACAAAATTTCTTTGAGCAATAGGATAAATATGTAACCCATATTTTGATCTTATAAAATATCGAAGGGTAAAAAAAATGAATAAGGAAGCAATAAAAACCCCCACCGCCAATGCTAAAAAGAATAAAACGGTAGACGGAGTATTTCCCACAAATGATGACGACCCGGAAGGATCATCAGAAACATCCGTCGAAGTTGAACTACTAGTGGCAGCAGTATATGTAGTACTAAACACGGCATTACCACTGGTGGTAACAGTAGTAATCACGGTACTCATTGGTATTAGATTCTCCTATTGAGCAACTCCCCCACCTCCTATCACGAATCACCGACTGGTAGAAGAAACAAATATAGAACTAATCGGTCGCTATAAGCCTGTTATATGCAAAGCTGTAACGTATATATCCTGTAATCCTTACAAGGCTGGTGCTTCTGTGTGATCAACTGACTATCTGAAACCAATTTGAACAAAAAAAAAAATCTTGAGACTGTGGAGTGGATTCTTGCTCGTGATTTCGATTATTGTGGAGACCACGAGGAAGAAAATTAGAGGAAAGTACGGGGTATATATTAACTTTAAGGTGGGCCAGAAGGTTGCAGTGGCGAAGTAGAATCGATATAAAGAGGCTGGGGGTCGCTAGAATCGGTATGACGGGAGGGAGGTGGTGTGCAATAATGGTCGTATAGTTATAGACATTGCAGTCATCCGCAGAGATCGATGCAGATAAGAGATTTTTTCAGCCGTAAAATCGGAGGAATGACGAGGGGCTTTGGGGCGGGCACGGCACGGGCACGGCACGGGCTGAGTACCAATGGGGCCTAGAGTGTCCAGAGTAATATATTAAGTATAGAAAAAAGCGTATATCCTCTTATATAAAGAACACACAAAAATACACAAAAATATAAACTAGTCAAAAGTAAAAGTTTCTCCTCTACTTTAAATCTAATTTTAAATTATATTTTTTATTAAATAGGTAATCTAATCAGATTTTGGAGCTTCTTTAAATGAGATAGCAGATTCTTCACCCATGGAGATTAAAATGGTAACGAGTAAATCTTTACCATCATCAAATTGAGTTTCAATTTGAGAACCTAATTCACCTTCTGGAACTTTAACATCATCTTTGGTGGTACCATCAGTAGACATTAAAGATAAGAATCCATCATCAATATCAATTAATTGATATTCTTCTCTTCTAACATTTGGAACTTCCATATTGTGAGTAGATGGAGATAAATCTTCGTATTTCTTACCAGTAAAGATATCTAAAGCAACTAAATGGACTTTAGCGTGTCCGTGCTTACCAGTTTTAGAAGTAGACATATCAACAATTTTACATGGTCTACCTTTAATGACAACATGTCCATTTTTTCTTAAAGCAGAACATTGTTGTGGGAAGGTTAAGGCAGCATCGGCTCCAACAGAATCAAAGTTCTACAACTACAGTTAGTATCAGTTATTTATATCTTTCTATCCATCGCCTTCATCAACAACGAAAAAAAAAAAATCTCATTTTTTTCCTCACCAATTTTTTTATAGTCGCCAGTGAAAATTTTCACCAATGGCATGAACAAACGCCACCAGTTACAATATCCACCAAGGTCAGATGGTATCAATAGTTTCCTATGTGATGTTGGAATCATAACATAATCCCAGAAAACATTTAAACTTTTTAAATGTTCAAATCAACCCATCTATAAAAAAATTTTCCTTTGCACAAGAGACTCCAACCAATGACAGCACTTACACAAAGTCAGTTTTGGTTGTTCATTTCTTTGTAAAAGACGAGGTCAAGTATGATATGAGATGGACGAATTGTTTCCAGCTATTCGGCTCAGCTAGTTATTATACATACTTCTTCAGACATGATTAAAGTATTTGTTATTAAAGAAAAGAGAGAGAAAAAAAAAAGATTCGTCCAAGATGAGACAGAAAAATTGCGGGCGAAAAAATCAGAACGAATGAGAAAAACTTAATTACTGAAAAATTTTATCCGACATTTTGCATCTATGGAAACGACATGGGTCATGACATTGCAGGGTATGGGCCACGATGGGGATGATACAGAGTGAGGGTGAAGGGCTGTTAGGCTGTTTGGGGTGTCTGGGTCCGTTAGGCTGCTTGGTTGTATCTGGGTCTGTTAGGCTGCTTGTGTGTTGGTCTGTTGATTTCACTAATGCCAACTACTGTAGGCTAGTGCACAGACGGTAGTGGAATAGGCAGTAGTGGCATTGACGTGGCGTGCGTAATTTCTGTACCGCTCGGGGGATGTTGGGGCCCGAAAGGGGGGGTTGGGCCAGAGAACAGCGGCCGGTAGTGTTAATTTCATCACGCACATGACTGACGACATTTCTCCCGTTACCCTGCCTAACCTGTTGCAGCTATTCAGCTATTCAGCTATTGCAGTATTGCATTATTGCAGTGAACACCTGTAACTGAAACTCCTGGTTTAATGGTGCCCTGTGAGTCTCTGGTCAGGAGGAGCAACTATTCTGTAAAGGTGAAGTGGTTCCTGTTGGCAAACCTGACCAGAAGCATAGTGATAAACTCCTGGGGCTAGCAGGAGCTGGATGGCTGCAAAAGAACTATAATATATTGCATATGCATTTGCAATTATATATATATATATAGTACAATAAATTAAAGGATATTAAAGAATAGGGGATGAATTGAATTCTAATTTATTCATTAATCATAAATACAAGTTGATTGGTTATTAAATGGGGAGGATTTTAGGTTTCCACTGAAGCAAATTTTAATTCATTAGGAGATTTCACTGACTTATCTTTTATGTCAGAAATTTCAGATTCGTCGATTTTTTTATCTTCATCAAGGCTAGTATTAGAATCATGATTGGATTTATTATTAAAGTATCGATTAGTCTTTTCGAGTTTAATTGCATCAATGGTGGGGCTCCATTTGGTTAATAATTCTTGACATTTATCATGTAATTTAAAAGTATCAGGGTATTCCAATTCTTTATCTTTGATGATACATTTTAATACTTTATGAATTTTGGTTGATTTGAGTAAATCATAATCGATTTGAAAATCAACCAATTTATGCAATATTAATCTCGATATCAGGAGTTCATCTATAGTTGGTTTAACCGATTCACTTCGTTGTATTAATGATTTTTGTAATTTTATTCGACACAACCATAATTGTTGTAGTTTCTCTTCTGGACTCAAATTCTTGGAATTTGAAGAATTGGTATTTGACCCATTCTTTGAATGATTTTGATTTTTATTCTTGGTTCCATTAGGTGAATTGGCCCCTGGTGATTCGGTTTTAAATCGTTTGCTTCCATTATTTTCTGATCCTTTTCGTTTACGGGAAGATGTCACTAACTCATCATCTGATTTCTTTTCTACTTTTGCTGTAGCCTTATTATCTGTGATATCGTTTGTGGTGCTATCGTTTGTATTAACTGAAACATCAGATTCTTCAATTTCCGCTTTGATCCTATTCCCATTCCTGCCATTCCTATTATTCTTATGACCATTCTGTTGATCATTGTCCTCGCTCACCTCTTCTTCTTCTTCTTCCTCCTCTTCCTTTACATCAGAGACTGGCTCCTCTTCTTCTACTCCTTCTTCCTCCTCCTTTACTTCATTATCTTCATCTTCTGCTTCTTCCTTTACTTCTTCTTCTTCTTCCTCCTCCTCCTCATCGCCTTCATCTTCATCCGCGTCTCCATCCTCCTTTTCTTGCTTCAACCTCCTCATAAACTTATCAAATTGTAAGCCTTTGGCAGCAGTAAAAGCATTGATAATTAAACTACTGCCTTTCCCTTTCTTATTTTTTAATAGCTTATCAAGGCGATCAGACAATTTGTCTGTCGTCAACCCTTCTAGACTCTTTTCATTCATCCAATAGTAATCACCATCAGGAATGAAAATTACACAATAATCAGTAGTCTTCTTTTTAACCTCTAAAATCGAATCAGGAATCATATCAGAAGGCATCACAAAAGACGGCCAAGCAGGAAATCCATGCATTTTGGCCAACACCAACTCTTTCGGGGTGAATTTGGACTTGGTATTCCGTTTAGGTGGCATGAGAAATTCAACCAGATAATTGGGAGATGATCGATAGTTTAGCGGGATAAAAGCCGTTATTCACTAGTCTAGTCGTCTTGTTCAACACTTATCACAGGATCTCTTGGGCACGTCAAAAACTCGACGGGTAAATAAACAAACCTTCAACCGGTACAGTCCAATTCAGTGAAATGGTCAACCAACAAGCAGCCAAATAGATTTAATCAACAACAAGAACACACTGAGAAATCCACCGAGGTCTAGAACACCTGTTGTAATACGTGGGAATAAATTAGTACCTTTAATAAAACAATATCCTCAACAGCAATAAATTTTGTGGGAACTTTCTATGACTTGTTGAAAGGAGCGCATCGTCGCGGTGGCCAGCCGGCACTAGCAAGGAGAAATGTAAGAGAACAATCGACCAGGAGAGTGGGTGGTGTTTCGCTCCCGCGGGACCCACTGGGGGGCCAATAATGGCACCGGCCAGGTGGTTGTGAACCGGGGTAAGGTGGAGGGTGGGGGGTCGCAGTTACCCGGCAGGGCCATAGTTGCCGCTTGTGGCAGGCGTGGTTACTGGTCGTGCGACAGCCATCTTTTTAGTTGCAAAACTCGTTCTGGGATCTTACATACACCATACACCAGCAGTTAAGCAGCACCATGGTCTCCTTAGGCTTATATAATGGTACGACTGTTCGGGGGGTTGCCAGGGAAGTCTTGTCAATACATTTGGAAGTATTTAAAACCCCTAACAACCGGACAACCTCCTAGCTGTATGGAGCTTGCATCCTCTCACCAACATTGGTGATTGTCGCTAATTTCGTCAATTTCAAGGGTTGCAACATCTGCCAATCAGGCAATAGAAACCCAACAAAAAAGCCGTCAAAAATCACAGAAAAGTCTCCAAGGCCCTTGCATACCTTCTAGACCTCCCGGGTAACCCCAGGAGTGTCGTTTTCCCGGTTTCTGTAGTGGTGGTGGTTGGGGTGTTCCCAATGCTGATGTCTGCAACCCCCCTAAAATTTTGCAGGTTAGGCCCGTATGCAGGACACATACCCAAATCCACAGAAAAAAACTGCCAAACCGAAAAAATGTTGCGACCAAAAACCACCCATACCTAAAGGGACCCAAAGGATTAGGTGGTTAGAAACCGAATAAAACTTTGAAAAAACTTAGTGGCAAGGCTGGAGAACACCAAGAGCCAGTACTGTAGCTGATTTGAACAAAAATTCCCAGAAAAATCTGCTTGAAATTGGGGTTTTTTGACTCCCGTGAAAGCCTGTAAGTGTGCAGCCCTAATACAAAATGGACTTTAAAAGGCCCTCAGGTCAAATGCATTATCCCGAGGCAGACATCTTTACAAATCCTATAAAGAGACAGAAATTATCACAAATAAGTAACTTATTGGATCAGGAACATGAAAAAGTAGCAAATGGTCCTGGTGAAGGGTCTATGTGTGGTCCTGCTAATGGACCTGATGGACATAATGGAGTAGGCAAAGGACCTGCTAATTTTGGAAATGCTGACCATATTTCTAGTAGATTGCATAACATACCTAAGGATAGTATTCCTATACTACAAGAACCTTATGAACTAAAGGATTTCTTTACTGATTTCTACGGTAATAATGATCAAGGCTTTCGCAATAAGATTGACCACATCACCAAATTATTCCCTCCTCCGTTACCCCCGGTTATAAATCGGGAAGATATTCCTGAGGATGACGAACAGGCTCTGCAACCCCAGCAGCATCAACACACCAATGAATATGGAGCTTATGATCAAAATTACATTCATAGTAATGACTATAACCAAGGTCATGGCCATGAAGGTGATGGAGAAGGAATGGGACCAGAAGATGGTGAAGAGGATGAAGACCAAGAAGATAAGGGAATTATGGTCCCATTTATATACCCACCACCGCCAATTATTCGCCCGGATCCTTTAATTGACGATAATCGATACTTTCTTCGAAAAAGACCTCAACATTATAAAGATGATGTAGCTGATATGGTGGAATTGGCTCCATTACCTTTTCCTCCTTTTAAGTATATGCCATACCCATTGAATTCCAGTAAATCAAGTTTGACCCCTCATGATGTGTTTGCTGATTTCTTAGAAGCTTCAGAAATATTACCTCGAATAGATATGGTGGTGGCTAGTGCTGCTGGGTCTTTATTTGATTTAAGGTTACAAGCAGAACATGAAGGGTTTACCATTGATAAATTCAATGAAGAAAGAGCTTTTGAAAGGGCCAATAATCCTGGTCAAGATGATGATGGTGATGAGGATGGTGATGGGTGGTCAAAGCAAACGGACACTACTAGAGAAGAAGAAGATATACTTAAGTACTATGAAAGTATTGATACCACTAATGAATTTGATAAATTTAATAGGATTAGTGGACTTAACAATGATGACCAAGTATTATTTGATAACTATCCAATACTAAATTTGAGACCAAGAGTAAGTAATGTAAAGAAGAAACCTACTAATGAAGAGGAAGAATCAGAAGAAGAATTCAATTGTGATATTAATTATCGAGAACGAGTGCTTGGGAACCTTTTTATGGTTGAAGATTTGATAAGTGAATCTGATCATCTTAAGGCAAAGGATCCTCAACGCGTCAATGCTAAGAATAATAGACGGAGAATGATGGAAGATCTAGAAACTAAACGAAAGAATATTTTACATACATTGCTAGATGTTGAGAACGTTGAACAAGACCATGAACTCGAAAGCTACAAACATGAAAAGAATAGCTTGCTAAATGAAATTGATCAATTGAAGAAATCGAAGGTATACTTGATTGACGAAGATAATAATTATATTAAGCATGAAGGTTTAAGTAATTTCAAAAAGCATCAGACCGAGGAAAGAGATCTAGAGTTGGTCAAATTAAAATTACAAACAAACTATGATATCCTTCGGGTATTAACCACTTTTTATGAAGATTCTAATAAGTTGTACACCAAATATAACACCACCATATTATCAAAGTTAATTAAGCTTAAAAACTTTTTTGAGTTCCAGAAAAATCATTTCAACAATCTATTAAACAAAGGTAATCATCACGCCACAAAACAAGACTATATGGACCTTAACAATAAAGAGTCTTCCAAGGTCTTCAGTGATTTCGTTGATCGAAACTATACGCAAGATTTGAAGGAGATTTTAAAATTATCTGTAATCAATTCCGAACAACCAAAGGGGAATAATGAATCAAAAACAGAATTATTAAACACTATAAATGAATTATCTGTTAATAAATTCAACATTGAAAATGATTTGAATAGGTTCAATGACATTAATGACTTTACTCCACTTGTATCGAATTCCGAATTTGATATCATTACTGGTAACCTATTAGGGAATAAAAGTGGCTCAAAAGGATCAGCAGCGGCCAACAAGAACTCAAATAGTAACTTCAAGCATGAAATATTTAGACATGCAATCTATGATACCAGTGGGTCTGATTCCAATTCACCTGCTTATAACAGCAAATATGGCAGTGGAAATTCGACAACAGGAGCCACCACCAACCTTAACAGTAACAAGAATTCTTCCGGTACATCACCAATGGCTAGCGAATTACCAAAAAGAAGAGGTAGAAGAATAAATGGGTTAGAAATTGATGAAGACAGTTTAAGCTCTGAAACATATTTACTAGCCAAGATCCTGAAACATTTTATTGGTCCACAGGCTCTGTCGAATGACCAATTGCAAGAAGATTTTGAAAATATGGGGGTCAAATCCAAATGGAAATGAGCATATATTCGCCATATCAAGAGATACTTATATTGATTATATAAAGAAGCAGAAAAAACACATTAGCTAATGTTACAGATACTAAATAAACATAATAGTAATAAAACAAACTTAGAGAACAAAAGATATCGATTGATATCTAATTGGAAATAACATATACTAGAAAAACACATAATAGCAACACAGCATGGAATTAAACAAGATTTCATCTCGGTGTTCGATTCCAAACATCTTAATTTTTTTTTTTGTTTTTTACTCTTTTACAGTGTTTTCAAAACATCCTTTCCTAACAAGAGCAATTGACAGGTCTAATATTCTTCAAATTGAGCATAAAGACCAATAACAACGTTAACAATCCCGAGAATAAAAGGAAAGTTACCTAAAGAAGAAAGAAACTCATTATAGAAACCTAATTGAACCAAGAAATGAGTTTCCAAAGCTTTAAAAATACCTGAATAAGAATTCAAAGTGACTAAAGAACCAGAATTAGCAGTTAAAAAGTAAAATATCAATACCTTAAATAAGGCAAAGATAAATGGATCAAACTTGTAGATTCTAACAAAGACACTAGTGTCTTCATCAGTAACAATAACTCTTCTAGTAAAGTTAATATAATAAGAGAACAAGTAAGGTAAAGCCACTGAATAGAACCCCCAATTAAGAGCAACCGATAAGATTTTAAAATCAAACAAGTAAGTTAAGTCAGGAATCTTAGTAGTACAAGTAGATAACATAGGAATCAAATCTTTAAAAATTGGATGAATAGAAGAATTGTTCTTAATACTCACCAAAGGAACATAATTAATAAAGAATAATGCCACTTCTAATAATAATTCAATATAATTTAAAGTAATAGTACCTGATAATGTTTCTCTTAATTCATCATTATATTCTAAAGTGGTGATACCAATAGAATCAGTGAATTCTAAAAATTTAGAATAATATTCTTCACTAAAATCTATGATAGGATCTAATAATTTCTTGACATTCAATGGGGGTCCTTTATAATCCTCATCATCTTCATCACCTTCTTTAACAGATTCAGCCAATGTAGATACATCATCATCATCCATATCAGCAACTTCATCATCTAAAGATTCTTCAACTAATTTAACTCCATCTTTACCAGCTTTACTGATATAATCCTCGAATTTTTCAATTAAGGATTTTTTGGTATCTTTACTACCAGCACTGAGTCCAACTTTATGGGCAGCACTTAACAATTCTGCCTTTTTATAAGAATTCAAGTCAACCATTTTTCAATTACTACCGTAACAAAAAAAAAAAAAATTTACTATTCCAACAAAAAACAAGGGGAAAATAAATGGGTTAAAAGCACAAAAAAACAACAACAAAAATGCCGGATGAAAAGGTCAAGCAGCACAAAGTCGCATGAAAAATGCAGTCGCAAATGGCACAGTATCGAGAGCAGTAGCACGAGACGGTGGCAGGAATAGCGGCAATAATGCAGGAGATAGTTAATAGCAGCAATTGACCCGTATATAACTAAGAATGGCCTTTGCTAAATAATAACAATAACAAATTATTATTGCTCCTTTTGGAGAAATCAAAAATAAATTTGACTGCGCGCAAGACGAAAAATTCGCGGTGATTTGGGGCCAAAGAACCCAAATGGCCCCAATTTTTGCACTAATTTGATGGCTTGAAATAGGTGGGTAATAGAGTTATACGATAATTACCAAATTGGTGAGATTTATAAACAGATCATAGAATCAGATTTAAGTCACTTTTGTTTTACAGAATTCGCTTGCGTTTGTGAGAATTGTCATACAACATCTTAACCAGAGAATCGTTTTCTTTATTCATTACATGATGAGGTACCTTGTTAAGAGCCTTAACCCTAGAGGCCCTGGAGGTTTTTGGGGTCCTGGAGGCTCTTGGAGCCCTGGAGGTTCAAGGGACCGAATAGATCTTTGCCTTCGAAGTCTCTGCACCTCCTGCGTAAGACAACAAGAACCCCGAATAAATCAACTAGGAATCCAATATCTTTCTGAAGGACTCCATAAACGAATATTTCCTAAAACTCCGGTAAAAAACTATTTAAGACCACATAATAAAGCATTGTTAGAGTTATCGAAAGCACATCTAGATCACCATGGATTATTAGACAAAAAGACTCAGATTACTGATGCTATAAACATTGATAATATCCCTAATCTTGTGGGGAACAATAACCTTCAGGAACACTTTTATAAGATTGGAGCTAAAGCTTCTGAACCATATCTTAGCAAATGCCATGAATTTCTCGATAAGGATATGCAATTACCTCCCAAACCTGCCAAATGGCTATTTAAACCTGGCTGGTATCGATATGAGTATAATAAGGAACCAGAACCTGTCAAATATCCATTGGAAGATGAGTTAGTATTTGATGTAGAAACCATCTATAAAAGATCTCCTTATGCGGTGATGGCTACTGCGGTGTCACCTAAAGCTTGGTATGGATGGGTATCTCCATTGTTAACCAATTATGCCCATGATGCTTCTTATGATGATTGGGAGCATCTCATTCCTATGAACACTTTAAAACAAGATAAATTGATCTTGGGGTATAATGTATCTTATGATAGATCTAGGGTATTAGAGGAATATAATATCAAACAATCTAAAGCATTTTATCTAGATGGTATGGCTTTACATATTGCATGTTCTGGGTTGACTTCACATCAAAGACCCATGTGGCATAAACATAAAAAATCTTTACAAAATGATGAAATTTCTGATGATGACATATCAGTCGGTGATGACAATAATAGTGGTGACTTGGTGTCTCATACTAATGAAGAATTAGCACAAGAATTATTGGATGATCCTTGGCTTAATAAGGGTGCTCCTAATTCTTTAGCTAGTGTTGCAGACTTCCATTGTGGCATTAAACTCGATAAGAATGTTAGAAATAGCTTTGAAACTATGGATCCTCAAACTATTATCGATGATTTCAATAATTTAATGGATTATTGTTCTGATGATGTGGTAGCTACATATGAAGTCTGTAAAAAATTATTCCCGGTATTCAAGCAGAAAATTCCTCATCCAGTGTCATTTGCTGCTTTAAGACACTTGGGGAATTTGATATTACCTACCACCAAAAAGTGGGAAACATATATCGAATCTGCTGAAGGGATTTATCAGTCCAACAGAGACTCCGTCACTAATATTTTGAAGGATCGTGTAAATGAATTAATCGACTACATAAAATTGGATAATCCTTCCTTAAAGCCTAATTATGAAACCGATCCTTGGTTGAAACAATTAAACTGGGAAATCAAACAACCAAGATTGAAGAAAAATGGTGAACCTGTAGCTAACCAGGCTTACTTAACTGGTTATCCCGAATGGTATAGAGAATTGTTAAAAACCTTAAGTACGAATCCTAAAACAGGGGAAAAAACAAGAGAAATGACTATTAGTGTTAGAACTAGAATAACTCCCCTTTTGTTAAGATTGAAATGGGAAGGTCATCCACTTTTTTGGACAGAATCAAACGGTTGGTGTTTTAAGGTTCCCTATAGCGAAGAAGAATTCCTTTCATTGGAATCAAAGGGATACTTAAAGGCTAAATTAGATGATGAAGATTTGGAGTTATATTTAAAAGAGTTAAGATCTCTTGATGCAAATGGTAATAGTCAAAGTTTTGAATTATTTAAGGTTCCTCATCCTGATGGACCTGGCAAAAGAAGTACGGCCGTGATGTCCAAATCTTATGCCAAATTTTTTGAAAGTGGTGTATTGACATCAGAGTATTCTTATGCACAAGAAATTCTTGACTTGAATTCAACCGCTTCTTATTGGATGGGTAATCGGGCAAGAATTTTAGACCAATTTGTGGTATATTCTAATACTGATTCTCAGACCACCCCTTCCAAGCCTTCATTCTTCCCTACCAAAAAAGAATCTAAAAATCATCCTGAAGTAGGGCTCATATTACCAAAATTGGTCAGTATGGGGACTATCACTAGAAGAGCTACTGAAAATACCTGGTTGACAGCTTCAAATGCTAAGAAAGATCGGATTGGATCCGAATTAAAGTCATTAATTGAAGCACCAGAAGGTTATACCATAGTTGGTGCCGATGTGGATTCTGAGGAACTTTGGATTGCTGCTTTGATTGGTGATTCTGTGTTCAAGATTCACGGCTCTACTGCATTATCATGGATGACTTTGGAAGGTGATAAAAACCACAAAACTGATTTACATTCGAAAACTGCTGAAATCTTAGGGATTAGTAGAGGAGATGCCAAAATTTTCAATTATGGACGTATATACGGAGCAGGAATCAAATTTGCTACTAGACTATTGAAGCAATGTAATAGTACCCTAAGTGATGAACAAGCAACAGAAATGGCAAAACAATTATACACCGAGACTAAAGGTAGTATAGGTAGTTCCAAATTATTACCGAGAAAGATTTATCATGGAGGAACAGAATCAGTAATGTTCAATGCATTAGAATCAATTGCTCATTTAGAAGACCCCAGAACTCCAGTATTGGGAGCATCTATTACCGATGCATTAACATCCAGGAACTTGAATAAGAACAATTATTTGACCTCCCGTACTAATTGGGCTATTCAAAGTTCTGGGGTGGATTATTTACACTTATTAATCATTTCTATGGATTACTTGATCAGAAAGTATAAGGTCGAGGCTCGATTGATGATTACTGTTCATGATGAATTAAGATATTTAGTAAATGAAGCAGATAAGTACAAAGTGGCACTTTTATTACAAATCAGTAATTTATGGACCAGAGCTATGTTTGCTGAGAGATTAGGTTTCAGTGAACTCCCACAATCGGTGGCATTCTTTTCTGAAGTTGATATTGATAAAGTATTAAGAAAAGAGACCACATTGGAATGTATCACTCCTTCACAACAGACTCCGATTCCACCAGGAGAGTCATTGAATATCTTGGAAATATTGGCAAAGACTGATAATGGGAAAATATTAGGATCTTCAAATTCTAATGATGCCAGATTACTTAATGACAAGGGCCCAGATTCGGGTCAGTATAGTAATCCTACAATCATTGATGAGTTAACAATGCACTTGAACGAAGATATGAAGGTTATAAATACCAAATTACAAATGTCATCGAGTAAGGAAGAATGGAGAAGGAATATTACCGAGTTTGGAAAAACCAAAAGAAGCTTTGACTACAACTACTTTGAGCCTGTTAAGAGTCAAGGATCTTCATTAAATAATATTGACACCAACAGAGCCAAAGCCACAAAATTACTGAAGAGCAAGACAACCAGATCAAAAAACAACCAGAGCCACACCAACGGGAACGATAACGTTGGAGCAGAGACGTCTAGTGCTCAAATAGGAACCCGTAAGATTGAAGAATTCGATATTGTTAGTAATGGAGACGAGGAATTAGACAAGCTAACTAAACCAAATAAGTCAGTTAAAAGTAAAAGACCCAAACATGATCATTACAATACCAGGAACAACCCAGACCTCAAAACGACACTGAGTAGTCAGAATCATGAGAGTGGAGCTGGAGATAGCTTTGACAAATCAAGAAGACCCAGCAATCCTCATAGCAAACCCATTGATACCCAATATTCATCACCACCAAAATACGCTAAACAACCCAGACTACCGACGAGGACCACTAGTAATTCTAGTGGACCCTATCTCAGATCCAAGCTGAACCTATTGAATAAACTGTCAGCTAGATCAAAACCATTGTTTAGTAAGTTACCAGATAGTGTAACCGGACAACGATATAATCAAGGAGTGTCGGTAGGGGTATTCACAGCTACCAGCCCCAACTCGGATCAACGACGAAGACGACGATTTTAGCAACAGAAATCTCGTAAAGTGTCAACAAACCTGTTTCCTATCGATAAATTCCCTCATTAAACATAATTGAGAGAATTACCACTAGAAACAGACTGGGTTTATATTTACTGATCTTTTAAAATGGTTTGGTTATAATTGATGAATCAGACTCAAAGTTGAGCTGATTCGTCATTAATGATGACATGTATATTATTTATTTGTATTATAGATTGGTATAGGAATATTCTATTTAGACATGATTAACGAGATTTTACAATACATAATCATTTCGATTACATCATCGCATTATTAAGTAAGAGGCAAGCCGATTTAACCGTTGAGGAAAAATCCCAAACCAGCCAGTGGACGATGGGGACGGAACTGTTATGGGTAACGGCTCACAATCCCAACGGCTCACCCATAGAAATAACCGGATAATCGAGTATGCAACCATTTGACGTGGAGGAATTATGCGGGCCGGCAGTAAAATTGGAGACTACAGGAATCGGTGATAAAACGACGTTAAAAAGAAAATAGAGCAGCAACCGAAATTGAACCTGGTAGGTCGAAGCCAGGACCGGTGAGTTACCATATGGGGTAAAAGCAGCTCCGGAAAATGTCAACTGGTGACAATAGGAAAAGAAAATATGGCACCCACTACATGCTAGGCATGGGCTCAAACATGGCCCTGGCCTTGGCTACTGTCTATAAATCCCTCCCATTGCATTCTACACCATCCACTATATCCATTAGGACTACCCTGTTGACCACCAACCCATCAATACAATTGCACGTTCGTCAGGGCAATCCAGAGGATATTCAAAACGGTGCTGGCAAATGCAAAAGGTATTTTTTTCCGGCGAGGGTGCCCAAAAGGGGTATAAGCCTTACCCCATTGGGACAGCCGTTTTTTTTTTTTTTCTCTGTTCGGTTCTGCGTAGGTTTCTGTTTTAGAACCACACCCAGCACAATCGAGGACTACAAAGCACTATATCTATAAACATAACCCAGTAATACTCCAAACAGATAGCCCGGGGGTATTTATAGATACCAATTTCTTTTGGAGGGGTATGTTAAATCCGGAAGTCAAAGCGACGATCATTGATAACCAGGCAACTTGTCAAACCGAAGCAAGAGCCGGCCAATGTTGCTGACTCTACACCACCAGGCCCATGGTCCCAAGCACCACCAACACGGCTCTATATCACTCTACACCACTGTAACCACCACACGGTACCTTGCTACCACCCACCACCAGGGGAAGGTGGATCCCCACTCCGATTAGCCTGAGAAAAGAAAAAAAATGGTTGAGGTAATTTCTTATTTTTTGAGACATCCACTCCGTGAAATCCGGCCAATGAAGTTGCCGAACTACGTAATACGCAGATAACGGATGGTAACGTCGATGAAACCCACTGAGGATTAGGGCTACGGCAACGATATTGTCAGGGAGAATAGTCTCAGTACTGGGGAACTCTCAGGATGAACTACAACCACCTGGCCAAACTCCAACAACACTAAGAATCCAACAACCACAACCACAGTCACAGTTGCAGCCACTCCAGAGTATCTGCAAGACCTGCGGGATTAGTTTTGGTACTACCAGCCCTGGCCCTGGCCCTGACCGTAATTCGCAAGGCCCATACCGTAAGTCCCGCACGGCGGAACTGGCATGACGTGGGACGGGAGCACTTCGGTAGGGTGGTGGTGTTGGGAGGTCTGGGCGGACCGGTAGGGCTGCATGGTGTAGTGTGGTGGCACCAGTGCGACAACAAAAAAAATTTTTCATTCGACTTTGTGTAACCTACTTTTACCCGAAGAAAAACAATCTGGCTTCTGGCAATCCCAAGTATAAATATAAATACAAATTTCCCATAAAAGGTTTTCCGAATTTTTTCTCTTTTTTTTTTGCTTGCCTGTTTGTTGTATATCCTCCCTACTTTTATTCCCTGAATTAAAATGTTACCACCTGGTGTTATTTTAGTTTTCGTCTTAGTCTTTTTAGCCGGTTGTGCTATCTTTGGTGTTATTGTTAACAAACAATTGAAAAAGAAGAAATCTAACCAAAGATTTTAAGACTGTTTGGAGTGATAAATTGATAAATCATTGTTTAATAATAAAAAATTGAAAAAAAAGTGAATGGATTGTGTTTTTTACAGGAAGTAATGTTTGAGAAGATGGTTTTACTCATGGTTTGAATGGATAGGATTGAGGAGTATTAGAGATGGATTATGCTTGTTTTTCAGTAATTTGGGGACTTTTGTCCATGGAGGACATGAGATTTTCTAATGTTGTTCATTGGTCTTTTAAAGAGGTTATGATGCTTTTAGGGAAGTTAATACATGTGGTCAAGGATGGATTAAATTGGTTTTTCTGTTGGATAGAGTAAGCTTAAGTGATTATATTTTTATGGATATTGTTGCAGTCATTGGTTTTGGTTTGTGATGAAAATGGATATCTTTACCCGGATGTTTGTTTTCGAAAGGTCATGAATAAGAATTTGATGGTCCTGCTGCAATATTGTCGTATTCTATCTGCTACTGAAATTGATTTTATTATGGTCTTTATCACTGTTATCTCTCAAGTGTTATATCCTCCTTTAGGACTGTGGGCGGAATTTTTGTTAGTCTGATGTCTTTGTGCATAATTCAAATCGATATTTGCTCATTCTATTTATTTCAAACCATTATATTTTTGAATTCAAGTCTTTGATTCTTTGCTTCACATTATTTGTCGATCGTTTCTTACTATATGCTTTTATACCATTGTTGAAATTTGTTGAACTAAAATTTTTAATAACTAATGATTTACTATTTATCTACCTAATTATTGTTTTATTGTTTTACTTTAAAAAAAAACTTTTAAAGTGTTACTATCGTTACTAAAATCTACAGCTTTGTAAAACTTTATGGGAATATAAGTCTATTTTTTTATATAGGGAATCGGATATATGTTAATATATTACTACCAAAACATCCTGTAGAGATTTTATATATTGGGTTAGACATGTATAGTTTAGAGCCTCCGAAACCACTCGTATCACCAGATATATTGTTGACGTATGGAGTGAGAAAAAAGACTCATATTATTGGCCCATGGTTACGTCACCTGTCAAGTAACCCCGAGCCCCCGGAAGTCGAGTACCCCCGGGTGTTATGGGCCGGCAGTAACAGTTGCAGCCATCTCGGCTACAAGGTCTAAAATGGGGTATATTTGCGTCACGTAGGATAACATTATACTTCTGATTGAAGTTTTACATCTTCATCATACTCTTCCATAGTGAATGACTGTATCAAACAACCAATAGTTATAAATGCCAATGTGAACCAAGTAAAGCCACCAAGATTAATTTGATCAAAATAGGACATTAATACTCCCCATACTAAAGGAGCAATGAATCTTGCCAAGGCATTCAAACTAAGAGCAGTCCCGTTAATGAAGGCTCTATATTTAGGAGGGGCTGCTCTATGAACTAATAGAACAATCTGGGGGAATGCAGTGGCTGATGCTAATTGATAGATTCCGGCATTAAGGTATAACAAAAGCCGGGTCAAATTAGGACTAAAATTTTCATTATAGTCATGTAACGTAAAGATATAAAATGGTAAAATGAAATAAATTATCGGGAACAAAAGTTGGGCTGCCCGATAATTGTTAATGGCTTTAAAATTCCGGTCCAAGTAGGGGAACACAAATACTACTACCATCACTCCGCAAATCCCGGTAGTAGAAATCAAGGTTCCAATAAAGTCACTATCAAATCCAAATCCTCCGGTTATTCTAAAGGGGAATTGCAATTTATCGACCATCAATTGACCGGCCAAAAACACTGGTAAAAACTCATTGTAGATAACATTATGAAATGATAATAGAAAGTTAGCAGTAATTGTTTGGATAACTGGTGGGGTAAACACTTCACTATAATTAGTGTCATCTATTTCAGATTCTTCTTGTGTTAACGACACTCCTGACATCCGACTCAAAGTTGCAGTTAATTGTGGTCTTATAGTTGATTTAGAAGAATATCTTCTTATGAAAGCATTGGACATCCTTCTACTCAAGATCCCAACAGACTCCCCAGAATCGATCGATTTAATGGATTGGGTATCATCATCTTCCTCAACAGCATCATCAATAGAGGAATATAATGGGCGTGGAGCGGTTCTACCATTGTCTTCATAATCCTCACCAGATTCATAGTCGTCATCATTAGAAGAATTGTCTTGTAATAATCCACTTATCTCTGTAGGTTCTTGCCTAAATTCATTATTGGTCTTGTTCTTACTCTTATCACCTGTAGGAGTAACGGTCCCACTAGATATTCCAACAGGGGCTCTAGCATGCGAAGCACCACCGGAATTACCAGGATTGACAGGGGTTCTTGCACCTGAACTTTCGTTAACAGCAGAATTTGACTTTCTTCGAGACAGTAAGTAACGGGATTTATTCCATGGTCTCACAGGAGTATTAAACCCAAATCGATTCAAAATCCAATCCCCCACATCCAATCCCAAGTCTCGTTTATATTTAATCTTATAATGAGTCTCCTCTAAGAATAACCACCCACAAGCGATCCCAAGCCAAAGGAATAATGATACCACTATATTACTTAACGCGTACGGATGGTTATTCAAGAAATCATCATAAAAAGTTTCCAAGTCCATGGCCTCAGCCCCATTGGTACCCTTGGGTCTGGTCAAGTACTTGGACCCACCAATTAAAGGACCTACTACTGATCCTACATTCCATAATAATGGTAAGGTAGAGAATGCGATAGCTTGATGGTTTCTTTCAGTGACCATTTCTCCAATAGAAGTTCTTAACACAGCAATATTCCCATTGACAGCACCCATAAAACTTCTAGCTATCAAAGCCACATAATAATTGGGAGAAAACCCAAACGTAATCAACGATATAGAAGTTCCAAATAATCCTATCAATAACACTTTTTTCCTTCCAATTTTATCACTTAACCTCCCCCATTGAATACTAAACAAGAACTGAGTGAATGCAAATGAGGCAGACAAGAATCCGGCGTATTTGGAGATGTCAGCTTCTTCTTTGGCAATGTGGAAATCTCTAATCATAAAGTAGACATAAGGAAATAAAGACGTGAATGCTAAGGGCTCCAGAAATCTCATTATACTTATGACGAATATCTGCCATACGGGGAATCCCCTCATTTGTTCCCTGAAGGTAGCCATATTCACCAGCAATAGATAACAACTTCTTTAAAAAAAATATAAATCAATAAGAAACTGGGGAAATCTTTGTGCTTTTAACCGGAGAAATAGCCCGTCAGGTTACCGGAGCGTAAGCGACTTTTTTAGATCTGATCGCACATCTTAGATTTGTGAAACATTAAAACTCACGTTTACTTATGTATAACTCTATATAACTCTATGTATCTATGACACTTATAGTTCTAATCACTATGATCTCGTAACAAAAAGGATTGGAAAGACCCAAACATAGCTAGGAGACTCAAACACCACCACCCAAGCCAACCAATGTTCCATTTGTTACCGGCACTCATGACGTAACCAAAGGAAATGGGACCGGTACATCTAGCCAAGGCTAACATACTAATGGTGAAACTGTTAACATAAGCCCTATGTTCCTTTCTAGCTGCCCTGTGATTCAAGAGCATCACCTGAGGTAGTCCTGTGGCACTAGCTAGGGTCTTTAAACTAGTCAAAGTATACAACAAGATAGGAGTGGTCCACTTGGGGAATATTGTCCGATAAGGATTGTTGGGGTTGTTGACAGTGAAGATCGATAAGGGAATTAAAAAGTAGACTAGCGGAAACACTAACAACGAGAACCGGTATCCGTTGATGGTTCCTAGTTTCCGGTCTATATAGGGGAAGATAATCAAGATGATTAACATTCCCATGATTCCAGTACTGGAGAATAATGACCCTATGAATGAAGGATCAAGTCCCAAGCCCCCATGGATCTTAAAGGGGAACTGGTTATCAGTTTGGAAGCTGGAACCCAAAAACACCGGAGTGAATTCAGAGTAAATAATCGAATGCAATGAAATAATGCAATTTGATGATATGACCATGATCACCTGCTTGGTGAAGATTGGACTATTGCTGGGGTGTTCATGAGTTGTTAACTCATCATTTTGGGCTTCTGGGTCTTGCTCTGACTCTATCATTGTGTTCGTATTGTTTAGCAACGGAGTAGCTTCATTATCTTTGGAAACATGCCACGGTCTGGATTTAGTAGTATAACCAAGTTTACTCAAGAGCCAATCACCACAATCCAATCCATAATCCCTCCTGTCTAATACCAACTCATTTGTTTCTTCAAGGAATAAAAGACCACAAATAAAACTAAACCAGAGGAAACAACAAACCACAATGTTACTAAGAGCATAAGGATGCCTTTCAGCAAATGAATCAATGGAAGCAGCCATTATAGATGAGCTCACATCATTATCGTGACTATAAGGACTATCTAATTTCGGTCTTGTCAAGTACGGAGAACCACCTATCAAAGGACCAATGACGGACCCAAAATTAAATAACAAAGGAATGGTAGAAAAGGCCAAAGCCTGATGTTTCCGATCAGTGGCAATTTCCCCAACCATAGTTCTTAGAACTGCAATATTACCATTTAAACAACCAGCAAGACTTCTAGCCATCAAGGCCCAGTAGTAGTTCTTACTAAATCCAAAAAGCATCAAAGAAATAGAGGTTCCTAACAACCCAAATAACAACACCGGCTTTCGACCAATTCTATTGCTTAGCTTTCCCCACCTTATACAAAATAAAAATTGACAGAATGCAAAAGAAGATGCCAAATATCCACTATACTTACTAATATCCTGTTCCTTTTCAGCGATTTTAAAATCTCTGATCATAAAGTATAAGTATGGGAATAAGGAAGTGAATGCTAACGGCTCCAGAAACCTTATTAGGCTGACTATGAACATTTGCTTGAGGGGAAAGCCCTCTATCTGTTCCTTAAAAGTAGTCATCTTGATATAGTGCAACGAAAACTCTGTTAGACGTGAAACGGTTTTGATTTAGGGCCGCACGCGATAAGAGGCAACCGTTTTATCAACTATATATACTACAGAAGATGGCACGGGGTTTACGGCTAGTTGGCTTGTTTAGCTTGTTTAGCTTGTTCGTTGATATCTATATATATCAGGGTTGCTGAACAAAACACGCCAACCAACAATAGCGGACACTAGCCAGTGGTCTATTAACAAGATTTGATTTAGTGGTTGCAGTCCTTGGATCTGTCAATGATTAAACCCGGTGGTGGTGCGGCACCAAACATTTCAGCCGAATATGGCTGCAAATAATCCCATTATCTCACTTATAGGTGGGTTTATTATTACCTTTATTCTTGCGGACTTCCTGTTCCCGAAGAGTAAGGAGTATAGATAGTAATACTAACCCGTTATCACTGAGATCTGGATTGTCTGGGTTATCGACATGGGGATGGGGGTCGAATATATTCATATATCCATTACTGAAATACTTTTTGAGCTTGGTATTATCATCAGTAAAAGTGGCCAACGGAGTGGTCGATAGCACACTGGTGTTGGATAGGTTATGGGAAACAACCGACTTATTACTATGCAACACACTGTCGAGCAAAGGATTTTGGGTTGGTGGGGGCAATTTAATGGATAAATCCTTAGGACTGTTCAAGTGAGGATTATTAACCAGGATCAGAATATTATCCGAAAGGGTATTATATGATTTATTGACAAGGTATAGCTTAAGAAGGCCATTACCGAAAGTAGAGGTGGCCCCAGTGGTTCCTAGGATTCTAAACTTTAAATTCTGCCATTCAAAGTCCACATATGGTTTTAATTCGTTATTGAATATCACAAGGTAGTCTTTATTTTCAAAAATCAAAATATAGCACAGAAGGTTCTTCGCTAGCACCTTATAAAAACTTTTACAGTACTCAGACTTCCCATGATCACTGAAGCTGTTGATGATTAAAAAGGGAGAATTAAATTTGAAGTAGTTAAGAAGCGAAGAAGATGTGGATAAGATCGGGTGCCTGTTAGTGTCAGAATCCAACATGGACATGTTTTTATAAACCTGAATATCACTAGATAGAAACGTTGATATTAACGGTAGGCGGATTAATTTAAAATCGTTGATAGAATGATTGAAAAGTTCATTAGTCAAGGTTTCGGTAGAGGTTGATGTGAAAAGACTCACTGCGTCTTCGGCCGCAGCAGTAGAGCCAGAGCCAGCACCTACAATTCCATCAATAGCATCATTATCAGCAGCACCAGCACTAGAACCACTACCACCACCACCACTCACCGTGTACAAGGTTTCCTCGCTATTAACTCGACTCAAACTCATACTAACCTCATCGACTGAAAACATTCGCAAAAAAACTCGTCCGCTTCGCAACATGCAAAATCGGTTGATGTGGTTACGGCTTAGCCACCATTGTCATAGAGGAGAAGCTGCAGACAGAGTTATCGGAATCCGTTATAGGGATTTCAGGCAACCATACTTTCCTTTTTCCCACCATCGGAATCAGGAATCAAATGGTTTAACCACATCCTAAATTTCCAGCCATGGTTGCATTTAAACCCTCCCGGGGCACCTATGCTTGGGGTGCCCCACTCTGTGCCCCCCACCCCACCACCAGATCGTGTCCGACAGATCCTCAAGACATCAAGTTGCAGTGTTTAAGGATAGGGGTAACTGGCCATGTTGCAGAGACAAAGAAATTCGGGGACAATTGCCCTTGAAAACAGCACAAGTGGGGGACCAGAATGGCTGGTGGGAGACACATTGTGAGCATCTGGGAGTATGGGGGACACTGTGGACTCCAGCCAAACCCAGGCCAGTGACAAAGCCAGGTGTGAGAGAAGTGAGAGATAGTGTCAGTGCCAGTAGTGACAGGAATATCAGTATGTGCCCCTCCACGAACCACCCATGGGGTGGGCCTCTACAAACAGACAAACCCCCTTCTAAAATGGCAAATCGTCCTTCATAAATGGCGGACTATTGTACCTGATTAATAATAGACCGTCTAGAACATTACCCCCAGTTGTATGGTAGTTGTTAGTGAGGGTCCCTCGTATTGAACAATTCCCTTCCCCCATATTTTTTCAGTGGGGAACCCGAAGGTGATTGCGGGGGACTTTTTTTTTGCTTAAAGGCACCTGCCTTCGCACATATGATCCACACCACTAGTTGAAATTTTATTTGTCTACACCTGCCAATTTGGTTGTGTAATTGTTGCCTATATCTTTAATAACCCTGTTACAGACAAGGCTACTCTTTTATTTCCAGGTATATTCATACTGTCCTACCTAAACCTGTTGTATACGGGGATTTGCTAGGGGTTTCACCAGGTCCTTTTTCCTAAAAGTTTTCTTTTCTTAAGCAATTGTTGAGATTTAGAGGATTGTTTGATCCTTAATATATTGCAATTAAGAGAAGAAACTCCACGGGGACCCAGGATTTATCATATATCTAAAAGAAAATCGTCAAAAACTTATCACCAAAAACAAAAAAAAAAAAAGAATTTTTAAAAAAAAAAAACTTCTATAATCTTATCAAAGTTATTCTAATTATTCTAATGGCTACTCAGAAGAAATACGTATGCGCTTTTTGTGCCAGAGCTTTTACTAGACTGGAACACAAGCAAAGACATGAAAGGTCTCATACCAATGAAAAACCCTTTCATTGTATGCACTGCACTTCTGCTTTTGTGAGAAGAGATTTGTTACAAAGACATTGTCGGACTGTTCATAACATTCATTTGTCTTCCAACAGCCATCATTCAAGAGATAAGTCATCATCGCTTGATGAGAAAGGCAATGGCAGTGAACATGGCAGTGACGGTAAGGGCAATGAAAAGTTGAGAATTAATGAAGATGCTAGCCTGGGTGGTGTCCATGGGGAAAGCCACGACACAAATGAAGTTTTAAGTAATGGAGGAAACGAGGACATTCACAGTCATGAAGGAAGTGATTCTATGAAGCTGGGGTCAATGAGCTCTGAGCTGAAAAGCTCTGAATTGAAGCCTGCTGATTTGGCCAATGCTTCCCACATGTCCAACATGTCCATGTCTAACATGTCTAACATGTCAAATATCAGTAATGGAGATGTGCCTATGAACCATCGGGACGACATTGATATTGATTTAGCTTCTGCTAATGTTCTCTCTAATGTGGACAATTTCGATGATCAGCTATCAAAATTGAATTTGAGGGATAATACTGAAATTGTTAATTTATTATCCATTAGTAAGAAGTTGTACCAAATTTTGGTTCCGGTTGACAGTGACATTAAGAGATTCAATTCTCAAGAATTGGATGGTATCTTTTTGATGGGATACATTCGGTTATACAATAATGATGA
Source organism: Yamadazyma oceani (assembly GCA_030569555.1). NCBI lineage: Eukaryota > Fungi > Ascomycota > Pichiomycetes > Serinales > Debaryomycetaceae > Yamadazyma > Yamadazyma oceani. The sequence goes on along the minus strand of JAJMLF010000020.1, from coordinate 32,230 downwards.
TTATTTTATTTTGAAGAAACTTTTGAAAAATTTATTGAACTACTTGAATTCAAATTTTCAGGAGTTGAATAACTTTAAGGTTTGTTTAGTCTATTCAGTTTTATCGGTTGGATTTCATCAATGTAACCATGGTTCCTTATCTTATGAATTTTTCCTTAAGAGTTGGAATTTACTTATCCAAAAATTAATACCCATTAGTTATAATAATAAAAACTTGATTAATCAGTTAGAGTTTTTGGGTAATTTATTTTTGGTGAGTTACGTATACTTGGTTTTTGATCTAGAGGACTATCAACATAATATGGGTACTCCTAGTCCTTCCAGTACTACTCCTATCTTTAACAATCGTGTTGCTAGCAATGGTAATGGAATTTCTGTTGATGGGACTAGCAACAGTAGTAGTATTACTCCAGTGGTCACTAGTCCCAAATCTTTGTCAACTTCTGAGACTACAGTTGGTGTAGATAGCTTGAATTTTGATTTGGTGTTCAATTATTTAAATGACATCTCTTTTGTGGTTTTGAGCAACTTGAATAAAGAACGGGAGAGCTTGAATTTATTGAGTAGTAATATGAACTTATTTTGGTCCATTTATATAATGTTGTCGAATAATCCCGTCAACAAATTACCTCCAAAGTTCTATCCCATGTTTTTGGATAAATTGGTCCTCAATAACCAGCCATTACAAACTGTTATGATGAACTTATCGAAAAGCATTATGCTTATTGATAGCAAGTTTGTCAAGGAAATTATAATAGCTACTTTAATCAACGAATTGAATTCTTTAACGAATTTCAATAAATTGCTCATTTATGAACTGAAAAACAGTTTACATAACTCAATTATTCTAATCAATAAGTCGTTGGTTAATCTTCGACTGGAGAATGAATACTTTGAAATCTTCAAGAAGAAATTGATTATTAATTGTCCTATCAAATTCAATGATATATTAAACTATTATATCTTTTTACCAGACCAATATTTCAATTATAATCTATTAATGATTTCTTTGAAGGAATTTAATTACCATGCTAACGGGAGCTGTAATTTTAATTTCAACGTCTTTATCAATACCAATGTATCAACCAATTATATGAAATTTTCCAATGAATTGTTTCAATTCTTCAGCAATGGTTCAATCAATGAAATCAATAATAATTTGGGGATAGTTAGTTTCCCTATAATATTCAGCAACAACTTTTTGACTTCAAACTTTAGCATGATATCTGTAAAGTCTTTCAACTCTGTTGAAAAGAACAATTTGAATCATCTATTGATTGAATGGTATTTAACTATTACTAAGCTTTTGATTAACCTTGCCAAGAACAACACTCTTATTGACAATTATATTTTACAATGTTTGTTATATTTATTAAACAATCATGATTTGGATTTTAGGTTAAGCGATGTCAATTGGTTTTTAAATATTTTCAACACCTTAAATATCACTTTTGAAAATTGGTTAGGGTTTATTGATTATCAGGGCCATTTGACTAGCTTCAAAGCTAATATGAATACATTTATAAATCTGTTGATTACATCTAATCTCATAGAGAATAACCCTGCTTCTAGCAATGGTATCATGTCCAATGGGGTAACCGGAAATAAAAAATCATCTGGTAGTTCCCCATTATTATCAAATCCTACCGGAAATTTCAACCAAGGGTCCTACACCACCCCCTTCACATATTCAAATAACAATATCAATAGTATACCGGGACCAGTGGTACCAACAGTATTTGGAAACCCTACTGGCCAATCGATCGGGCGGCCTCAACTCGGACAAACCCCTTTCGGACAACCACTAGCCAAACAAACATCAGTGGGAGTACCAACTGTGATTGGACAACCTCAATCATTTAGTCAAACAACGGCACAAGCCCCACCAGTTTTTAGACAAGGAATAAGATCTCAATCAGTTTCAGGACTTAATTCCATTTCGGGCCCTCATTCAGGATCAGGATCAGGTTCGACACCAGGATCCGGGCCAGGGTCACATTCAGGATCCCATTCAGGATCAGTTTCTGGACCTAGTACTTCGTCCTCCTTTTTATCTACTTCAAATGGATACAAAAATTACTTACCAAAACCAGAGAAGGATAAAGAATTAATGTTACCACCAATTTTATCTCCCATCAATAAAAGTAATGTAATCCAACCTATAGCAGCACCACATTTACAGAACTAGGACATGCATTGCTTAAGGTCACTTACCCATCGTGAATGAGATTTATTATTGTATAATGTTTAAAGTTGTACAGGTTTACAGTACTTTCAATTCGTACCAGTTTATAGTTTGTATTAATACACAGTGTTTCATCATTTAGTAGTTAATCATTATACATTGTCTACATGGTACTATACATAGGTAGGACCCTACTGACTTACAGTCCTAACCCAAAGGTCACTATCATCAAAATCTCTCCAAATCCTACTCAAGGTAATTCCTAAATGGTGCTTTTCCTTGTTCAATTCATCTGCTCTAGCTAATAATTTATCAATACTCTTATCAATCTTTACCCGAGTACTATAATCAATTTCCAAGTTATAAGGAGGTAACAAGTTCTTCAAAAACCGTACTTCTTTGTGGATTTTCCGAATCTTATTAACCACCTGATCGTATTGAAGTTGGACGTGTTTTAATTGTTTGCGTTGTTCCCGCAAAGTACCTCCATTTACATTGGGTTCATGGTTGACTCTTCTTACTTTAAACCTGATAGGCTGTTTATTGCCATTCCTACTTTTATTGGGGTGAGATCCGGCCACGCCTGAATCCTTCTTGGAAGCCAATGGATCAATGTTCTCTTCGTTTCCCGTGTCGTTAGGGCCGTTTGGAGCGTTGGAGGGATCAAGGGTTTCCGGGGTGGAGAAGGTTGACGAATTGGCCAAAGCCGATTTAGAGGGAGTCAGGTCGGCCATGCCATCTATATGGTCGTCAACATCATTCAATATACTCTCAACTTTGGTGTGTAAGTTAGCTATGTCACTGGTCATTGGGGTAATGTTTATTGTTTATCAAGAGATTGGTGATCGCGTTTTCACAGGCCCGCGCGACGGGGCCGCCTGCGGTGGGAGCGGTGAGGATCCACGGCCCGTATCAGCAGCCGGTGCTACTGCTACTGCTACTGCTACTGCTACTGCTACAACTATTACTGCCTTCATGTGGGTCCACTCGCCTATAGCCATAAGGACCAAGTCCAACGGCTCGTTCTACAGTTCCTCCGGAGTAAATTTGCAATTTGTTGAAAATGGGGCTGTTAAGTTGGAACTCAATTTATCCATAAGTGTGATTCCACAGGACCTCCTAACACCAGACAAGGTGAAGTTCTACATTACCAACGACCAATTGATTTCTGATGATGAAGTAAAGTGGTATGAAACCACATTGGACTTTTGCGTCGACTCAGCCAGAGAATTGCCGGGGTTGTCTGAATGGTTGCAATATTTCAAGACCAGTGGGTTTAGATTTCTACCCCAAGAGTACACATCTGGTTCTTATTGCTTTAGTTTGATTAACTTGAAACCAGTTGGAAATGTTAGTCTAGCTGGCAAACGGGTTGGTGGTGAAGTAGAGTTCTCTAGCACCACCCAATATAGTTCCATTCAGATGGTAGGATTTCCATTTAATTTCACCAATCCAGCACTCTTTTCGAACTTCCGTCTAAATGGAACCATTAACTCGGTCAACCGGTTTGGCTACTTGACGGATATAAAGTACATTGATAATTTGGTAGGGGCTGTCACTAATGCTACTGGTGGAAGTGGTACAACTGTTACCCAGTCATTGGGGTTGGTGTTGACAAACTTACGAAAATTTAACGGAGATGGCGATCTTATATTTGTTCTTTCTTGGGATAGTATCTGGCAATTGATTGCTAAGCATTATGGATCGGTGTCTCGGCCCCAGTCCTGGCTACCAGCTGCCAGAATCAATAAATTACATGGGACTGAGCATATTTATCCCCGGCCTTCTAACCAAGCCAATAGCTCCATAGTACCAATTCTAATAACCTCTAACTTCAAACAGACCTGGGGGTCTTGTATTATTTTTGACAATGAGTACTTGATCACCAATTATCATGTGCTTAATGCTCAAGGGGATCGATTGGTATACCTAACTAAAGATATCATCTTGAATGTCACTAATGAACATACATTTGATTTTAAGGAGATTGATTTATCGTTCATAAAGTTATCATTGACAAACCAGTTTAAAATGAAATCCTGTCACCAGTTTTGCCCTGTCAGCTATACGATTGACTACTCAGTTGATGATAATGTCACCACAGTTGGATACGGCTTATTTTTCAATAAGGATGACTTATTGCCTATAAATAGCCAAGGAAAGATCTTGACGAAGAAGTGTTTGAAGTTTCATAATGACTCAAGAGTGCCATCCCTAGTTATTACCTCAGCTGGCTGTTGGAATGGATCTTCAGGTGGTGGGCTCTTTAAAGATCAAATGCTTGTTGGGGTAATATGCTCCAATGCTCAAATTAATGTATTAAATCTAGATACCAATGAGGAGACCCACGAGAAACTATCAAGGTTTTGTTTTATTCTTCCGATAGAAGTTATTCTTATTTGTTTTAATGCCATAAAGAATAATCAGAACATTACGATTGACAATGAGTTCATCCAATGGTGGGGGCTCTCTGCTATCCATTACGATAAATTTAATGACCTTCCCGTGAATGCAAAGTTGTAAAAAAATTTTATATTGGTACATAGGACTATAGATATACAAAACATATATGCATTAGGTATTAGGATCATTATTTTTCTGATTAACGGCTTGGGCAAAGGTATTAACCATATTGGTTTCCTCAATTGATCCCATATTGCTACTATCAAATCGGCTAACTTCTAATAAAGAATTGTACAACCCCGTAAGTTCTTGAAGTTCCATGACAGAATCACTTCTTAAATCATACACTAGTTGTTGGAATGAATGAGATTTTATCACATTAATTGATAATTTATTTTCGGTTAAAAATCTTAATAAATGCCTATGAAACTTCATGGAACTATAAGGAGAATTATCAAATTGGGGTGAAACATATCTTCGACTATTATTATTATTTACATTGTTATAATGGAAATGCAATGAAGGATCTTGATTCCTGGACCTCATTTCATTCAAATTAGATATAGGCACTTGACTCACCTGGTTTTGTATTGATTGAGGTGATCCACTAACATTAGAAGGACCCGAATTGGCCAAGGAAGTCACTCCTGTGTTACTAGAGTTATTCAAATGCTGCTGATGAAGAGCAACTTGTGGTTGTAAAGGATTTTGATATTGATTTTGAATACTTTGTTGGGGGTTGCTCAAACCACTAGCTGCAAATTGGGCCAGTGGTACCAGGGATTGTGATTGTGGAAATGATTGCATGGAAGCTTGTTGTGACATTTGACCGTGGGGTTGGATTTGATTCGGATTCTGTGGAGATTCCTTCTGTAATGATTGTTGATTCTCAACGGGTTTACCGTCGGAATCATAACCAACCCCTTCAGCATTATCCTTTTCAATCTTATGAGTCTTGAGATGTTCGCTTAACTTCTTGGGTGATCCTTTATCACTTTCTAGTCGAGTAATAATCTTCCCACATAAATTACAAGCAGCTACATTATGATTTTGACTATCTTGAATAAACCAAGACCATACCCATGACTTCTTTTTGGCCCCAAATTTTTGTCCCGGTCTATTTTTCCGGATCTTCTTGCTAACGGTGTTTGGTTGTGTTGCATCACCAACAGGTTTTGCAGTAACTCCAGAGGTTGAATTCATTGATGATACGGTTCTATTGATAACGGGATCAGAATTATTGGATGATACAGATCCCTTGTTTGGAGAACTTTTACTGGAATGGTTATCAGTATTATTGGCTTTTTGACCGTTATTACTATTGTTGTTAGAGCCTGTGATGGTTGCCGAATTCAGGTCGGTACTGGGATTATCACCGGAAACACGAGATACAAAAGTAGCAGTACCGGAGCTGGCAGGATGAATACCAGGATTAGAAATACCAGAATTAGAAATACTACCAGATGGATTAGCTGAAAAACTTATGCTACCACCACGACTCTGAAGATGCTGACTATCTTGTGGTAACGGTAACTGAGCTCTTTGAGGGACGCTGGATACTTGTGAACCACCAGAACTAGGATTTGACTTGTCTTGTAATCCTGATAATGCAGAGATTGATGATAATCTTCTGCCTAACAGTTGAGTATTATAGGAAGGAAAAGCTAACGGATTATGGCTATTGCTAGGATTACTATTGCTATTACTATTATTATTATGGGGACCACTATAATAACTCATAACTTTCGGTTCTATTAAACCTGAATTGAGCTCCTTTTCCGGAATTATGAAGTTTCTGGGACAATGTGATGTAGATTTAGCAGACTAATGATTATTTTGATTTTGAGAGGTTATGTTTCGAGGGATCATTTCGGTCCTTACGGGATGGTACAGACACGCACTCAACCTAAATGTTATGACCGACTACGAAGAGACCAGGGGGGATACAGAGCCGGAGGACAGCTAAAATGGGTTAGGATGACGGAATGGATGGCTTTACGATGGGCTGCCCATGACAGAATAGCGGTATAAATGACGGAGTCCTAGTCAGTGGTTTGGTTTCATTATCCGGATATCCATGGCAGCAATTATGTCGTCCGGTGGTTCGATTGTGGGTGGCAGTTTCGGTCAGCGATAGTTTCGGGTATTCAGTGGGCCGGCAAGGCTGCCACGACAATGTCTCGGAATCCATATCCGTGTGGATGGGTTGTTGATTGTATTACCATCCAGAAGGTTGATCGACCGAAAATATTTTCTACACCTTTAACCAGTGATTATATACTAAACCAGCATCCTGGTTATCGGGTTGGAGGGCTGCTGTGCTGTTATGTGGTATGGACCTTTAATGGACTGCCGGTCACCGGTGGCCGGTGGTTGGACGACACGGGAAATGGTGGGCGCGCGCCTCTGCAACAACGCACAAATTTCGCAGCCAGCCATTGCATAATGTGCTTATTCCCTAATGGGATAGTAGCACCAGTAATGACATTAGGGGGTGGATTAGAATTACTATCATGCTGCTCATTAGGTGGCTTTTAGACGCCCGCTAAGCAAATTTCCAGAGATTGCTGGCGGTAGTTTCTCAATCTAGTACAAGATCTCATGGTGCTGCCATTAAGGTGGCCTAAACCGGTGTTACCAATGGCCTTAGGATTGCCAATATCTCAGCAGGTTCTAAATTCGTAGATAGACCAGCCAAACCTCGTAAAAGCCAGGGAACGTTTACTTCAATATAAAAGCTGGTGACCACGCAAACTTCAAGGATTTTTGGTTTTTCGTTTCTCCATATCTATCAACGTTAAGTATCCTAATCCTAGTGAATTATCATTCAGTCGTTCCTTACAATCTTTTAATTTAGTTTCCTAACTATAGTCACTCTCTTTTAATTTAATTAACTCCAGTCATTCCTTATTAATTTCTTCATTCCTTTTTGAAGTTATAGTGTCATAAATTGTTAAAGTAGAATCAGAAAATGCAATTATCCAAATTCTTATATTCAATTGTTTCTTTATCGTTGGCCTCCAAAACTATCGGGGCTCCATTTGACAAGATTTTTAGTAATAATCAAATTAGAGAAGATGGTGATGATGAAGGTCCAGTAGTAGTTCATTTAACTACCACTGTCCATAATGTGATTACCAACACTCACGTGGTTAAAGGAGAAGTATCCACTTTGACCAATACGGTTATTAATGCTGATACTACCACCACCACCAGGTATACTGCAACCGTTACATCTACTGTTTTTGGTACTCCAGTGACTTACACCACTGTTGCATCAACCCCAATAGATAGTGATCATATCAAAATACCTACTGAGACCGGTACCACCACCACCACCACTGCAGCACCAGAATCTACTAAAGACTCTGATGATAATGATGATGATAATGAAAAAGCAGAAGACAAACCTGAAACCACCAAAAAGGCTTCTTCTACTACTCCAAAACCATCTCCTACATCAACCACTCCACAAGAAACCAAACCTGCTGCCACCACTTCTCACACCACCGTCACTGACTCAGCCAATAGTTCTGATGAAGGTCCAACTATAACTGATGCCGCCAATATCCCATCCACCACCGGATCTTGGATAATTGAAAACGTAACCACTTCCAACTCCGATGGAGTATGTGATGTTGATTATGATTATTATGCCACTGGCGACCCAGAAGAGACCATAACTTCTACTAAAACCATTTATCACACTGTGACTCAATCCTGATTCTTCACTAGGACTCTCTTGTTTGTATCAATAAATATATGTATGTTTAACTAAAGTAAAAACCATCCATGTTGGAGAAATGGCTGCAAATAACCCCGGTGGGAATTAGGGCTCGCGCCCCTTCCCGCAGTCATACACGTGAGGGCACCCGCACGAAAACTTGTTTGCTAGGGCCATTGCCAACAGTGACTGTTTTGTGTAATTTTTTTTTTGAGAACGCTCATTTTGTATGAATAAGAATTTTTTTTCACTTTTGCAAAACTTCAATTAATCAAATTATCAAAAATGGGTATGTAAACTGGCCATATTTATCATATGATGGGGATAGAATGAGTTGGAGTATATTTAGATGCTCCTATGTGTGATTCTGAAGATTCCAAGTTCCCTAGAGGACTCCTGACAAATACCATAGAAGCAGCAGTCGATTGAAAACCACCATGAAATCGGTGATGAACCACAATAAACCTACATAAATAGGCTATGTGTATTACCAGACGATAGAAATATCATATGTGATCCCTCCTAGAATCGACTGAATTCAATCAAAGTGATACCTGTAACATAAGCAGCAGCAATAATGTAAAACTACCGTGCAAAGCAAGACCATCCAAGTGTATACTCTATCACAACATATCCCAGCTATTCATGTGGTTTCTCATGTGAAAACACTTTACTAACAAACCATTTAGTTAATGTTCCAAAAACTAGAAAAACCTACTGTAAGGGTAAAGAATGTCGTAAACACACCCAACACAAAGTAACCCAATACAAAGCTGGTAAAGCTTCTTTATACGCTCAAGGTAAAAGAAGATATGACCGTAAACAAAGAGGTTACGGGGGTCAAACCAAACCAGTTTTCAAAAAGAAAGCTAAGACCACCAAGAAAGTTGTTTTAAGATTAGAATGTGTTAACTGTAAAACCAAATTGCAATTAGCTTTAAAGAGATGTAAGCACTTTGAATTAGGTGGTAACAAGAAACAAAAAGGTCAAGCTTTACAATTTTAAGGTTTTTATTATATATCATGTATAATTAAGAAAATACACATAATTTTCATAATAGGGCCATGAACCTCTCTACATTAATTTCCCACCTATCATTAGTCTTTAGTAACACCTATCCGAGGTTCTATCCTTGTATAATTCACTCTCTAAGACTGAAACATTCAGCATTAAAACGGGTTCATGATGATTGAGACTTGACACAACGATTGTATTGAAGCATCCAATGGTGATATGGCACTCGATAGTGGCTCGTGTCCTGGTGACAATCCAATACCCAGATACCTAGTGGTTTGTACTAGAACTAGTTATACCAGGTAGGTACGTGTCTCGGCCAAATCCCCAAAGAACCATAATATAAAGAGCAAACTTCCGATTTTGGTAAGGATGGTGCGGTGGCTCAAATGGCAGAGCTTTTGACTCCAGTTCAAAGGGTTGCAGGTTCAAGTCCTGTCCGTGCCACACCTTTATTTTTTTGTTTTTGTCAAGCATTTCATGGCTCTATTGGCTTACCTACAACTATGACTAGAGCTACCAAAAGCGTTATAGATATCTATATTTATCAAATTTATTGGTACATACTTAACTTAGTTTCTAGACTCATTATCGGATTGATCATCGATATCAAACAACCTTGAATCAGCTTGAGCATCTGTTGATTCTTCAGGTTCGGTTCTGGTTTCTGGAATAGAAGCATCAACATCAGCGTTATCATCACGGAAGTCTTGGTGGAGGTCATTATCACCTTGTTCTAATTCTTCATCATAATTATCTCTAAAATTCCCAAATAACTCTTCCTCTTCCTCATCAAGATTTGGGACATTAACATAGTTCCTTCTTCCAGTTCTACCTCTAAAGATCAGCGAAGTCAATTTTTCAAATATAACTCTATCGAATTTTCTTAAAGTCTTTACAGTTGCAATTAAAGAAGCAGCAACAAATATCCCTCCTTTTACAACCGTGTTAACAGCTTTATCAATTTGGTTATTTTCAATGGGATGAAAGTCAAATTCATCTTCATCCAATCTTATTTGACCAAACTGTTTGAATCCTCCATTACGACGAATACCACGATCATAAACAAACCATGTCACAAATACAAAGATCATAAGTGGTAATCCAATAATGAAAATCAAAGTAAAGAATCCAACTTCTCTACCATAATAACGGTTAAATTGTCCAGTTCTTCCTGGACAAGGTTTTGGAATTAATGCATCAAATTGCTTGCCTCCTTCACATGTAGATAATGGAATTTTTCTATATCCAGTAGGTTCAAAATATTGGAACGCATCTTTGAGCGGCTCTTTGCTACACATCTCTTCCTTATGGCTTGATGGTGATAACCCTTTCACCAATTTACAGGTATCATCACGATCTCTGTAATAGTTGTAGTCACATTCATAATCTTTTCTTGTACATGAACAGTTTCTTGTAATCTTGAATCCGTCAACCAATGGTGCTCCACCAATAAAACAATCATTGTGCCCAGTAGCTCTTCTTAAGTATTTAGCTTCGTGTCCAAATAAGCAATTATCTGCCAAATTTGGATGTTTAGGTGACCAGTATTCAAAGTCATCATTATTTGGATTATCAAGATCTAACTGACATTGTCTTTCATATACGTCACTGAAGTCAATAGAATATGCCACACTGTTTCCGTTTACTTCCCCGAATACTATAAATTTTCTAGAATTATCACTGGGGACAGTCGCCAAATCTTTGATGGTGACTTCGTCTTCAGTGAATTTATAGTTTTTCCAAGTATTACCTTCGTCTAGCGAGTAGGACAATTTGTTGGTTTTACCATCCTCAACAAGAACAAGTATACTTCCTCTATCACCATATTCCCACATATGAACACCTTTCTTAATTTCTTTCCAGGTAACCCCTCCATCTTTGGTTAAAAATGTTGAACCCTTACTCTTTTCGGTTAAGTATGGTCCTACGTTACCCACACCAATCATTATTCCAATTGCAGAAGATGAAGAGAAAGTATCTCTGTAATCAGCTCTTTCAGTAAAACCATGTAAATTGAGGGAACAATCGGTAATAGATTTTCCACTACAGTCAAATTTTTTACCCTTGGAATCAACAGAAGGTGGCATCAAATAATTCCATTCACCTCCATCATTATGGGTGATTCTGGTCTTTAATTTTTTCTCTTTAGCCTTTTTGTCATTGTAGTTTTCAACTGTATTTGCAATCAAGATCCCTTCAATACCTTCAATCCGGTCATAATCAACAAATCCCAATGTATTTCTATTAACATTATCCAATGATAAGGCATAGTTGGTACCGTTTGAGTTAGACTTTAAGATGGGCCCATATTCAAAGTTATCTTTTGCTTCGGTGGTAACATGCATAAACATGGCACCACTTTCAGAATCCAAAATGGTAAATGCTTGTTTGATATCGACGTTTAAGTCATGAGGAACAGCAGCATCAGCGAAGGTTTCACCATCTTCAGTGACCAAAGCAGTCAAGCTCTTTTTCTTTTCGTCGATACATCCAACCACAATAAATTTACCCGAGATGGCATATCCAACAATGTTCTCAGCTATGACTTTCTCACTTTCAAATTCATTAGCAAGGGAGACTAAATTGACCTGCTTCTTTTCCCTATCGATAACCTCACAGAAAATCATACTGTCATTATTTTGACTTTCGCCGCTGAATATTGGAGAAACAAAATCACACTTAATAACATCATCTCTCAATTCTTGAAATGATTCGGCCCCATCTCTGGTGATATAACTTTTAATATGGCAGTCTTTGTTATAAATATCTCCAACGCAAGAGGAGTAATCATCAGAACCGTACCAAATCAATTGGTTAGGGTCATTTTTATGGAATGACACTGCCACAGATGTAGGATTTGGTGAAGTTGGAGCGTCATATTTGGTATAAGTATTACCCGAATCCAATGAAATATAGATCCTTTCATTCTCAGTAATTAACACTACTTGACCAGGAACATATCCCATGAAATAACCTTCTATACGCTCGTAAATTGGGACTTTAACGAATCCAACTCCTCCATCTCGTGAGGCAAAAAGTCTACTATCAGCAGTCCGAACTAATATATTTTCACCATTATAATTATCACCTTGTTCAAAATAAGTATAGTCTTTCATGGTACCTTCAAATTCATATTTATGAGATTCGATCTTCTTATTTATATGATGGTTTTTATCTCCACCACCAGCATAATCCGAACATTTCAAGGTGTGTTCAGTAACGAAATCTTTAATAGATTTTTTACCCATGGAACATTCATTACCTTCGATCAACACCTTATCAGGTAACTTCAATTGCTTTACCTTCTTCGATGAGCACATATCAGATATGACCCTCTTATTAGGTTCACAACGAGATTTGTCTTTATGGGAACGTCTGAAGCCAGGACCACATTCAAAATCATGATCCTTACATTGACAAGCTTCATCATAGACAGTAATATCTTCATATAGGGTGGCAGCAAGACATTTGGAATCAGCTTTCCTCCTCTTAAATTTTTCACGATGACCATAAATACAAACAGGATTTTTGTCGTCTGAAGTTACTCTAGCGTAAATTTCTTCAAAATCTTTATCACCACATTTCTTTCCATCGAAAGCTTTACTGAAATCTATGGCATAAAGAATTTCACTGAAATCAGAATCCATTACATTATCAGGAGTATTGTCAATTAATCCAGATAATAAGAAATCGGTCCCTGAACCGTCAACAGTAGTTGTAAGGTCAAGAGGAAATACCAGGGTCTCTAATTTCATTTTCGACCAATTCAAACCTTGATCCAAAGAATAGTATAAAGTATCAGTACTAGCACCGTTGCTACCACTATAAGGCATTGCAACAATAATATTACCAAGGTCACCAAAAGAGAAGATACAAGGTTCATCAATTGCAAGTTTCCAACTGATACCCCCGTCACGAGAGACGTAGGTTTTCATTTTAGTGATATCGTGTTCGAGTTTTTCTCCAGAATTACCAACACCAAGCAAGATAGCTGGAGTAGGACCAGTCACAAAGTTACCACTTCCATCTCTTTCTGAAGGGGTCCATAAATGTAAAGAGCACCCACTTTCATATTTACAATTTTCATCATCAATGATACGTAAACTGTCCCAGTCTCTACCATCATTGACAGATATTTGAGATTTAGTATCTCTAGTCATTCCAATACCTGTAAGTAAATCAAGTAAAGGTTTATCTTTTTCACCTGAATCATCTTTGGTATCATCAACCACGTTGGCTAACCACACACCATCAATGGTTTGAGCTTTTTCAAAAGCACCATTTTGAACATTATCAAGAACTTTTTCAAATCTCAAACCAGAAGAATCAGACGAATATACCGTAGATAAAGCTACTTGATTGAACATATTTGAATAAGCAGCCACAGAAAGGAATAATGACAGAGGAGAAGATTCTAAAAATACCATTAATCCATAGGCTACATCAATCTTCAAATCAGCAGGAGTAAAATTTTTCCCGTCTTTTGAAATCAACAAAGTGACTTTAGATCTTTTGTTAAACTTATCATTCTGAACAATAGCTATTAAAAATGTTTGTTCCACTCTAACTTCAATTAATCTTCCAGATTTAGCAAATCTATGATTTAACTTCTTCTTAGTTTTGAAAAAATCATCCGACCTGACCAAATTCGATTCCACTACATGACCAAATGAATTTAACAGATTCTCTACACAATAAATAGTTTCAGGTTTGGCAGGTTTAAAAGCAGAACTTGATTTGGCAAAATCACAAGCGGTGCTTTTAATATTTAATTTCTTAGGGTCAGATTTGAATAAATCAGTGGTATAATAAAAGTTATGTTCACATTTTTCATTAAAGAATAAATCTTCACATTGGAAATACTCAATTAATAAATATTCTTTTTTAGCAGTATTCAGGGATACTTTAGGAGGATAACCAAGTTCAAATTTTGATTTGTTCAAATCACCAAGGGTAAATGATTTCCATGATTTCCCCTTGTCGGTAGTATAGAATTGAGTAGAACTAGTGGTGAAAGCATAAGCTCTAGTGGGGTACAACTTATCCATTTGCAATCCAATAAGCTTATGATCGGAGGAGATATCTTTTACTTGATTCCACTTAACTCCTTTATCTTGAGACATATAAAGTTTTTCATCTCTCAATGCCAATATATTGGGGGAATCATCAAAGTATAAGAGCTCTTTGGCTACAGATTTCTCTCTGGTAACCGATATGGTTGGTTCATAATCACCCACCACTAGGTGCATCAACACAAAACTGCACACCAAGAACCACGAAAAATTACTAGCTAGTCTCATGATTGGTGTTGCTCAGCATGAAAGAACCAAGAAAGAAGCAATTGCAATAGAACTGATAGTGGTATAAACAGGGCTTTAAATAGTTCCTTACGATGGTGGATTCAGATTTGACGTTGGTTGTCGATAGCCTCGCACTGTGCGTCCCCCGCCATTTATATTGACTACTATACACTATTTACACCGGATGGGGGCAGGTAGCACTGGTGGTGGTGGCAGTAGTACTGGTGGTGGTGGCAGTAGAACTGGTGCTGATGTGGGCTACATGGCACTCGGCATCTACAGAGCCTCCGTAGTAGCTACTGAAGGTGAATTTGTGGGTGAAAAAACTATTCAAGAACTGGTTCTCGTCCTCTTTCATTACTCTTATCACAGCTTTAAAGCCGTGGGTTTCTAGCTTTTGTATACTATAGGGTAGGCATTGCCCTACAAGGCCATAGAATTTGCCCATACCCCCTGAGATTATAGCATTCCAGGTGAGTTGATCGACTTGAACGTCCTTTAGGACCACATCATCACCACCACCGTTGGCCAAATATACCGGGTCAAACTTTCTAGATTTGTGGTTAGTAAGGGTCTAGTGGGATCCATAGGCTTGAGTGACTCTGGAAGGATATACATACAATTGTACCACCAAATCAACCCACTGGGGACTGGTATTGTTGGGGTCAGATTGTGTAGCCATGGAGGTCAACGGAGTGAAAAATTTCGGGCTTTATCGCACTAAAGATGGATGTAGATTGAGATGCCAAACTATAGGGCTACTTACTTTGGTAGTTCGATCTGGATATTGAAGCTGTCGTAGGAGGAGCCCAAGGTAGAATAGGGGCTTGTGTCATCTGTGGTGCCCTCGTTGCCGGTGGAGGACTTGGAATCCTGAAGAGTGGGGTGGGTGCTCTCTTGTGCTCTTTCTTGTGCTCTTTCTTGTGCTCTTTCTTGTGCTCTTTCTAGTACACCCTCTTGTGCTCTCTCTTGTACACCTTCTTTTGTAGGAAGCAGGGCTGGAATTGGGACGGGAGAGCTGGGGGGAGCCGAGCCTGGGCCCACCCCCGAGCGTTTCCTGGCATTTCCCAGAGTTTCTGGTGCCCATTGACCTGGCATGGACCGAGAACTGGAGTGGCTCACTGGTGGATAAGCCATGGGGTATGGGGCACCAACGGCAGATACAGCTACTCTAATGGCACCAGGAGGAATATTCATTCCCGGTTCAACTTGTACCACCCTGCTATTTGGAGGAAGGTATCCCAATACCTGGAAAGGACTATGATATACCAAATGGCTCCTGAGAATATTGGGTTCAAAGTGTACTGCAGTATGGTATGGAGTTTTGAAATTCTTGGGATGGATCTTATGAGTATCACAAGAAGAAGTGACTGCAGTGGTAAATGGCCCTGGGGTGGGAAATACTACATATGGTGGGACATTCTCCTTATTGGCGGACCTGTCAATGGCTGCAAAATTTGACCGCAAGCGGTGGTTAGGGTATCTATACCGTGCTGCTTCGGGGTACCACTGTTGGTGAAGGCCGCCGTGTTGGTGAAGGTGGCCATATTCGTGGCCGGGTTTATAAATAAACTCGGATGGCCGCCGGTTTATACATGCTAGCACCTGTTCATCAAGGTCTATGGTTTGATCAGTCCTCAAGCCAAGTAGAGTTCCTAGCAGGTATTTAATCTTGGGGGTTTCCATTGTTGTAGAGTAGCAGTAGTATGGACTAGGACGGCAGGAATAAGGAACGGTTATGCTTCCTGATTAAGGTGGTCCTGGTGGGTGGTGGTTCTGGTGGTTCTGGTGTAAGTGTTTGTGGCTGCAAAAAGAGAGCTTTTAAGAGTTTGTGAACATCTGTACTGCGTGGTAGCGGCCCGTGTGGCTACCACTGGATTCACACGCCGTACGGTAAGCCCTATACGTCTCACCCAGACCTCTGGGCCCATCCATACATCTCTAGACCTCTTGTGCTCAGGCCTTGTACCTATTGTTCCAAGGTCCCCTAAATTAGCAGCCATCTCATTGCGCACAGGTGAAACTTTAGACTCTCAGTTGACCACCCACCAGCTATCTTACACTATGCCAGGCACACTATGGGAGGAAATGGTCGATGAAGAAGGTAATACCTACTACTACAACCCTGACACCCAAGAAAGCAGTTGGACCAATCCAGAGGAAGTTTCAGTGGCAGAAGAATGGGAGGAATTCACCACCGACGAAGGTGAAAAATATTACTACAACCCCCAAACCCAGGAAACCACCTGGGAAAAGCCTCAGTCTGGGACCATAAGGCCAGGAGAGCCAGAGGAAGAAGGTGGTGAAGAACAGCCAGAGGCAGCAGAGGAATCAGAGCCCCAGGGCGATGATAATGTGTCCAATGAAGCGGAGAATGAGCTCCGCAACAAGCCAGTCCAACCAGAGAATATATTGTCAGACAAGCCAGCAACGGCTGAAGAAGCTGCAGAGGAGTTTAGAAAGCTTTTGGAGGACAATGAAGTTGATTCCACCTGGTCTTTCCAAGATATAATGGCCAGGTTCATTACTGAGCCTGGCTACTGGATGGTGGAAGATGCACTTGAACGAAAGAGATTATATGATGAGTTTTTAATTGACCAAATGAAACGAGAAATGTCGAATAAAACGAATGCTAGGGAGAAGTTTAGAACCAATTTCATGCTGGTGTTGGAAGCATATAAGAGCAAAGGTCAAATAAATCATAATACTCGATGGTTTAGTGTCAAGAATCGATTGGTTAGTGACGAGAATCCTATCTTTAAACATGCCGTGTTATCGGATGGGGAGATCTATAAGCTTTTTAAAGAGTATCAAGATGGATTGAAGGAGGAATTTGAAAATGACTTCCGGCAAAAGAAACAACAAGCGATCTCAGAGTTGGAAACCTATTTGACCAAAGTTAATCCGGCACTAGTAAATGAAAGTGACGAATGGGAAGTTTTGTATGAAAGGTTAATGAACGATAATCGGTTTAGGGCCAATAAACACTTTAATGTGCTTCATAAATTCGATATGTTACAGCTTTATTCTGATGCAATCCTTCCACAAACAATAAAACGACTTGAAGACGAAGCAACTGTACTTGAAGAAAAGAATTATCGATCCGATAGAACAGCTAGAGATAAGTTTAAAGATTTATTGAATGAGATGCCAATACAGGCTAATACTCTATTTGAAGAAATTCTCCCTCTCATCGAAGATGAAGATGCCTTTATTGACCTTTGTGGAAGAAATGGGTCTACTCCAGCAGATATGTTTTGGAACATCATAAGAGAAAAACTTCAACTATTAAAAGTTAAAACTGACTTGGTTGAAACTACCATTAAATCTCTCACAGCAGCCGGTAAAGATAACTTTCACTATAGAAATCTATTGGTAACCAAAGAGAATTTCTTAAAGGAGTTATCCACAGTAGATGATGAACGAATAAAGGGATTCAATTTCAACAAGTCAGATGATACCGAAGAAATCGAACTTGAGATCATTTATGATACCATCAAGAGAAATTATGATATTCAAAAACAACAACTTGCAAATGAACATCTAGAAAATATTAAAAGATGGAAGAATAATCTTTCCTATTGGTTTTTGAATAATTATGAAAAATGTCCTGTCTTCCTGGTCATATCTCAGAAAGACCAAAACTCGACTAATGATCAAATACTTCTCGTTAAAGAGCCTTCTGATGGTGGTGAACAACACCAGTACCACTTTGTCGATTTCGATATAAACCAGTTGTTCCCGGTGTTGGAGAAGATACTCGCAGAAGTGGATGCCTTTGTTAACCTTCAAAAAGCTTCACAGGAACCTGAAACTCTTGATCTTGACTTAGATATTAGTCTCCCCAAAGTCATACAAGAATGTCTAGACGGATTCATAGACAAACTCAATTCACTTGAACTGAAACGTAGTCAAAGTAAGAGAAAAGGAGAGTTTGAAGATGAGAATCCGGAGGTTAAACGAAGCCACAAAGAGGGATCAGGGGTCAATGGTACTAGTGGGGCCAAGAAGCCACGGCCCAAGCCTGTGTTGCTTAATTATTAGCCGTATAACTGTAAATAGTGTAATATAGACCCACCACCATAGACAGCCACCACCAGAGAGAATCACCTATGGGCTGGTGGTTTCGCCACGACTTTGTTGATCCTGTGCGCTCCTTTTTGAGGGAATGAAATATCGACTTCATGACAAGCAGCATTCAACATAAAAATGGTATGTAGACCAAGACAGGGCCGGCCAATTCCTATTCAATGGTCACAAATCATATTCCCTGATATTCAGCTCCTTTTATACTAACGTTTTAGTCGCAATCTTTAAAACCTTACTTGACAGCAGTCAGGTCGTCGTTGACAGCAGCCATTTGCTTGGAGGATTTCTCTTCCCAATTAGTAGAAAGACACAACAGACCGGAGGTGGAAGTAGATAATTCACACAATCCTGAGTTAATATTGAATCCTATGGTGATAGCCAGAAATGAAAATGAAAAAGTCTTGATTGAACCATCGGTCAATTCCATTAGAGTGTCGATTAAGATTAAACAAGCTGATGAAATTGAACAAATTTTGGTCCATCAATTCACTAGATTTTTGACTTCAAGAGCCGAGAACTTTTTTATATTAAGAAGAGTCCCGATTAAAGGATATGATATCTCATTTTTAATAACCAATTTCCATACTGAGCAAATGTTGAAGGATAAATTGGTAGATTTTATCATAGAATTCATGGAAGAAGTTGATAAGGAAATAAGTGAGATGAAACTTTTCCTTAATGCCAGAGCCAGAGTTATAGCTGAGGCATACTTGACTCCGTTTGATTAGATAGATAATTGATTAACGATAAGTTCTATTAAATATATATGTGGTAATATTTGTGTAGATGTAACTCATTCGATGCATTAGAGGATATTATACACTAGGATATATACTTGATACAAAAAATGCAATTAATCTCCAGTCCGATTATCAACTGGTGACTTATTGACGTTTGGACTATCTGGTTTAGATCTGATGGTGTGTGGTGAATTAGATTCTAATGGTGAGTCGTTGATGGAGTTTATCCGGTTTCTGCTGACGTCATTCGGGGATAGCCCCAGCGAAGAGTGTGGTGAATTAATACTCTTGGAATGGGCATGCGACAGTTGTTGTGACAGGGCTTGTGATTGCGATTGTGATTGGGGCCGTGGGGGTTGTCCTTGGTTTCTCTGTGCCAGGTTTGGTCTTTTAGCTGATTGTGGTTGAGATGGTGGAGGATTTGACTGGTAAAAGCTATTTCCGGGACTGGTTATGGTAGTGAAAGGACTGAGAGATGAACTGGACATTTGTCTTTGGGCCGATTGGGCTGAGTCTGGTCTTTGTATGGGAGCATCTTGAACATTTGGTACCATCACCGGAACATCGACTCCTTCATTTAACAAACCAGGAATATGATTTAAAACCAAATCCAATTGCAGTAATGCATCTCCTACTTGGTCAAATCCCTTGGAAGATATTTTTAATATCCACCGATAATTAAATATCTGATCTCGATAGAATAATGACTCTTCTTCTGATTGGGCTGATGCAAATAATATACTAGCAAAAGTCCCAATCAAAGTAAAGTTGGAGGCTGCTGATGAATGCCAGAACGAATGGATATGTTCTGGTTTTAAATCTCTCACAAAATCTATGGCTGCCAATAACCTAGTCTTAGCAGCTGATCTACATACATTAATTAAGGCTGCAGAAGGTGCTTTACCAGCATTTGATAAGTTGTGAATGATGGTTATAATTTTTCGATGCAAAGTTAATTCGGTCGCAAAGTAAGCTAATTGAAGATACCCATTTGAGCACAATTTCCGGGGTTGAACAGAAGACATTTGTAATTCTACTGGTAAAGAATGGTACCAGTTTCTTAACTTTAACTGGATTGGTTTAGCAAGTTTTAAGGTTTCGTTAATATCATCTTTTAAATCATTCATGGCTCTCATTGAATAAAAGGAATTAAGAATCTCTGATAAGATATTGGATAACTCAATCAAGTACATGAATATCTTTTTACCATTATCAATATCTGAAGACCCTTCTTTTAAATCTCCATCTCCATGTTTTTCAGGAAAGTCTTCTTCAGCTAAAGCTGTCACAATCCAGTTCATACTATGAATATGTGATGGTCTGGAGTTCTTTAGAGATAACCATTTATCTTCCACGTAAACTGCCCAAGCCAACCGTTTTCTTAATCCACGTTCCCATTTGGGGAGTTTCCAATCAGTACAATCAAGACCCAATCCTAATTCTTCAGCTAAGGAGATAACTTGAGAGCATAATACCCAATCACTGTAACCCAAATCATCAATTGTTTGAGTTTGATTGATGTTGTTAATATTGCTGTTTAACTCTGCTTGATTATCTTGTTTACTCTTTCCAACTCTAACTATATGTTTACATTGTAATAACAATAAACCTGCTTGAACAGCACTTAGTTTGGGCCGTTTCAATATTTCTGATAAATAGTTATGAAGACCAATTTTCAAAATCAATTCCACTCTAGGTTTAGGAAATCTATTTAAAGAAGGATCATAGTCCCACCATTGAATGGCTAAAACATAAACAGCAGCCAATAACGGAGCACTAAATTCTCTATGGGTTCTAGAATATTTTTCCAAGAACACTTTTTTATGCAAAATTGGATAAGAAGGATGAACAATTCTAAAATACAAATCAATCAAGATTTGACCATGAGGAGCCACAAATTTCTCTATAGTATCGACATCATTAGACATGGCCTGATACGATTGAGGAGATTGATCATCTTTCAAGATAAATTGAGCTTCTTCATTTACTTTTCTTAATGATATAGATTCGTTCAAATTGATTTGTTCAATTTTCCCTGTGTTACCAGCCGCAGGAGATTTAGCCTTATTTTGGGCATCAATGATCATATTCAACAAATTGATATCATAAATGAATGAACTTGGTCCCACATAAAAACTGGAACGAGGAAATTGAAGGGAAAGGGTTTTCTTAAGTAAAGAATTTTGCATGGAAGAATAATCTTGTACTGGTTGAACATCTCTAATAGGCACATTGGGAGCCACGATTTTATTATCATTAGTAGCTGTTCCTTCATCTTTGACCTTTTTATTGGGAGATTCATCTTCTTCTGGAATGGAGGTTGGTTTTCTTTTTACAGCCTGTCCCACATAAGTACAAGAGATAGATTTAGCTTCACATTGCACACAATTATTAGACCCAGGAATTAACACACATTTACTTTTCCTTCGCCTACAATGATCACAAGGTCTACGAGCTTTGGATTGTCTACTATTGACTTGATTGGCAGAAGCCTTTGATTTGGCAGGGGCGGAGGAATCAGGAGACTTATTCTGGGGGGCTCCTTGAGGATTTGCCATGACTGGAGCAGGATGCGATAACCCTTGAGTGGGGGGCATTTGCATAGGAATTTGGGAAGATGAATGTGGACGTGGAAGCACATGTGGGGGTGGAGGTTCTGTAGTAGAATGACGGTCATTGGGATGTCTATTCTGAGACACAGGTGAAATAGAACTTGGTCTTTGGACGGACCCTGCCATTGGAGGAGTAGAATGTTGATCATCAGCACCACCCAAGTCTGGAGACACATGGTTTTGGTACTGGATGCTCTGGACAATGTTATTGGTAGGATTAGCTCCTTCGACATGAGGAGGGAACTCCATATCGTAGAGGAGTTCTTGATTACTGGGGTCCATTAGTAACGAGTTTGCCCAATGGGAATCGATGTAGTGAGTGTGGTCAAAGTCCGAATGAGCACCACTATCACCATTACCACCTTTTGGACCAATGTGATTGTTGGGGTCGTGATGGGCGGAGACTGGTGGCTTTATAGGATGATTGTTGGAATCTGGATGGTGGTTTGTGGTGAAATGGACTGAGAAATCATCATTTGTGGGGTCACTATTTGTGCCCACTGCCTGGTTGGCTCTCATATTGAATGTTCAGGAACCTCTCCGGAGCCTAGTCAAGCAATTACAGGATTTCAGCTCGCTTGTACTTGAATGGTACCTTAAAACACAAAGACAAGAATGGACGGATGAGGAAACGATACCGACGATTTTTGAGAATTTGTCGGGACTTTCGAGGCAGCAAGACGGGAGCAAACGGGAAGTTGACACAGAGGGCGGACCTAACTGAAATTGTTGTCTTGATAAACTAGCAAGTGGCTGCCTAATACACTAGAGGTCTCAGGTATCGTTGATGTTATACAGGGGGGGATGGTAATTTTTCAAAGGTTGGCAGATTTTGGGTGCGAGATAGCGGATTGGGTGGGCCACGCCCTCTCACCCATATGTCTGATAAAGCTAGGGAAGCAGTACCGACAGCCTGGGGGGACGGAAGAGCAGCCGGGGAGGGAAGAGCAGCTGGTGTGGCAGTTAGGCTGTACAGGGCTCTGCCGGTGGATGCAGCATATTAAGAGGCAACTAAAACTGCGGCAGTGAAACTGGTGTGAGATAGACTGTGGTCCCATAGACACCTCCACCGCTTCACCAAGCTATTTCTGGATCTTTACAGAGTGTCCAGATCGTAGCCAGGGACCACAATAGCCTTTCTGCAGCACCAGTTCCCCCACAGAGCCCAATGTCTGCCAAACAACCAGGTGGTTTTCGCCCAAAGCCTGGCTGCAAATATTGTTGCAAAATCGCAACCCCCAAATCGCATGGGCTGCAAAAACCTAAAATCTCAAAATGTGGAGTGAGCAAAAAAAATTTTCTTCACAGATCCAAGAGACCATCAGTTATGAGTCAAGGAATAAAAGTGTTACGGACGGTGGCTCAGGTCAGGCAATGGCGAATGAACGCATTGTATAACAAACAATCTGTGGGGTTTGTTCCAACCATGGGAGCATTGCATGAAGGACACTGTTCACTAGTGAAAAAATCGTTGCAAGATAATGATAAATCGGTGGTATCGATCTTTGTAAATCCATCACAGTTTGCTCCACACGAAGATTTGGATGCTTATCCGCGGACGATAGATAGTGACTTGGAGGTGTTGTCGAAGTTTCCTAATAAACAAGTGGATGCGGTGTTTGTGCCCAAGATATCTGAGATGTATCCATCTGGAATCACCACAGACGTATCACACCAGAGGGGGGCATTTGTGTCGGTATTGGGATGTTCTGAACAATTGGAAGGGAAGCAGAGGCCTCAATTTTTCAGGGGAGTGGCCACGGTGGTGACTAAATTACTTAATGTGGTGAATCCTACCAACATATATTTTGGTCAAAAGGATGCTCAACAGTGTGTGGTGGTGAAGAACTTGGTTAAGGACTTGTTAATTGATACTCTGGTGCAAGTGTTGCCTACTACTAGAGAACCTAACGGGTTGGCGATGTCGTCCCGAAATGCATACTTATCACCTGACGTAAGAGACCGGGCCTCGGTTATCTATGGATCATTATTAAATGGTCAAGAGGTTTATAATAGCGAACTAACCAGTCAATCCAAGGTAGACCTGAACAAAATACTATCGAAGATCCGGGAAACCTTGAATGAGCAATCTACGGGATTTGAGATTGAATATATAGCCATAAGTCATCCTGAAACCTTGGATGATTTACTGGTTGTTGAACAGGGGACAGGTGCAATAATCTCTACTGCAGTAAAGGTCCCCAAGCAGGATTCTTCTGAGAAGGCTAGGTTGATTGATAACATTGTTCTTCATTGAAGCGATGGTTGAGGCTTTACTTGTATTATAGAAACACCAACATATTGGCCATAGAATCATCTATATCATTTATATATTACATTATTTATACATTAGATCTATGCATTTCATTATCTATATCCCTCTTAGTTTCTTAAACTTGTTTGATTTGAAGTTAGTCTTGTTATCACTACGCTTTTTGTTTGTCAATTCATTCAGTTGTGACGTTTCGAATGCTATTCTATCCTGTTCTAGAATGGCTGCAAATTTTTGAGGATCCATTAATGGGAACCCGATATCCACATTGTCCAAGAATTTGTCCCGATCATGCTTACTGACATTGTAAAAAATATATCCAAACTCTAATAGCCACAAAGGGTCTACACTTGTAACGCAACTCATGTACTCCTTTTTGGTTAAGATTAGTTCGTGATAAATCACATAGTTAGGGGGTAAAGTTCTGGAGTTATTCAAGGCTGAATTGGGATGCAAGTACATCTTGATGAAACTGCGTCTTAAATTAGTATATTCTAGCTGATTGGAATTGATCAAATTTAAATGTGATAGTCTGGCCAGCTGGTTAAAGAAACTGGCACAAAGACATCTTCGGATGTTATCGTCATCGGGAGATTTGAGCAAAGGATATTTCTTATTGATCATAATTAATGTCAATTGATTTTTAATATCTCTGGCCCTTAATAGCGATCTATTATTCAAAAAATTCTTATTGCACCATGTTGATAATTTTGCCAAATTTTTCAACTTGTTATACTGTAAATCCCATTGATTATAAACATTCAATAACGTTAAATGATCAGATTCGGTGACCGAAAATTTCTCTCTAATCATATCAGCCTCGTCAGCTCTTTCCTTGGGTCTGAAGAATATGTTTGGAACCGATAACATGGATACAATGATCAAGATTTCTTGGGAACAATGAAATTGCCTTTTAGTAGACATGATTATTAGCTTCGAAAGGGATGGTTCCATTGGAAAGCTAATCATACTTTGTCCCAAATCTGTCAAGTCTCCAACATTATTCAATGCTCCTATACTCCATAAATCGTATAATGAATAGCTTATAATATCCTTAGGAGGTGGATCAATAAAAGGAAATTTCGATATATCTTTAATTCTTAGAGACCTTAACAATAACATGGTGTTGTTTAAATTGGTCCTCTGGATTTCCGGTATAGGCATGAGGTTCATGTCTTCATTCAATTCTTTCTCTGAATACAATCTGAAAGCTTTACCGGGGCCCGTTCTACCAGCCCTACCACTTCTTTGGTTAGCGTTGGCTTGTGCAATCGGAATTACTCTTAAAGCATCCATTCCTAATTTGGGATTGTAGACTTTTAGTTTGACTAATCCAGAATCAATAACATATCTGATACCATCCACAGTTAATGAAGTTTCGGCAATATTGGTGGCCACCACCACCTTCCTTCTCATCTTATTAGACTTATTAAAGATTTTCTTCTGTAAGTCTGCTGGTAGTGTAGAATAGATTGGATAGATATCCAACGGGGGGATATCTTTTAACTCATCTAATCTTTCATGAATTAATTCACAAGTTATTTCAATATCTTCTTGACCAGTCATGAAAACCAAGATATCCCCGTCACTTTCTTTGTTTTCATTAAGATTATCTAAATGAAGAGTAATTACCTGCTTTACAGTAGAGTCCACATAATCGGTGGTGGATCTATTATAAAAGATTTCTACTGGATAGGTTCTTCCAGGAATTTTAAACTGGGGGGCATTCCCAAAGAATTCAGTGAATTTGTCAGCATTCATGGTGGCAGATGTTACTATTAGCTTTAAGTCTTTACGTCTCATAATAAGATTCTTTAATAACCCCAATAGGATATCTGTATCCAAAGATCTTTCATGGGCTTCATCCATGATAATACAAGAATAGTTTTCCAAGTTAGGATCTACTAATAATTCTCTTAATAATATTCCATCTGTCATATACTTGATCATGGTTTTATCGTAGCCTGTTCTATCTTCGAATCTAATGGCATAACCTACTTCATTTCCAAGGTTGCAGTTCATTTCTTCACTTACTCTTTTAGCAACAGACATGGCTGCCACTCTCCTCGGTTGAGTACATCCAATTATTTTCCTGGTGCCATTGGAGGCAAGATTCTTTCCATAACCTTCTTCACATAGATATTGAGCTAATTGGGTGGTTTTACCTGACCCAGTTTCTCCAATAATTACGGTGATTTGATTATCGTTAATGGCCTGAAGTAGTTCAGATCGGACAGAAAAGATCGGTAGTGATTTTCTTTGTAAGTCTATAGCAGTTATAGAAGTACCTGAATGTGTATCATCATTTTCTTCAGAATCATTTTTTTTATTCTCATGTTGATCCTTTTCATCTTCTAATCCCAAAACATTACCCAATTTAGTTCCAGCTATATTGGATCTTTCCTTTGCTTGTTTGGCTTTTTCTTTTTTAGACCTTCGTTCTTGAACTACCATACTTCCTTGTTTGGCCATAATGGCTAAATGGGAGTTAGGATTCTTAACAGGGTCAACGGTTTTGGTGACACCTTTCAAAAAATTTTTATTCCCATCATTGATGGTAGCACTTAGGTAGTCTTTGAATTGGTCCAAAAATGGTGGTATGAAGAAATGTGAGCTGATAGGAATGCTGGAGATGTCATTGCCATCAGAAGACAGTTCATGGTCCAAGTCGAAATACTCTCCGTGTTGATTAAACCCTCCACCAGCTTCAGTTTTGGATCTGGGCTTGAGTTTGGGCCTAGGTCTAGGACGGGAAGTATTTGATTGGGGCTGAAATTCCAAGTCACCAAAGGCTGGATCGTGGTATTCTTCTTGCATATACCACTCACGGTCATTTTCTAGATCAGCTGTTTGATGTGGAAGCAGTTGGATTTCATAGGAGAGTTTTTCTAGCTGGGCCATTTCGGATAGAGAAAGGTTTTTGTGTGGGAGTTGCTGCTTGAAGTGTGGTTCTTGTTTGATATCTGGTTCTTGTTTGTGTGGGAGTTCTTGTTTGATACCTGGTGTTTGTTCTTGTTTGATATGTGGTTCTTGTTTGATGTGTGGTGTCTGTTCTTGCTTGATATCTGGTTCTTGCTTGATACCTGGTTCCTGTTTAATACTTGTCTCCGTCTCCCCACTCGTTTCAGGCTCCTTGAACCTCAAAGCATCTTCTTTCTTGATCTTTTTAAACCTGAATTTCCCTCCGGAGGTCTTGGAAGTCGAGTTGTTCACCGTCTCCAATCCTTGTAAGTCCTCGTCTAAATCTTCATCGAAAGATATCAACTTCTTCTTTTTGGACGTAGCCTTTGTATCCTTACTGTTAGAAGCCGCTGGAGCCTGTACTGGCTTTATGGGAGCTTTCAATTGGTGATAGAGCAGCAGCACAAACTCAGAGTCTGTGAGTCCTAAGATCTTACAATAGTTAGCGAACTCCTGTAACTTATTTTTATCAGCAAACTGCTTAAGAGAGCCCACAAGGTTGTCATTGACGGGTCTGTTCAATTGGAAGGATAGTTTTTCCTTTAGGTCTGCCATGGGTCCATAAGGCTGGAGAAGCAGATGGTGAGGTGATGAGGTGAAGATGGTGCGGTGGTGCGGTGGTGATGCGACGGAGATGGTGCGATGGTGCGATGGTGCGGTGGGATGCGGTAGGTGGTGATACCCAATGGCCGTGAAACGAAGTCCCTGTCCCAACTATACCACCTGATCCAATGAGCTTCTCCAAGCTTTACAAGAAGGCATGGCTCACGCCGTCCCCCTCCACCATGCAAGAAGTTCGCTACTTATACGATAACCTCCGCCGAATAGCTCCGATAGACTCATTCATTCTCAAAAAACACCACCAAGGATTCAACAATGAAGTCCGGTTAACGTTTAATTTATCCAATAAAGACTCGCTAGATCCGTTGAAACCAGAACTCACGGAGAAAGAGCAGGAGTTGGAACAAGATGCAGAGTATTTAAAGGCCCACAAGTCCCGTACAAACCAGTATTTGCACCTGATTGTAGCGATTCCAAGGTTTCAATTTGTGGAAAATGATCCCCAGTATTTGGAGGGCCACCGACGGATTGAGGTGAATCATATGTTGACGGGGGAAGGATTGAAGTATAGTGGCAGGTTTTGTCTCAGTGACGTGACTGGTAACAGCCCGTTTAGTTTGATCAAACTGACCAACTCGAGGGGTCAGGAAATGTCAGATAGGGAGATTACAGTGATTAAGAGAGGTCTTCGACTTAATTTTGAACGGTTTACAAAGATTAACTTTATTCAATAGGGTGGAGGGTAGACTGTATTATGTATTGTGTGTATAGTGTAAATAGAATAGAATAGAATCAAATAATATCTATTATCCTAATTGGTAAGTTTGTTGGAGGTATCTAAATCTTTCTGTAAGATTTCATTGACGTAATTGAGACCCTTTTGTTGCTTTAATAATAACTTGGATATCTTGATGATAAATTCTTCATGGTTACTTTGATTAAGGTCAGAATCTTCATGACCATCCAAGTCACCATGATTATCATGATCGTTATTATCTTGTTTGATTAGATTATCATTAACGGTGTTATTCATCAAGTTATCGTTCATCAAGTTATCATTCATTAGATTAATGGAATTATTAAATTGATAATTCAAGGCATCTGATTTTTCCTTTAGAATTGTTAATCTAGCAAATAAATCATTTAATTTACTTAATGAATTATTTGGATCATTCAATTTTGAGTTTAATAATTCAAATTGTTTTGATATTTCTTCTTCTTCTGGTAATAAAGGATACCCTCTTAATTTTAATATGGCTAAGGTGGTAGCTAATTTTAATAACCGTCTGGATAATTTTACATGTTTACTCTTACAATTTTTAATTCGAATACTATTTTCCAAATCGTGTTTGGAGGATAATTTGGATTGATTATCATTGATTAAATTCAATAAATATCGAGACTTTTTGACGTGATCCAATTGAGTTTCGATTCGATTGGATACATCCGAAAACGAGGTTATTTTCACCGGATAATATTGGTTACTGGGTCTTTCAGACATGGCTTTATTCCAATCATCTGGGGATTCATTCATTGGTCTAGGTTGATTCAAAAGGATTTGTAGGTCGTTTTCACTTAATTTGTTGTAAAAATGAGTTTTCAACTTACAGTTGGTACTGTTGGGATCCCATTGGTCTTTAATTTTCAATAATTGATCATTCATCGATGGGGTGTAGATGGACTTATCTTTATCTGAGAACAGCAACGAGTTGTTTGAGGAGGTGTTATTCAAGACCCCAGGGTTCAGGGAGTTAGCAGGGTTCCCGAAGAGGCCTGTAGGGCCCTGTTGTTGTGATTGTGGTGGTGGTGGTGGTTGTTGTTGTTGTTGTTGCTGAGACGTGTTTCCGAATAAGCCAGTTCCACTGGGGGCCGTGGTGGTGCTGGAGCCAAATAAGCCGGTCGACTGGCCCTGGGGTTGGCTGTTGGAGAATAGCCCCCCGGTGTTTGTGTTTGTGTTGGCGTTGGAGCCAAATAACCCACCGGTGTTTGTGGTTGTGTTGGTGTTGGTGTTGGTGTTGGCATTGGTGTTACCAGGCTGGGAGGAATTGGAGGCGCCGAAAAGACCACCCGTGGCACCAGTTGTGCCAGCAGCACCAGCACCAGCACCGCCAGGCTGGGAGCTCTGGTTAGAGGCGCCAAAAAGGCCGCCACCAGTGGCCGGTGGATTGGAATTGCCAAATAAACCCCCCGAAGAACCGGAGTTGGAGGGGCCTACCGAAGCGGATCTTTGACCAAATAACCCAGTCAGTTGGGATGAACCACCTGGAGCCGTGGGAGCCCCAAACGGCAGCAGCAGAGATGCATTAGCCCCTGTTGTAGCAGGGTTATTACCACCAAGACTGAACATGTTGTTGATTGTTGAAAAAAAAATGCGAGTGAGAAGACGAAATATATTATGCTATACAGGTGAGGTGAAGAGAGCTGGGACCAGGAAAGATGGGGATTGGGACTGTGGGAGGTTGTGGAGGGACTAAGGGAGGCTGAATGGATGGTATAACCATACAGGGAATTACTGGAGCCATATAAGCCCGCCAGGATCCACGAACCACGATCTACCATCCACCAACCACCAACCACCAACCACTCTACAGACTTTCAGACTCCTTCTGGCGTAAAAACTTCTTGGTAACAGACTTATCGTTGGAAGTACCTTGGTAAATAGGGTTTTCATTCAAATGGATTTGATTTGACACCCCAGGAATGTGTTTGGATAATTTCAAATTGGTGAACACACAGGCATTAAATACTTTTTCAGAAGACCTACAATGGCCCAAATTGTGATTATTCTGTTCCAAACATTCATAATGTAATTTGAATTCATCAAAGCAGTGTTTGTTCAAGTTGTTTAATACATCGATAGCACATCTGGTAACTCTTCTTCCTTCTTTTAAACATTCGACACTACCACCATTATGTTCATCTTTACATAATAAAAAGTCATCATTGTAGGGTTTACACTTTTGACCAATAAAGTATGAGGCAGATAATAGAGGAGCTGAGGTGGCCCCTACTTCTTCTACTTCCGGGACGGTATTTGGGAGAGGATTTTTGTCGACATTTTCCCACTGGTGTCTACCAATAAAGTAATCGCCTAGCATTGTGGATGGCAGTTGTAGTTTGAAATTGTTGAGATTTTACTGGCTGTCGCGAAGTAGCAGTGCACGGTAGTGCGGTTATGACAGTGGTGATAGTGGTGCTGTGGTGATAGTGGTGCTGTGGTGCTAGTGGTGATAGTGGTGCTAGTGGTGATAGTGGTGATAGTGGTGATAGTGGTGCTGTGTTATCTATTGTACTACATTACTCCATTATACTGTTATAGTACTACATCACTCTATTATACTGTTATAGTACTACATCACTCTATTATACTGGTATAGTACTGGTACATTACTCTATTATACTGGTATAGTACTGGTACATTACTCTACTACAGGATTAGCAGAGCCATACAGGATGGACTGTTATTCTTATTGACTGACTGAAACCGACTGGTATCTTCTATTTTTGGTTTGTCGATAATTATACTCGTGGCTCAATAGTCTCTGCTACTCCAACGTCCCCAATATCTTCTTCATCTTATACAATTCAAACCTCTCAAAACTGTCTTCCACCTCCACCTCCTCCATATACGCCACAAATTCTCTAATCAGAGCCTTAAACCCAATGGTATTAACCACCGCATGGTTAACCACTCGTATTAATCTACCAATATTCAAGATCAAATTAGTTATCCCCTTAAGAGGTTGTAAATGATCCATCACCTTGGTGTCGATTTGCTGATTCATCATCATTTCCAAGTTTTTGATCATCGAATTGACCAATAAAATACCATTAATCTTGAATTTGTAATATTGAATGGTGTGAGTAACATCGATTTGTAATTGGATATGTTCATGGATCTGGGAAAATTTATTGATAATACGGGTGATTAATTGATTGAATCCATCTAGATTGACCGTTATGACCTGGATCAATGATTCACTGTCCTTTAAATTACTACTTAAATCAATGAATTGTTTGAAATTCTGATTGATCAATTCAATTAATTCTTGATTTAATTGTTGGTTTAGCAGCTGTAAATCTTGGATCAATACATCTATGGAATCGTACCGGTAGTTGTTTATGAGAAACGAATCGACTGGTTCATCTGACTCCGATAAGAGCTGTCGTAAGTCCTTGTTAATGTCCAACACATCCATGGTGTGAGCAAGGTGTGTAAGGTGGGTTTGAAGAGAAGGATCGCGTAGAGAAATGTCGTGGTGGGCGGGTGGATGTGGGCGGTATGGCCGTGAGGGTGGGCGTGAGGGTGGGCGTGGGGGTGGGCGTGAGGGTGGGCGTGAGGGTGGACATGTGGTGGGCGTGGAT